>JAQSEB010000007.1:1800000-1965490 GCA_030063045.1 Pratylenchus scribneri
TTGGAATGCCGTATCCAAATAAGAATTCCTCTGAATTACAAGAAAGAATGAAGGTAAAAATAATCATTTTTATATTTATTTTAATTATTTTTTTTTTAGTTTGTTGATGAAAAAATTGGCCGTGGGGCAGGCAATCGTTTTTATGAACAAATTTGCCTTCAATCATTGAATCAATCAATTGGACGAGTAATTCGCCACAAAAATGATTATGCCGCAATTCTCCTTTTGGATGAACGGTTCACAAGACCAAATTTCGAAAATGGACTTCCCGAATGGATTCGGCACAGATTTTTCCATACAAATTCATTTTCCCAGGCACTCTCAAAATTAATCAATTTTTACCGATTTCATCGGGAATCAAATAATCACTGACCAACAATTTTTGATCAATTTTGTTTGTATGATTTTTAATTAATAAAGCGAAACAAAAATGATAAATTGGGGTGGATCGGGGTAGAACACCATTTACCTTTTCCGATTGGCAAAATAAATCTTCCAAAATAAAATAAAATGACGGCGGCGGGAATTGAACCTGATTCATCCATTTTGGATGTTTTTAAGTAACCCCTTTTTGCGCACACCACGTTCCTCTCTCAATTCGATTCGCCGACGATCAAAACCATCATCCATTCGTCAAAAAAGGCGAATCAATCAACAACCCCGAATAAACTCATCTTCTCCCATTTTCAATTTGTTTTTTCCTCCTCAAAAATTAACCCAAAAATGAATTTGGCCATTTTATTCATTTTCCTCTCATCAATTTATCTGGCCAATGCTGGAATATTAGATTCCATCCTTGGTTCGAATAAAAAAGAGGATTCAGAGGAACCAGTTACGGATGATAAAGCAACGGTTTGAATAATTATTTTATTCATTTTAATTAATATTTTAATTTAGAAATATCTCCAAGAATTTGGTTATGTTGCCCCAGGCCAATTGAATTTGAGGGGAATGGCCGGCGATTTTGCGGAGTAAATTAATTTGTTGTAAAATAAATAATTTGAAATTTAGTCCATTAAAAGAAGCAGTTCGGAAGTTCCAATCCTTCGCCCACTTGGTGAGTCTAAATCATAAAAATCTCCTTAGTTTTGTTAATTTTATTTCTAGCCCGTCACTGGTGTTCTCGATGTTAAGTAAGTTAAATGGTGGAAAATTAACCCTGGGGATATTTTAAAAAAATAATATTTCACAATTTCACTTTATTCAAATTTGCCCTGGAATGATTCTTTTTAATTTTAGGACGAAGAAAAAGATGAGTAAACCACGCTGTGGAATGCAGGTGAATAAAATTTCAATAATAATTATTAAAATTTAATTTTAGGACGTCGAAATGTTATCGGATGGATGTTTGTTTTGGATAGAAATTAGCAAATAATTAAAATTTATTAGCAAATCCGTACAAATGGCAAAAATCATTGGTCACCTATGCAATTCATAATTTATCACCGGATATTTCTTCTTCCCGCCAAAGGTTCAAAAACTTGAAATGACATTTATTTTTGTTAATTTAATCTGTTTAAGGGATGCAATTCGACGGGCTTATCAAACTTGGGCAGCGGTGATTCCAATTCGATTTGAGGAAACAAATGGTTATGCTGACATTAATGTGGTAAGAAATTATTTTAAAAAGATTAATTAAAATGAATTTAAAAAAGATGTTTGCTTCTGGCAGTCACGGTGATCCATGGCCATTTGATGGAAGAGGCGGGGTTTTGGCACATGCTACAATGCCTACGGACGGAAAATTACATTTTGATGAGAGTGAAAATTGGGTATTGGGGCCGGAGGATGCGGACAAAATAGCGACGTAAATAAATAGTGAATCCATTTTTAATTGTATTTATTTTCAGAAGCCGTTATACTGATTTATACCCGGTGGCAATTCATGAAATTGGTCACACTTTGGGGCTTTCCCATTCAAAAGTTGAAGATTCAATTATGGCACCATTCTACCAAGAAACTGTTGATGAGAGCGGAAATTATATAATGCCAAGATTGAAAAGTGATGACATCCGTGCAATTCAGGCCATTT
Organism: Pratylenchus scribneri; assembly: GCA_030063045.1. Classification (NCBI taxonomy): domain Eukaryota; kingdom Metazoa; phylum Nematoda; class Chromadorea; order Rhabditida; family Pratylenchidae; genus Pratylenchus; species Pratylenchus scribneri. The sequence continues at coordinate 1,802,033 of JAQSEB010000007.1, forward strand.
ATGGTACATATTTTATATTTTGCATATCAATGTTAATTTAATTATTTTTAGGTAGTGGAAGAGGATCATCATCTTCCAGCGGGGGAGGTTGGGGATCAACAGGAAGAGGGAGCGGCTCATCCGGAAGAGGAAGAACGAGACCATCGAGTGGGGGGAGGACCAGCAGTTGGGGCGGCAGCGGATTCGATTGGGATTGGCCACCATCGTTCGGTGGAAGTGGCCGAGGCGGGAGTTCTTTTGGAGGCTGGGGGAGCACTGGTGGGGGAAGAGGAAGAACAAGTTCGACGGATTGGGATTGGCCATCTTCATCCCATGGCTCTGGTGGTTCTACCGGACGTAGAAGTGGAGGAGGAGGATCTTTATTGGACAGCCTATTCAACAAATGGCTTTCTGGACGACGATAAATTTAAATTACATTTTTATAATTCACATTTTAACATTTTCTGATAAAAGAATAAATTTTAATAATGCATTATTTCATTTTTATTACATTTAAAATAGTTATTTAACTACCTATTAAGTATCTATTATTATTTTATTGGAATGGAATCAATTTTTGATATAATTTATTGAACCAATAATGGCCAATAATTTAATTTAGAAAATAGTCAGAATTTTCATTCAAAATGTTGATTCTACGTTGGGCAAATAAATGTGGAAGTTCATTGTTCTTTTTGCATTTAATCTTGATTACTATTTTTGTGGCATTGTCAGGTAGATTTTATATTTATTAAAAGAATCATAATTTTAAATTGCAGCGTACTTTTTCCAAGAAGTTCATCCAAAAGTGTATAAATTCAGTCCAAAAGATGTTAAGAATGTGAATATGAGTTATTGGAAGAAAAGTAAGTCACAATAGATTACCTAATTTAATGTAACTTATTCAGAACTTTATGCAAAAACAATTGGCAAAATAAAAATTTCGAAGAAAATTGACATTCCACTTCCGAAAATTCCAAAAACAAAGCCAAAAAGAATAATCAAAAAAGTGGACACAAAGAAACATAATCCCTGCGCATCAATCAAAGAAGTTTGCCTTAATGAAGGCCAATGTCAACCCAATGGAAATGAGTTTAAAATAATTCATTTATTTTATTAATTTAACATTATTTTTAGATGGTTTTGCAATTGCCCGCAAACACATTACGGCAAATCGTGTGAATTTGTTGCTGAACAGGAACATTGCTCTGGGAATTTATGCAAAAATAATTCAACTTGTTACAGGTAATACCTACTAATTCATAAATTAATTTACATATATTTAAGTGTGAAATTCCCTCGATCGGTGACGAATCCAGATGTGGCGGGAGTAAAAGAATGCATGAAGGGAATGATGAAGGGCAACCATCAACAATGCAATTACACTTTGAATTTGATGTACAAATGTTGGTGCCAATTTGGATTTGAAGGCGACTTTTGTGAATTCAGCGAAGGAATGCGTTGTTGCGCTGAGGACCACTGTAATAATCATGGAATTATTGAGTTAATTTAACCCATTTTTTTATAAAATCATTTAATTATTAGATACAATAATCCATCGAAATATTCTGCAATTGGAGATGGTGGCGGACAAAAACAAATAAATTGTTCAAATGTGACTTGCACCTGTGAATGCGAACAATATTATCGAAAAGAGGATAATGTAATTTAATTATACTGTATACATTATTTTAAACATCTATTTTAGTGCTTAACAATTCTCCCATGCCGAGATTTTGAATGTTATAATGGTGGAAAATGCGAAATAAGTATAGCAGGAGAGCCAAAATGCAATTGCCCGAATTCAAAAGATTTCATTATTCCAAATTTAATAGAAAATATTTCTGGTTTGTATTTTTTTTTATTTATTATTAAATTTTAATTTTTTACATTTTTAGGCGAACATTGTGAATCAATTGAAATATCCAACAATCCAGAAGCGAAGAATTGCATTCCATGCATTGATGGGAACAGCTTCGACAAATATCTTGAATGTTTAAATCAGAATGGCATCCATAATATGGAAAAATATTTTGCCAATGAATGCGTTGATGGGAGTGGCAACCATGGAGCATGCACAAATATATTGGGCAATCGATTTTGTTTGAATTGTGCCGATGATGAAAATGGAGCAAAATGTTGTCAAATTTCAGTCGCAAATTGTGAGTAATTATTTATTCCTATATTAATTATTCTATATTTTAGTAAGCAATATTCAACAGGATTCCGTTAAAAATGGGAAGGAATTATTCCTCGTGCCAAAATGCGAATGCAAACCAAATTATGAAGGCGACTTTTGCGAAAATTATTCCCTGGATGAATGTGACCAAGAGGATTTGAAAAACCATCGAGATTATTTGGAAACAACAAAAGAACAAATTGATAAAATTCAGAAGGCATTGGGAAATGAAAGTTTTTTTCAAACCTTGAAGAGCATTTTATACGGCGAATGGAATCCTCCAAAGGAATATAATACAAATGAATTGGAAAAGGCCCGAGGATTTGAGGCTGGACTTCGTGAGAAAGGTAAAAATTTGAACACAAATAAATTTTTGGATTTTTCTGTGATTTCAGGAATGAAAACTTTTTGCGGTCCGAATGGATATTGCAGGCCATTTAATGCTGAGGAGGGAATGAGTTGCAAGTTTGGGAATATTAATTTATTTTTATTATTTTATTTTGTCAGATGCGATTTTGGATATCGAGGGACGGAATGCGAAATTCGGCAAGTTTCCAGTCAAAACAAAAAAAAAACATTTTATTTTTTCAATTCAGGGATCCGTGCAAACCAAATCCATGTCCGGAAGGGACTGTATGCGTTGATATCCCCATAATGGATGGAGATTATGCCGACGATGGAAAACTTACATTTGCCTGTGTTTAATTGATATTATATTGTTTTATTTGTGAATTGTGATTTACCTTCTTTTACTCCTTTCTGTTATAAATAAATACAAATATTTAATTAAAATAAAAGACATTTTATTAGTTTTATTGTGAGCATTTTTATTAGAATGCAATGGAAATGAATAAGGCGACATTTGGGCTAAGGTGATGGACGATGGTGAATTTCCCCTTTCCTAATTAATTGGATTACCCCATTTTTATGGCGATTATTTTCAATCATTCCGGATTCTGGTTTCATCAAGTTTGTTGATTTCATTTGTCAATTTATCTTCCAATTCCCCATGGGGTTGTGACCATTCTTAAAAAATAAAGTGTTTATTCTAAAAAAAATGCGAATTGACTTTAACAGAGATGGATGAAAGAAAAGCGGAATTGGTTATTTTAAGGCATACGATATTCCAAAAATTGCCCTGCAAATTTTATGTATTTTCAATTTAAAATGTATTTTTGATTGTTATCCAGCAGATATGTTCGCCAAAATAAAATGTTCGCCAAAATGTGTTTTTCCTTTCCGGAAAAATGTTCGCCAAAATGTGTTTTCCTTTTCCGGAAAATGTTTGCCAAAATGTGTTTTCCCTTTCCGGAAAATGTTCGCCAAAATGTGTTCGCCAAAATGTGTTTTTCCGGAAAATGTTCGCCAAAATGTGTTTCCTCTTTCCGGAAAATGTTCGCCAAAATGTGTTTTCTCTTTCCGGAAAATGTTCGCCAAAATGTGTTTTCTCTTTCCGGAAAATGTTCGCCAAAATGTGTTTTCCCTTTCCGAAAATGTTCGCCAAAATGTGTTTTCCCTTTCCGGAAAATGTTCGCCAAAATGTGTTTTTCCGGAAAATGTTCGCCAAAATGTGTTTCCTCTTTCCGGAAAATGTTCGCCAAAATGTGTTTCCTCTTTCCGGAAAATGTTCGCCTTTCTTTCCGGAATGTTCGCCAAAATGTGTTTCCTCTTTCCGGAAAATGTTCGCCTTTCTTTCCGGAATGTTCGCCAAAATGTGTTTTCCCTTTCCGGAAAATGTTCGCCAAAATGTCTTTTCCCATTCCGGAAAATGTTTTTCAGAATATCAATTCTTTTTCTCATTATCAAACCAATTCCCCTTTTCTTTTATCCATCTCTTTTTTGTATTTTTTTGAAAATTAACACCTACCATCTGCTTCAATTTTGGCCAACAATGTTTGTCTCGCAATTTCCCTCAAATTCAACTGCTCCTGCTGTTCCATTTCCCTCTCTTTCGCCCTCCTTTGTCGTTCAAAACAATCTGCCCCATTCGAATCCACTAATTTTGTGAATTGAAAACATCGAAGAAAATTATTGGACATTGGATGGGTCAAAGGACTACCAGAAGGTGAAAAGCCCAGGGGCCGAATTGATAAAAATTGGGAATGACCAGAAGGAGTCAGATGGTCGTGGAAACGGCAAAATTTGGAGCGTCCTGGATTGGCTTGAAATTGATGAATTTATTAAATGGAGGGAGTGGGCACTCATCTTGGCCATTATTCCTCGTCTTTTTCCCAGGCAAATATATTGCCCAGTTCGAATATGTTTGAGCAAAATTTGGCCTCGAAATGTCCAATCCCCCTGAGGAACTAATTCGGCCACAAAATGAGCTGAATAAATAATATCCACTGAATTAAATTATTATGAATATTCACTATTGCATGTCAATTTGCTCCCTTGGCCCCTTTTTGCTTCAACTCGGTTTTGGCCGTTGATTGTCATGAATCCGCCGCTGCATCGACTGAATAATTGCCAAATTTCTGTGTCCATTTCCTTCTTCCCTGTTTCATTTCCCAACATCAGTCCCAGCCTCATTTCATTTATCAACAATTTTGTCCATTTTTCCTTCTCTTTTTCCTCCTTTTGTTTGGAAATGTTGGCCAATTGCCGAACATTTTTCACCAGATTGAATTCTTTTTGGTCACTTTCCCTTCGGATTAACCTGAATATAATTAAATTGGAATTTATCGATGATTTATTGGTTTCAATACTTAATTTGATTTCTCATTGTTGTGGCCAAAGTTGGCAATGGCAAATTTTGTATTGTGGTGAAAACAATGAATTCCATCTTGGGCGGCGAAAATGAAAGAATTGATGGTTGATTTTGCCTTCGAGGCGGCATTTTCAGGGGCATGGTGAAACGAATTGGGGGAAGGCGGGGAGGGCGAAGGGAATTTGAAGGAAAGGAAAAAAATAAAAAGCCAAAAAGGACAAAGAAATTGTTGGCCATTTTTAGATGGAATTGTTCAACCAAAAGAATGCAGAATGATTGTAGGATGGAGGGCATTTAATGGAGGCCATCTGGCAGAGCTGAATTTGGCGACATCAAAAAATTATGCAACAATTCTGAATAGATGGATGGATGATATGGAAATATATTAAAAACAGGTGGATGGCATTGAAAATTGGAAAAAGGCCAGCATAACAGACGGTTATTGTCCAGCCAAATGGCAACCGATGGCAAAAGGGCAAAACCTCGCCGAAAATGATTCGCCCATTCCCCCCACCCCCACCCCTCTCATCTGCACCAATCCATCAGCCATTTCCCCATCCACCGATGAAATACAACAATTAATCCCATTCCTTTGCCGATCCGCGCAATACGGCTGCGCTCAAGGAATAAACCGTTATTTGGAGGAGGCAAAATTGGATTGGAAGAGGAGGGAATATGGGTGGAGGATGATTCCAATTATTGCGGAAGGACAACGGAAACAACACAACGAGGAGGGAGGGGGAAGAGGGCAAATGCCCATGAAAATTGGGCATAAAATGGAAAATAACAAATGGTATGAAAAAAAATAAAACGGATCTTTATTAAATTACGAAATTGTCATTTGGCCCAAATATTATGTCCGTCCGCCAATGTGTTGCCCTTTTATTTACATTTTTGTTTTCATTTTTCCTCCCTCGGCTTTTCCTTAATCGAATTCTCGTCGGCCTCCCATTTAATTGAGTAAATTGCCTACTCCCTCAATTTCCAATCAAAAGTGCCTTCACATTCACATTTGCCCTCCAATTCCATCAAATGCTTCTCTGAATTAAACCCATTCATTTCCTTTTCCCCATTTTCTCATTCATTATTATCCTTTTTGCCCTTTTGGCACCGAATTCTTCCATTTTTAGTCTATTTTGACATGTTCCTCCAATCCACCTAAATCCTTGGCCATCTCCATTTCCGGCCAAATTTCTTTTCAATGTCTCTTGGGATTTCCCCTTTTTGGGTATATGATCCATCCATTTCCATTCATTCACCCAACTTTTTTTGCCATTTTCATTTTTCCATCAGCCAATTTAGTTTTGGCCCCAAAATTCTTTCCAAAATTGTCCACCAATTTTCCTGCAATTTCCATTCATCCATTTTTATCTTAATCATTTTTAATTGGCCATTTTATTTAATTATTTTCCATTCCCTTTAAATTGCCCTCCAAATTCATCCAATTTTATTCATTAATAATTCATCCATCCAAATTCAGTACCAAATTCCATTGTCCATCCAAAATGCTCTTCGCCCTCCTTTCCCTAATTTTCCTTTTGGCCCCAAATTTTGCCAATTCTGCGCTGATTGGCCGCCAATCCCGGCAAATTCCTTCGGTAAGCTTTCCTTTGCCCTTTCTCTCCTTTCAATTTTCACATTTCAGCGTTTTATCATTCCGGATTCAATGTTAGCCGGCAAATTACTTTTGGGCCCGCCTCCTCCGCCTCCATCCCTTTCATTCACCCAATTCTATCATCCATTGGATGGCCGTTTCAATCTTTTCAAAAGATATTTTGATTCCCTTGCCGGCCAATCTTTGGGCAAAAGAAGTGGCCAACAAGAACCAATTGAAGGAGATGGAAATGATGAATGAAAAATGAAAATGGAAATTAAATTTGAATTAAATTGAAATTTTGAATGATTTAAATGGAATTAATGATAAAATGATTGGGCCAAAATATGGGTTTATCAATTAAATTAAATTATATCTAAATTCCCTCAACAATATTCGTAAAAAAACACAAATGCTCCATTCATTCATTCATTCATTCACTTTTTGTTAATTTGCAATTCAACAATAATATTCTCCCTCCATTTTCATTCCTATTGGCAACAGCCCCAAAAAAGTGCCAATGGACTATTTTGAGACTAAGACGATTGTTTAGGACATTTAAAAAAGTATATTTTGTCGGCGAACCAAAAAATGGCTCTGATGAGGGACACGGTCAGGGACATTATCCAAGGGACAGAGTAAGCCAAGGGGGGAATTGGCCATTTTTGGGTTGGCCAATTTTGTTCATTTCCTTTCAAAAAATAGTCCCACTGCTGGCGGATTGGCAAAATTCGGTGGCGGAATGAATTTTGGGGAAAATGAAACCCAAAATGTTGGAATTGGTGGAAATAGTCGAAGAAGGCAACCAGCCCCCTCCCTGGGGCATCATTCAAATCGTCGTTTGGTTCGTTCAATGAGTGGAGAGGTGGAAAAGGGGAGGGGGAATAAAAATTAACCAATAAAAGGAATTGGCCAATCATCGACGGGCATTCGGCCAAATTCAAAGCCAATTGGATTTGTTGAGAAGGCAACAGGATGAATTGGCCATAATGAATGAACAAACGAGAAGAAGATTGGAAACGGCCCAACAAATGTTGCACAGGTCAAAAATGAATGGAAATGAATAAAAATTGAGGGACATTATTTCCTTAGGCGTTTGGAAACAACGGAGGGGGCGGCAGTAAGGTAAAATATTGGGCGGGGAAAATGAATAAAAAGGATTTGGATTAAAGTATTCGGGAATTGGGCGATGTTCGCAGATTGGTGGCCGGATTCGACAGTCGAGTGAGTTTTGGCATTGACGAAAATAAAATGATTGGAAAAGAATTGAAGATGAATGGTTTTGGCAGTGAAATGTTGGCATTGAGGGCAGCATTGGAAAGGCAGGCCACCGAAATTCGTTCCCTCGGTTCAGACCTTAGATCGAGACCAACAATTGATCCGGCGGTCTGAAAATATTGATGAATATTATTCATTTTTGCATTCACAGAGAATTGCCACTGCGACACAGGCAATCGAAAATAGAATTCGGGAATTGCAAATTCAAATGGCCCAAATGAAGCAAAATTTGGACGTGGAAATGGGGGAAAGGGCAGCACAGGCAGAAATGTATTTTAGATGGAAATAATAAATACAAATTAGCCATGATTATAGAATTAGCAAAATGCAAGAATTGTTGAGAAGCAGGGAAATGGGCAAAACTGACCAATTAATGGCCATTGGGCGAAGAATGGAAGTGGAGAGGGAAAGAATGGGCCAAGAAATGCGAAGATTGGCCGAAAGGATACAAATTATGGGACAAGTAAAAAATAATTATTTTTGGTGGGGAATTGGCCACCGGATGAATTGCAGCAAAATTCGGCGGAAAGGCAAAAATACAAGGAAAGATTTCATCGGGTAAATGAGGCCCTTCAAACATTGGAAACACATTTGGAAAGTGGCCATCAAAAAATGGACAAATTGGTGGGGGCCGAATTGGAATCGAGGTGGGGGGAATGGGAAGAGAAAGGTGGTGAAGGAGGGGGGATGAACAATTCCAATTTGAGGAAATTGCACGAAAGGGCGCTGTTGACAAAATTGCAGGATGTGGAAGGGAGGCTGAATAATCATGTGAATGAATTGACAAAAACAATGGGCGAAATTCGGTCGGGATTGGCCGAAATTCGAATTCCCGTTTTGGACACGGAGGCCCTTCGAAAGGATATGGAGGCGATTGCATCGGACCGGAATAAATTGAGTATGGAAGGATTATTACGGTTGGAGGAAAAGGTGACCCGAATGAGACATGGTGGGAATAATGAGGCCAAAAATGGGGGAAGATTATTTGATAATATTTGGACAGTTTTGCAAAAAGAACGAAGAGAATTGCACGCCGGATTGGAGGAGGCAGTAGACCGTGAGGTGAATGCCAAACTGAAAGTTCAATTGGAAAGATTGGACGATTTGGTGGCCGAAATTGAACGAACACAAATTGTGATAAGGAATCGAGTTGAACATCAAATCCCAAAAGATGTATTGGGGAAAATGAAAATAAATTTATATTATTAATAAAAAAAAAAGTTGGAAGAAATGGAAGCAAAATTGGAGAATGTGAAGGCCCAATTGGTGCAAAGAATTGACCAAGAGGAAGAAGAACGTTTCCTGGCAATTAAAGAACTTCAAGATGCATACGGTCGATTGGCAGCCGGAGGGCATTTTGGTGGAATTGGATTGACGAATGAGCCAGTTAGCTCGGTGAGTTTATATTTTATTGTAAGAGAGAAGAAAGATGATTTGAATTTGAAGGCTTCATTGCGAAGAGATGTTGATGAATGTAAAGTGGCAATCAAAAAATTGGCCGAATCGCTGACAACCGTGAAGAATGTGCTTGATAGGAAATTAATGGAAGAAATCCGAAGGGTAATTCCCCACTTCCAACATTGATTATGATTAAATTACATTTCCAATTTTATAGAGGGAACAAGATGTAGAAATTCTCAACTCAAGAATCGACACCGCAACAGTTCAAGCACTTCAAATACAATGAAGAAAGGATGATAATGGATAAATGATAATCATTCCTACTATTGCCCAATATACTGTATTATTTGAATTGACGCCAAAATATTTTGACATGAATATGTCAAATTTATTTTAATTTTTTTTATAACAAACACTAAATTTTTTCAACAAACACTTAAATTTTTCAAAAATCCCCAAAATTCATTGAGCGTTGAGTGGCATCCCAACGCTCGTATTATGTTATTTGTTAACATTGATATTTTATAAATCAAGATTTTGTTTAAATTTATACATTTTTTAGTCAGAGATAGCGCTTAGGAACGAAGCCCCGGATAAATATTTTATTATTTCTTCTGACCATACAAACAACAAATCCGAATGTTACTTTTGATGCCAAATCAGCGGATGTAAACGCAAGGATGACATACATAACCAAAATATTCTGAATCATTTATTTGTACATCATCGAAAAATATTCAAACAGTGCGAATCCGAAAATTTGATTAATCCATATCAAGATGCGTCTACGAAAACCCCCAGAAGAACAATCAGCAAATAAAAATTTCCAATATTCTCAATGCGAATATTGTCTTGATTGGTATCCAAATGTAATATTGTCATTGCATAGTAAGTTGTTTGATTTTATTCTAATTATAATAGATATTCTTATTTAGACATGAAAGTTTGTTGGCCATCTCTATGGATGCAGGGCGAAGAAATCATTTTACCACAACGGGATATTACTCGACTACTTTAAAGCTTTGGATAAGAAAGAAATGATTGGATGCGAGGACTAAGTTCAGAAATTGAATGAAATGGCAATATCAACAGCACTTTTTGAAGCAGAAAGGGCTGACCATATGGCTAAACGTGAATTTAAAAAGGCCGAACGGGCTAGAACAACTGGATCAAAATTAGCTAATGAGAAACATTTGCAATAAGATTACGAGAAGAAATAAATCAAACAGCCGGTGTCTATTTACGAATGTCGCAGGACTGGGATGGAAATTTGGAAACAGTGCTGGAAAATTGTAAATACATTGGCTTTGCAAAAAATCCGAAGAAAAGGCAGCAACAGCATTTTGAAATTTAAAAACATGCTTCTTAATTACGATCCGAGAGGGGAACGTGGATAATGAATGATGGATATTTGGACAGTTTTGCAAAAAGAACGAAGAGAATTGCACGCCGGATTGGAGGAGGCAGTGGACCGGGAGGTGAATGCCAAACTGAAAGTTCAATTGGAAAGATTGGACGATTTGGTGGCCGAAATTGAACGGTATTATTTGAATTGACGCCAAAATATTTTGACATTATGATTTTTTTGGATAAAATGTCTTACAGACAAAAATAAAATAAAAACAAAAAAAACAAATAATTTTTTTTTCAAAATCCCCAAAAAAATTGAATTAATCATTAAAAATAAATTTTAAATCTAATTTTTATTGCGGTTATCTTCCCGATAAATTATTCTCATCTTTTTTCTAAACTTTTTTATTCCACTCAAAATTTGCAAATTAAATAAAAAGAATAAAATGATTACCTACCTATTCTTTGATTAATTTATGCGGATTATCCAATTATATTGATCTAAATTTCATAAATAATATTAAAATGAATTTATACTATTTAGAATAAAATCAGCATCAACAGAAAATGTCGTTGACATCACAAGATTTAAAAGAAATCAAGGCAGCCCTATCCCAAATTCTTCAAAACCAAGCAGCAATGATGGCACAAATCGCATTATTGATGAACAACCTTCAACAACCCAAAAGCACGCCCACTTCTCCAATCAATTCAGCAATGACTCAATCATTCCTTGAGGGTCTCAAATTGAAATTGAAGCTCTTGTCTCCATCATCAACAAAGCCAACAACGGTTGGGCCACAGAAACGCAAAGCTGAATTGCCTTTGGACAATGTGATCAACGCCAAACATCGTCGGGCACATTCACAAAAACCGGAAGATGACAGAAAAAACAACGATGAGGAGAAGGAGAATGTTACTGCCGTAAATGATGAGAATACAACAGAATTCGCCTTCATGGTTGATTATTTTTAATATTTCATTGATGAGTTATTCTTTTTCAGACATTCGGTTGCGCATTGCTTACGGGATTGATTGAATTCGCAGAATTACCATCAACATTGGCATCATTTATGTGCTGAATCCATTTTTGAAATTATAAAACATAAATCATTTTGATAAATAAATTGTTTCACTTATTAATTTTGTTATTCAAATTTATTGCTTGGTTCCAGAACCAAAATATTTATTTTTATGTAGTATTTATTCTGATTATGATTATCATTTTATTAGAATATACATCTACTTCTACTCTTTGTGCTCAATTGAAGCAATGCCATCGATTGTCCAATTCCACTTCATTTTAATTCTGCTCATAATTTTGCCACAATTTGCTGCTACGACAACGATTGTCCAATACAAAGAGGATATCGAGCTCACGGAAGCAGAAAAGGAGCACCTGCTTAAAGTGAACAATTCAGCAAATAAGATGAATGAAAAGTGCGTAAATGGGCAAAAATTCAAAGATTTTCAGGTTAAATCCAAATATGTTTTTTATTTATTAAATAATTTCCAGCCTGGTAAACTTGGCGAGGAACATTACAAATTTCTGATGGACAAGCCCGATGAAGTAATCAAGTTGATGGAGGCACATCGAGACGAAGAGGAGAAAAGAGATGGCGGAGGAATGCCAATTGGTTGGTTTATATTTTTTGATAACAAATTATTTTAATTATATCCAAAATTTTAGCTTTGTTTCTCATCATTCTCAGTTCCACTCCATTTGTTCTGATCTTAATTGGTGTTTCCACCATTCTATATGGAGCAATCAAGCACACGGATCATACACTCATGCTGGACAAATATTACAAAGATAAGGAAGATTAAATCAATGAATAAATTATAACTATGTTAATAATGACTATATTCCTTCCCTATATTATGCAAATATGTGATAAATAATTGTACAGTGCAATTAATTATGTTTTTATTTAATTTTTGAATATTTTTCCGAAAGGAATACCTTTGTTTCTATTATTTTATTTTATTTTACATTTATTTTGGGAGGCTTGGGCGGCGATAACCAAACTCTGAAAACCGATAAAAAATATCGATATTCCCCTTTATTTATGAATGATGTTTATCTGATTGACTGGGGACGTCTATTGTGTACTTTGTTCTTTAATTGAATAATTATTTTGATAATTCACTGGGAATAATAAAATACAATCAAATTTAATTTTAGTTTATAGAACAAATTTTAATAAAATTACATCAAATTCAAATTATTTATTCTAGAAAACAAATAATTAAAATGGTAATTCATAAAATCAATATTGCTTCAATTCGTCGATTGCATTCCACATCAATGTGGAAGGCCGCCGGAGTGCCAATGAGTCGATATGAACCAAATTCCTATTTGCCTTATGAGAAATTGGCCGCAAATCTGTCCATTGTAAAGAAAAGGTTTTTAATGAACAAATTATTAATTTAATTATAAATGAATAATTTAAGATTGAATCGTCCTCTGACATTGGCTGAGAAAATAATCTATTCCCATTTGGATGATCCAAAAGGACAAAAAATCGAAAGAGGTGTTTCTTACCTTAATTTGCGTCCGGATCGTGTGGCAATGCAGGATGCGACCGCCCAAATGGCAATGCTCCAATTCATTTCGTCGGGCATTCCCAAAGTTCAAGTTAGTGGTTTTGTTTTGTGCAAATAAAATGAAATTATTTTTATATTTTAGGTTCCTTCCACCATCCATTGCGATCATTTAATTCAAGCACAAGTTGGCAGTGAAAAGGATTTATATCGCGCAAAGGAACAAAACAAAGAAGTGTACAATTTTTTGGCGACCGCCTCCAACAAATATGGAGTTGGATTTTGGCATCCCGGGGCCGGAATAATCCATCAAGTCCTTTTGGAACATTATGCCTTTCCCGGTTTGTTGATGATTGGCACCGATTCGCACACACCAAATGGAGGTTATTTTTTATTTAAAATTAATTAATTTTATTATTTAATTTAGGTGGTTTGGGTGGAATTTGCATTGGAGTGGGCGGGGCGGATGCGGTGGATGTGATGGCAGGACGTAATATTTTAATATAATTGAGAATGAACTTATTTTAAAAATTAGTTCCATGGGAATTGAAATGTCCAAAAGTGATTGGAGTCAAATTGACCGGAAGTCTTTCTGGATGGACTGCAAGCAAAGATGTCATATTGAAGGTAAAATATTTAATAAAAATAAGGAATAATCTTAATTTAAGGTTGCCGATATTCTGACTGTGAGTGGTGGCACCGGTGCAGTGATCGAATATTTTGGGCCGGGCACTGATTCGATTGCTTGCACTGGAATGGGAACAATAACGAATATGGGAGCCGAAATTGGGGCGACCACCTCAATATTTCCATTCACTCAATCAATGGTGGACTATTTGAAGGCAACAAATCGAAGTGACATTGCGGAGGAAGCAAAGAAACACAAAGAATTATTCCAGCCAGACTCCGGTTGTGAATATGACAAAGTAGGATTAATTATTTAGTCCATTAAAAATAAAATATTATTTTAAAGTTGATCGAAATTAATTTGAGCGAACTCGTCCCCCACGTCAATGGACCATTCACACCGGATTTGGCACATCCGATCGATAAACTCGGAAAGAATGCGAAGGAAAATAATTGGCCGAGCGAAATCAAAGTTGGATTGATTGGTTCGTGCACGAATAGTTCATACGAGGATATGTCCAGGGCGGCGAGCATTGCTCGACAGGTTCAAATTGAATTTATTCAATTTACTTAATATTAATATTTAGGCACACAGCAAAGGAATGAAAGTGAAGCCAATTTTCACAATTACACCCGGAAGCGAACAAGTCCGAGCCACAATAGCGAGGGATGGATTTGTGAAGGATTTTGAGAATATTGGCGGAGTTGTTTTGGCAAATGCCTGCGGCCCTTGCATTGGTCAATGGGACCGAAAGGATGTGAAGAAAGGCGAAAAGAATACAATCGTCAGTTCATACAATCGAAACTTCACTGGACGAAATGATGCAAATCCGGCCACCCACGCTTTCGTGACTTCACCTGAATTAACCGTTGCACTGACTTTGGCCGGCACTTTGGACTTTGATCCACGCAAAGATTTTCTGACGGCAGCCGATGGTTTAAAATAATTCATTAAATTATTAAATAATAAATTTAAGGAAGCAAATTCAAATTGGATGAACCAAAAGGAGAATGTCTTCCGGCCAAAGGATTCGACCCGGGCGAGAATCTTTACCAAGGGGCCAATTTCCAAGGCGATGTTCTCGTTGACCCAAAAAGTACTCGACTCCAATTGCTGAAACCATTCGACCCTTGGGATGGAAAAGACCTTGAGGATATGCTCCTTTTAATCAAGGTTAATTAAAAATATTTGCTTTTAACAATTTAATATAAAATAAATTAGATCAAAGGAAAATGCACCACCGACCACATCAGCGCAGCCGGGCCATGGCTGAAATTCCGTGGACATTTGGACAATATTTCGGATAATTTATTCCTGACCGCATGCAATGCCGAAAATGAAGAATTAAACAATGTAAATTTAATAAATATTTAATTGATTAACCCAAAAATATTTAAAATAGGTTCGAAATCAATTGACCGGTGAATTTGGGCCAGTCAGCAAAACTGCACGTTTTTACAAATCCAAAGGCCAATCCTGGGTTGCGGTGGGCGGCGATAATTACGGTGAGGGTTCATCCCGAGAACATGCTGCCCTTGAACCTCGTCATTTGGGCGGTCGAGCCATAATCGTGAAAAGTTTTGCTCGAATTCATGGTTTTTATTCTTTTCGAAATAATATTCTAATTTACTTTTGTAGAAACCAATTTGAAGAAACAAGGCCTTTTGCCATTGACATTCGCCAACCCGAATGACTACGACAAAGTTCGCCCGGACGACAAAGTTTCCCTTCTTGGCCTAAAAGGATTGGCACCAGGCAAACCGGTGAAATGCATTTTGAAGCACAAGGACGGGTCAAAGGATGAAATAGAATTGGTTCACACAATGAATGAGGGCCAAATTGAGTGGTTCAAAGCCGGGTCAGCATTGAATCGAATGAAGCAATTGAAAGCAGCAAACAATAAATAAATGAATAGAGAAGATGAATGAATGAATGGAATAGCCATAATTGAAAAAATAAGCCCGAAAAACGATGAATCCAATAATAAATTGATTGTAGGCAACAAATATATTTACAAATACATATATAATTCTGTGTTAATTTTCCTTCCATATTTCCCGCCCCATCACAAATGAGACATATTATTTTTCGTTCGAGAATAAAAAAAATCCATATTTTCCATTTAAAATCAATTTACAATCATTTAAAGCATATTAGAGTATTCCTTTTGCATTGGCACTTCATATTCCATCAATGTTCGAAACAAAACAAATTCTATACAAATAATATTATTTGTTCCCTTTGCCCAATGAATTTCCCCGATAATTTTAAATTTTGATTTTTAATGCCAACTTCCCATTCCCATGGATTTTCCCAATTTAAAAATAATTTTTTAAAATTTTGGTCCTGATGATTTTGCAAGGGCGAGGCAAGTTTGTCGAGTGAGCAGGCTGCATTGTTATCTCCGACCGGGTACCTTTCGAACGATACAACCTACTACCTCAACTCGCACAAACCTCGCCCAAATTAGCCAATATTGTTTATTTGTATTGTTGTATTTCCCCGAGAATGTTCAACATTTCACATTCCTTCCATTCAATCCATATTATTAATATTTTCCATCATTCATTTCCACCCATTTTGTCATCATTTCATTAATCTTCTTCCATCAATTCCTCCGCATTTTGTTGGCTATTGGAATTTTTGTAGTCGTTGAATATTGGAATTTATTTTCGAATTTTGTTTTTGGAATCGATGATGGCCCTCTCGCCCGCCCAGTCCACCCGAAACGCCGAGCCAGTCTGCTCAATTTTGGTCCGATCCGGCCATTGCCAAGGATAGACTCGAGAGACTAGTTCGGATCTACGGGTTGACCGGGTCGAGGGAGCAATTTGGCCGATTTTTTGTTTTTGGTTTTGATGAGATTTTAGAATCTGATAAAAATAAAATGAAAGAATTTTTGATGAAAAAAAATAATGGAGAGGATAAAAAAAATCCAGGACGAATTATTGTGGATGAAGGTTGGATGGATGAGCGCATTTTGCAGAATGATGAGGAGAATGAGCAGGGAAGAACCCAAGCCAAGCCAAGTTGCGTCCTCATTTATTCCCCACCATTGTCTGTGAGGTTTTGCCCCCCCCCCCCCCCCCCCATTAGTTCCCCGGGCCCGTTGCGCGTCCTAATTGAAGCATTTTCCAGGTCAAACCCAGGGAGAAGAAGGTAAATTGGGAGGGAATAATGGTTGGTTTTGATGGACTCAAGTTGGGTGGTCTTCTAATAATTTTATTGAGGAATCTACACTAAAAGATGATTTTTAAGGCGTAAAATTTTCATTCTGATGCGCAAATATGGGAAAGGAACCGGAGGAAAAAGAACGGAGCTGGCACGGACCTGCACAGTTGAACGAATTGAGGACGGGCGCGATGGAGCGGTATAAAGGGGGATTGAGAGAGGAGGAAGAAGAATGGAATTGGGGGAGGACAACAGCAGATGTTCAGGAGGGAAAAATGAACGGAGGATTGGATGGTTCAACGGGTTTGGGCCAAAATTGGCTGGGAAGTGGGAACGAGGATCGGCTTGGGTCGGCGCAGGCAGGCACGGACATTGGGACGAGAACAGCAGGCAAATGAATGAGTAAATGAGCGACCGAACGAAGGAAGGGAAGGAGGATGGATGAATTGGGAAAGCGCAGGGAGGAGGTCACTGACCCGAAGCCAATATCCTCCTCCCCTCCCCTTTCCTCTGCCCAATGTCCACCCTTGCCAAATCCCCGGCCTTCCATTCTATTTTGCCATTGGCCCAATGCCAAGTACCGCCTCGGGGAGGCAAGGTCATTCGCCCAAATTGTCGTCGTTCTGCCGTTGATGAAATGGTGGAGGAGGGAAAGAGAACGGAAAATTGGAGGGAGGAGGCAATTGGGCCTTGAGGGATGAATAAAGAATGGATTGCCAGAGGCAATTTAAGCAGTCAGCTGACCATTTAGGATTTAGCCCAAAATGAATGGACATTGTCCAATAAATGTGCCGAAAGGGCCATTAATCAGATGGAAAAAGGGAAAGGCGAGAATTGCACAATTGAAAACGAAAAGGGAATTGGGAGAGGTGAGAAGGGTTTAGGCTTTAGGGGAGAAATTGATGCCATATCAGGTAAAATTCATTTATACGTTTACATATTGAACTACATTTTGGACATTTTAATGAGTCAGAAAATTATGAAACAAAGAATGGGGATTGGGAAAGGAGGCTAAAACGAAATGAAATGGGGGAGAGGGGCTTAAAGGAAGTGGAATGACCACTGTGCGGTTGACCGAGGAGGCCGTTGGTCCATTCTGCCTCTGTATCTGTAGTGGTTGGTTGGGTGGTCACTTTGGTCACGGGATGGGGCGGGACAGAAAGGGAGGAAAAAGGAGGTTTTGGCAAGAAGCCAACGGACAAGAGAAGGACGAAAAGGCCGAAGAATAAAAAGGAGGTGGGGAGATTGGAAAAGAGGAATAAGAAGCGGCTGGATGGAATAAAAATGTGAGGAAGGATGAAATATTTGAAGAATGGAGGGGCAGTGAGGAGGACACGTCATCCATTTGGGATGACGCGAATGGGTCGAGAAGGGAGGGAGGGCGGGAATGGGGTCATTCATTTCGAAAGATGAATTTGGGCCAAATGATTGGGCAAAAGGAATGGAAGAGGACAAAAAAAAACATTCTTTGAAGGGTGAGAAGGCATATGGTGGCCAAAATCCAGAATGGAAACACATAAACAGACGAAAAGCAGCAGAAGGGGAGGGTTCGAGAGCGGAGGAAGAGGGGTCACGCGCCGAGAATAGAGATGAGGCCAAATGGAGGGAAGAAGGGTAATAAAGGTTGAATGAGCACAGAATATAAAGGAGTAAAGGGGGAATAGGGAAGAAATCAGCTGATTCTGCCCGCTTTTTATTTGCCCGCCCAAAATGCCCCGAGGCTTGTCGCGCGGAAAAGCGGCTGCCAAAAAACAGGCGGCTGGCAGTAAGCCACCCTAAATAGTTTTGAAATATTCGGGCGCACAAACAACAGGGAAAAGGGGAGGCGAACTATGGGCGGGCGATAAACCAAGAAAAAACAGAGAAGAAGAAATGGAAGGAATAAAGGGACAAAAGCCCCTTTGGATACAAAACATGGAGGAATCATGTGAGCCAAAAGGGAGTCGAGAATAGGCCTTGGTGAAGAAAGGACGAGAATAGGAGGAAAGAGTGGAAAGGGAAGAGAAAAAGACATTCACATTCGGAGAGGCCATTGTCCCCTTCCCCATAAAAGCCGAATGGAGGCAGCCGAGCCCGGAGGGGAGGGGGAAGTGGCAGCACTCGCCGATGCGAGCCCAGAGGCAGAGGCGATGCACAAAACCCCCTGAAAATGCATTCTCCGAATGGCGGCCACTTTCCAAATCATTCTCCCTCACATTTTTTCTTCTCTTCATCCATCCAATGTGAATGGGCAGATTCCGTTTTGAGGTGGGGAATGGACCACTCCATTTCATTCTATGGCGCCCCAGGCTCCATTCGACCTTCCTTTTTCCTTCCATTCTCATTCGAATGACCGCGAGAAGAGCCTTGAGGGTAAGGAGGGATGGCGAGCGACAGGGAACGGACCGGCACGGGCGATTGGGGAGCAAAATGGAGGAAGGAGTGTTTTCTCGTTGAGTGTTTTGTCGTTGCCATCGTCGAGAATTTTGGTGGGGGATTTGTGGGAGGGAAAGAGGCCACCAAAGAAGCATTGAATGGGGTTTGAGGGGGAGTGACCAGTCGGGAGAAGAATGGGTGGTCGAGGGACCATCCCCGGGAATTGGGCGAGAATTATTCAATGAATGGGGAAATTGGTGCTAGAAATTGATAAATGAAAGAATATAATGATGAAGATATTTTTTTTTGTTTTGTAAAACCAATGGGAAGTTGGCATTTTCTTTTTTTGTTTTCAAATTTTTTCCTAATTATTTACCCCCCCCCCCCCCCCCATTTTTGACTAACGAAAGTGTCCGTCCATTTGAATGACTCACATTTATTCGGGCATAATCCTCATTTTGGATGGTCAAAGGGGCACCAAAAACATCTGCTGGAAGGAGGGAAAGGGGGATTAATTGGTCAAAATGGTGGATTGAAGGGAATTGAGGGGAATTGGCCAAAAACTTGCTGATGATTGGATGGCCGATGAATCATTTGAATTGAAATGGGGGAAAGGAATTAGTCAGCCTTTTTTGAGGAGGGAATCAATGAGTTGAGGGGGCGGAATGAATTCTTTTTGAAGTGGTTTTTTATTATTGGAAAAAGGTGACGAATTTATGGGGAAAGGCAGCAATTTTGGTGGTCAAAAGAATTTTTCAATATTTAAGTTGAAAAAAGGAGATGAAAAATTTGGATTGACGGAGAATAATTTTTATTTGATCAGCCGAATTTAATTAATTTTTGGTCAATTTGGGGGAAATTATGCAGAAAAAACCTGAAAAATGTTGAAAATTAAAAATTGATTGAAAATTTGTGTAAAATCGACAAATTATTTGGGCCATTCAAGGGAAAATGAATTTAATGAGAGGAATTTATGGCCAATGAGGGGGGAATCAAGGCAATGGATGGAATCAATTTGTGGAAGAATTTTGTGCATTTTTGTTCCTTCAAGGCCATCGGCCCACCCGCCTTTCCACCTCATTTTCAGTCTGCAATGATCGGCCATCACACGCCGTTCTTTTTTTTTGGCCATTTGTTGGCACTCAATGGCACCGTTGGGCAAAAAAGGGGGCAGACGGCGGCTACCAAAAAACGCCGAAAAAGGGGCAAAGCAAATTAATTTGTGGGGGCAAAGGGAAATGGACCCCTAAAATTCGGACGACGACCCGCCAACCCTCGATCTTCGTTCCCAAAAGCAAAAAAGGGGTGAAGAATGGTGGAAGGGGAGAAGGCCGTGCTAGTCCCGTCCAAACCCGGCGGGGGCGAATGAGAGGAATTGGATCGAAAATTCGCAACATTGTTGAGGGCAAAGAGTGCAGATTGGGGGGGGGGGGGCAAAATGAAGGCAACAAAAAAACGCCAAAACAAACAATCGACCCAAAAGTGGGGGAAAAAGCCGGGCAAACATTTGGGAGAAAGAAGGGAGAGATTTTATGGGCTAAAATTTAAATGGATATAAAAATAAATTGAAGGGTGGAATTGACGTAAATTTGGAGGGGAATATGAGGAAAAACAGCTGGGCTAAACATTGAGGGAGAGAGGATTTTGTGTTTTGGTTGAAAATAATGCCATCTTTTGGGAATGGAATGGTGGATGATCCCTTGAGGGGGAATAGATGGAAAGCGAACGGATGGAAAGGAGAGGAGAAAAACGGCTGGACAGAGGCGGAGAATGGAAGTCGAGAATAGCTGGAAATTGGGCGAGAACGAGAATTGTGGGAAAAGGCAGAGAAGGGGAAGAGGATGGAGGACATTCAACGAAGACGAAAAATGCAAAAAATGGCTTTAAAGGCGGCGAATGGAAGTGAAAAAGGGGAAGGACAAATGTTGGGGGCAAATAACAAAAATTGTAGTGGAAAGAATAATCGAAGAAAGTGGGGGAATGTTGCAAATTATTTGGGGGTTAACAAATTAATAATAATGGAGAATAATAATGGGATTGAGGGGAAAGAATGTTGCGAATTGACTTCAAAAAAGAAGGCAAATAAAAATGAAGTGGAGGGAAGGAAAATAATCCGTCCTGTGGATTTTGGGAGGGTAATAAAGGGGCAGGTGGGCTAAAAACTGGCTGGCAATATGAAAAGGGTCACGCCAGTCAGCTGATTTTGGGAGAAAACAACTGGCAAAAAAAGAGGGAAAGAGGTTTCGATTCATAAAAGAAAGTAAAAAAGAGATGAGGTCTATATTGTCCACAATAGTACATGCTAAACTAAACCAAATTGGGTTTTAAACTTTTATTTGGCTCGATTTCTTTGTGTAGATTAAAAATGGCTACAGTGAACGGTTTTAGCAACAAAGAAAATGCGGGAAAGGGACATTGAGAAAAGAAGATCATTTTGAGTAGCCTTTAGGGAATATTGCTATTTGGAATTGGAATTGATGTTCCTTCTATTTTACTATTTCCCTTATCCCTTCACACTGATTGGATTGTCAAAAAAAAAACAGTATCCATAAAATGGACGAATTGTTGGATTGGATTAGAGTGGCCACCGACCGATCATTGCTCTTTTATCCACACAAAATGATCAACTATCCTGCACTAGGCCCAAAAAAACTATAAGGTTTCCTTTTTTAAGATTTATCGAAGAAATATCGAAAAAAAGAGTAGAATTTATTTATTTTTAATTTGAAAAATGAATATTTTGCATTGACCATTGAACGGCATTTGTTTTTTGCAAAATTTTTATGGAATAAATTGATGCAAAATTGATTGAGTACAAAATTGTCGCGACAAATTAAAGTAAAAAAGATAAGAAGGAAAATAGGGGACAGAAGGGGAATTTCGCTGAAAAAATCCGAAAATGGTCTTAAATGGTGGAGGAATTGCGCGAAAAAGGCCATAAAAAAAGAGGAATTTGAATGGAATAATGGGGGAACAAAGGAGGATTGGGGAAATGAAAACATCTTCCATAAAGATTAATGTCCTTCACATCGATGAATGGGCAAAATGCGGGCCGCCGGATTTGTGTTTTTTTGACTGCCAATTTTAAGAGGGAATTCGGGTGGAAAATTGGTTGAAATTTTCATTGAACCATTTTGTCATTTCCACCAACAAAAATAATCTCTGAACGAGGAATGATTGAATAAATACACTGGATTGGATTGAATGGCTCATTCATCAATAAAACCAAAAAACTTCGATCGCATTAGAAGACAATGTGGAGGAGGAAAAAGGTGGAAATGGAAACGAGTTGAACAAAGGATTTTGGGGAATAATGGGGGATTTGGGGTGGGCATTCCAATGGACATTGGACAAATGAAAAAGGTGGGAAATGGATGGAGAAAAAAAATGGGGGAAAGGAGACACAAACTGCCGCCGCCGTGTGCAAAAGCAAATGTTGCGATTTTTGTGGGCCCTGGCCGGTTTGTTGACCGACGGTCGCGGCCGTCTGGCTGGCTGGGAAGGAGGCTTTTTCCCATTGCTGCAAATGGGGGAGAACGGTTGGAGGGAAAGAATAAGCCAATTCCCCCATTTCAGTGCCATTGGGTGCTTGGTGTGGCCAATAGGGAGGGAGGGAGGGAGGGAGGGAGGAGGACATGGATGGAATGGACAAGAGCCGGCGGCCAAATTAAAGAGCAATGGATGTTCCATTTTCAGTGGTGGTCTCTTTTAAATGGTACCATCCGGGCAAATGACCCAAAATGGGCGGCACGGATGTGCGCACATTTTATTCCCAACCCACCCATCCGATGCATATTCAAATTTGTAAATATTATTTAAAAATTCCTCTAAAAATATTTAATATATAATTTCATTTCCTTTTTTAAAGTCAATGAGAACTCACGGATCCATTTGTTGGTTTTTGAATCCTTCCATTATTTAACGAATTTTTAAAACTTGGCCTTTTGATTTGAATCCAATTTTCGACATCTTATTAGGCTGCACTTTAGTGCATAAAAGAAAGGTCAAAGATCGATTTGGGGAATTCATTTCAAAGGAGCAAAAAAAAAATCGATTAATTTTATTTCAATATTATAAAAATGAGAACTATCACATTAAATTGGGTGGAGATTGGGGGAATTGCCCGTTGTAAATTTGAATATTCTCATCAAAGAAAAGTGAGTTGAATGGACGGAAATGGCAAAAGGAAATGGGGAATATATTCTTCCATTCATTCATCAATTCAATTTATCGCATCAAAAGTCTGAATCCGTGTCATCGAATAATCCTCGCTGTTTTTTCCCAATTGAATCTAAATAAATAATTGGAATATTTTTTTATACCAAAAAATATCCCCAAATTTACCTTTTTTAGCCGTAATAATTTGTGTTCTAATTTCTGTATTTTTGGTGGGCAAGGGTGGTTGTTGTTTCCTTTTTGGCAATTGTAAATCATTTTTGAGTTTGGCAAAATCATCTTCGCTGCTGGATGAGGAAAAAATTGATCGGCCTTTTTGTTTGGGTGGAGGCGGAGGAGGCAATGTCACCGTTTTTTGTGGCTCAATTTGGGTGTTTGATTTTGCTATTTTTGTTGGTGCCCTTCTTGCTGGACCCCTCACTCGACTCTAAAAATATTATTATTCCATTAATTCAATTTATTCCCCCAATTTTTTACCTTCAATGCGTCTGTTTGTTCCGTCGGCATCGGTGCCTCTTTTTGTTCATTTTCAATATTTTTGCCCACTTTTTTGGATTCATTTTCCTCAACACCGCCGGCAGAGGAATGGGACATTGGAATTTTTGACCCAATTTGAGCAATTCTTGCCTTCACGGTCGCCGGTCCAAATTCTTCATTACTCGAAATTGATGATTCCGTTTTCCTCAATGTTCGTTGCATTCCTTCAATTTGTTCGTCTCCACTGCTTGGAATTGATTGGGCCGAAAGTGGTCGATGAACTGCCGCGGGCCGATCCTACAAAATAGAAGCGGAATTCAATAATATTTTAGCCAATTTTATATTTAAAATACCGCAGATCTAAGTGAAATTGGTCCATGTTTCAATGCGGTGGCCAATCGATCGGAGAATGCCGAATCAAATGTTTTGAACACCGGTTTGGACATTTCCTCCTCAATTGCCTCCGGCGATTTTTTGCCGCTCAAAATTGTTGACTGAAAGTAAAATTATTTAGTTGGGCCAAGCGGAATAAATCCCCCCCCCCCCCCCCCCCATTTTGCCCTCCTTTATCCCTGTCCCTGGATTGGAAGCAGCTGTGCCCCCCCCCCCCGCCCCCTTCCCATTCTTTCACTTTGACATAATGACGCCTTTATCCCCCTTCCCCCCCCCCTCTCCTCCCTTTCGTCAACTAATTCTTAACATTGTGGCCTCTTTTCCTCCTTTTATTTAGGCTCAACCTCCTCTCATCCCAATTTTCTCCCTTCCCCCGCAATCTTCGACGTCAAAAATTGAACTTGGCTCCTAATTTTCTTTTGTTGGATAAAATTAAATTTGGAAAATTATAGACAATGGAAATTGGCCCCCCTTTGCCCTTTCCCATTCATTAATGCCAACCTCATCAATATCAATTTTTTGTTGTTGTATTTCGTCCTTTTCCCTTCTATTTTCTTGAATTGCATTATTTTTCATAAATTGTTCTTTCTCCAATTGTTTTGCCTCATTTTCCTCCATTTTGTCCACTTCTTCACTAATGCTGCTTTTGAATAAATTCTTTTTGGTCATTTTCCCAACAATTTCTTCCAATAATGGATTTCCCGTTTTTTCCATCACAATTGGATCTTGTGGTGGAATTGATCGATTCGATGAAATTGATCCAACATCCCCTTCCTCATGCGATTTTGTTGGATTTAGCCTAAATTAAAATTTAATTTAAATTAAAAATTAGTAATTTTAACCTTTCAATGGATTTAATTTGCTGTTCTTTTAATTCGATTCTTTTCATTTTTTCCTTCAAAAATAAATTGAATTCATTGGTCCCAATAATTGGTGGAACATCAGACGATAATAATGAATTTGCAAATTGTTTTCGTTGAATCGAAGTTGATGAATTTGAACTACTCGTCGGATCTATTGGGTCTAATGTTTCCAATTCTTCTTGGCCAATCATTTTCAACATTTCAAAAGTTTTTAATATTGCATTTGAAATTGCCCGAACTGTTCGTTGTTCAAATTCTTTTTGCGGAATTTCCTAAATTTTACCAATGAATTAGGACAAAAATTTGAATGAACCTTTTTCTTCTTATCTGTCTGCTCCCTTTTCTGGGCTAAAATAATATTGCCAATATCATCTACTTTCTTGAAAATAACAAAATAATTGAATTCGAATAAATTTAGGTAACCTCTTCAATAAATCGTTCTGTTTTTGTGCAATTTATTCGATTGTGAACTTGTTGTATTCTTATTTGCATTTCGAAAAGTCTCTTATCCAAATTATTGTTAATCACTTCCATCTCATTCATATTTTTCATCATATTTTTGCCAAAATTCTGTAGAACATCCTTCAACTTTGTGTGAATTATTAAATTTAGTTTAAAATTCAAAAATTTACTTCAATATCATTCTTCAGTGTCCAATCGGTTTTGTCCAATAATTTTGAAATATTTTCCATAGTTCAGATTTCAGAAGATTAAAATTGTATATTAAAATATTCAATTCATATCTAGTATCTAAAATCAATTTTATACATATAAAAATTTGTGGAAAAGAAAAGCAGTTGTGAAAATTCGGATATTTTTAACTGCGGAATGAATGGCTGCGCAGAAGTTGGGATGGATGAGGGATAGTAGTCATTTTTGCGCTATGGTTTGGGTTCGGGTTCGGATTCGGATTTTGGTTTGGCGTACAGACACTTGGCCTAATGACTATTTCGCCTAACGCCATTTGGCCTAATGACCATTTGGCCTAATGGGGAAAAAATGTCATTTCGCCTAATGGGGAAAAAATGACTTTTTGGCCTAATGATATTTCGCCTAACAACCATTTAGCCTAATAGTTTAAAAAAAGTCATTTCGCCTAATCTTTTATTAAAAATTTGGCAAAATGTATTTAATTAATTTAGAAATTTTTTATTGATTCATTCTTATGTTTTATTAATTTGTTTATTCTTATTTCTATTTGTAAAACTAAATTTTAACAAAAAAAATCAAATCTTAATTATATTCTCCATTTTAACAAAATTTATTGTTAGATTACTAAAAGAATTCATGGCATTGCGAAAAATTCAACAAAATCATCCACAAAATAGCAAGCCGCCAGCCAACTATGTGCAGAACATCGGCAATGATCGACAAAATCATCGACTGAAGCCGATGGCAAACGAAAATAAAACCATTCGAAACCAGCCGACGGCCAACGAAAACAAAATCATTCAAAACCAGCCGACGGCCAACGAAAACAAAATCATTCGAAACCAGCCGATGGCAAAGCAATTGTTTGTTATTTCTTATATTAGTTAAAATATTGTGATTTTAAGTGTTGTTATTTCTTATATTAGTTAAAATATTGTGATTTTAAGTGAAATGAATGCAAGGCAACTAATCCAAGGAGCAGACCGAAAAAAACGGCCTCGACCTGTTGTTGAATATTCTTCGTCGGAATCAGATCCTGGAATTGATAATCAAGTGGAAATTCCTCAACAAGATGACGACAAAGTACGTTTCGTTGTTCAAAAAACAACAAAAGGAAAAATCGACTTATGGCACGATGGTGACTTTTTAAAAATTAAATTCAACAAATTCAATGGATTCAGGTTTTCGTTTTCTTTTGAACCGCAAGCATAAGGGAAAGGCCTATTGGCGATGCGAAGAGTTTCGTCCACCAAAACGATGCGGCGTCAGCGCAATTACCGACTCTGAAAACTACGAAGAAGGAACCATTAACGGGAAAGCGCACAAGCATTTGGCAAAAACTCATGGACAAGAGGTTTAAGAATTTTTTAATTATTTTAATAGGAGGAAAAAAATTTATTGAATATAATTTTTTTGAATAACTAATATAAATCATACAATGAACCATTTTCTGAAAATTTTCATTGCAATGAACCATTTTCTGAAAATTTTCATTGCAATGAACCATATTTCAGATATTCGTGGTTCATTTTGACGGATTTCTAGTACATTAGAATGAATTAAAAATGATTCAATTTTGTCCAAAAATGGTTAATTATGAACATATAATTCAGATTGAGCGTCGCTTAAACAATTACACGGAACGTCTTCAAAATGATTTAGAAATCCCTACAGCAGCTTTGATCGATGAAGTAAAAGAAACAGAAGATGACGAAATGTTCACACAATTGCCAACTTATGCTGCTTTGCATAGTAAGGGTGCGCGAAAAAGGCGTCGTTTTGGCCACAAACTGAATGCTCCGAATGCGGCAAGCATTGTCATACCTGATGAATTTCAATTCAAAAATGGAAAGCCGTAAGAAATTAACAAAAATATAAATACATTTTTCATTAATTTTTAGTTTCCTTATCTATGATTCTGATGAAACAAGGCCACAAGCGGCCGATCGCGTATTGGTTTTTGGAAGTGCTAAGGTAATAATTCTTAGCATGATTTTGATAAATTTATTAGCAAAAAAACAAATGGAGCCATTTCAACAATATTGGTTCCTATGCACCATTTCTCAGAAAATGGTTCATTTTTGATCGAAAAATGGTTCACTACTTTTGTAGTCATATTGAACCATTTTCTGAAGAGTCGATGGTCGCGCAAAAATGGTTCATTTCTGCTGACAATTTTATTAGTAAAATAAATTTTCATTTAATGATATGCTTATCATAGCAATTTTAAAATTTAGGCAATTGAATTTCTTCGTGTGAACAAAAATTGGGCAGCAGACGCGACGTTCCAAACATGTCCCAGACAATTTTCTCAACAATTTGTTCTCGGATTCATTCTGGAACACAAAGTATTCCCGGCTGTTTACGCATTGATGACAAATAAAAGTAAAGTGCAATATGTTGAGGTGTTAAATGGAATAAAGAAAGTTCTGGGAAACGACATGCCCATTTCAGGTTTTATATTAATTTAATTTATATTATAATAAGAAAATTTAGTGATGACCGACTTCGAAAAATCCGAATATTCGGCTTTTGTTGATGTTTTCCCGCAAATAAACAACAAGGCATGTTTGTTTCACTTGGCGCAATCATTTATACGTCGAATCAAAAAATTGGGATTTATTGGCCAATACAAAAATTTGGAACCATTTCGAAGGACAGTTCGTTGGTGTCAGGCCCTAGCTTTTTTGCCTCCCGAAATGGTTCGCCGTGGTTTTGCTTTGACCATTGAGCAATCGCCGCCGGAATTGAATGGTAGATAACGTGATATTTCCAAACAAAAATAAAAAATTTTTAGAATTTCTTTATTATGTCGGCAAAAATTATATTGGCCTCTCGGAATGGGAAGAAAGATCGAAGGCATTGGCATTTTTGCCTCGGGCAGATGAGGACAGAATGATGGCAGGCTTGGTCGGGCATTCAACCCCCATAGGTTTAAATAAATTATTACTCAAAATTATTCATTCTTAAGCACCATTGATTGATTCTGCTATAGTCCGCTCATTGCTTACTCCAGACAGTCAAATCGAAAGAAGCCGTCGGCCAAATATTACAGAAGATTTTTCGAATACAGCCATCGGTAATATCACTCCAATGGCACCTCGATTTAATGAAAGCCAAAGTAATTATTGCTCAAAAACAATTTTATATTTCTAAAATTTAAGTTGCTCCTCGCTATGAATTGCCTTTGGCGAAACCACCAAAATTTGCGCTCGATTTTTGGAATGTGAGAGATCGAATTCAAGAAGATTTGCCACGCTGTCAAGCATCAGCAGAAGCAAATAATCTGGCTTTTCAGGTTGAGTTTTTAAATAAAAAATAATTATAATTTCGAGTGAAAAAACCATTTTTTATTAATTTAGTTCATTTAATTATAAGAAAATGGTTCATTGTGGCGGACTTACAAGTTAATGAACCATTTTTACAATATTTAGAGAAATGGTTCATTTGTGACGTACTTCTGTCATGAACCATTTTTACAATATTTAGAAAAATGGTTCATTGTGGTGGATTCAAAAGTTAATGAACCAAAAAATGATTCAAAATGAGTGTAACTGGTTCATAATGAATCATTTTTACTTTTCATACTTATAAATCTCTATTTATTCATTTTATTTATAGAAGAGAAACTGCACTCATCCGAGGATGCACGAATTTCTCATCAATCTTCGCAAATATGATAGCCGAAAAATGAATGAAGTCCGCGAACTTAAATTACAACCGGAACAAAATTACCGCAGAGTTTTATATCGAACGATGGATGCACGCTTGAAGGCTCTTATACAAGCTCCACTTCTCAATGACCAATGCATCCGTACTTTTATGGAAGCAGTTTCGTTGGCACTGCAAGGATTGGAGAATGATTTGATCTTGAGTGATGCCGAAGCTGAAGGCCAAAACAATGGAGATGGCGAAGAGAACAATGAAGAAGTGATGGATGAGAATTATGGCCAAGATGATGAATTATTTTTTGAAGAAGATGATGAAAATACTGGTGCCACAACTCAATTTATAGATGATATTAAAGCGCCAATTAACCGATCCTCTACTTCCACAATTAATATGGCCAGCACCTCCAATATTTCAACGGATTATTCTGCTCACGATTACTATTAATTGCATTATTTTCCATTTATTCCACTATTATTATTTTATTTTTCAATTCGGCAAAAACATTTTACTTTATTTTTGCATAAAATCTTTTAAATATTTGCTTAAACTTTAATCAATTTCAAGAATGTCACAACACATTCATTAGTCGATGGGACACTTTTAAGTCGATGGCATAACTTATGCTTACTACGTCAATGACACTTTTTTATTTGTCAATGGCACAGCTATTTTTAAACCTATCTAATCCCACTCGCAATATATGGCACAATTTTTCAATTTATTAATTCAGCTGCCAAAAGTCTGTTCAGATTATAAAATTTCAATTAGATGATGTCATAATCGGATTCAGGAAGGTCGAAAACCCCTAAATAGATGAAATTAGGACTTATTTTACCATAAATAATTCAATTAGGCGAAATGACTTTTTTAAACTATTAGGCTAAATGGTTGTTAGGCGAAATATCGTTAGGCCAAAAAGTCATTTTTTCCCCATTAGGCGAAATGACATTTTTTCCCCATTAGGCCAAATGGTCATTAGGCCAAGTGTCATGTAGCCTTTGGTTTTTTGTTCTTTTTCTTTTTGTTATCGCATTTTTTGGCAAGAAAAAAAATCATAACAAAATCAAAAAAAAAATCCAGAAAGGAAAGCAAAGGAAGGCTAGGCTAGGCACTGCGCTAGGAGGTTAGGTATAGGTAGGCTTCGGCTCCCGTTCCCTCGGTTCTAAAATAAAACATAATAATAAAATAATAGCATGCTAATGCTAAAAACAATAAAATGTACCGGACCGGATACCGGTTTTATTTTTATTAATTCAAATAGCCCTCTGTCACAATCACAAGTCACAACAACACTATAATGCCGATAGAATGACTAGAACATAATCTAATCTTTCCTACCATCCTTTCTTTATTCCCTATTGCCAGTAATGGCCAAATAAATAAATAAATATTATATGATTTTTATTTACAAGTATATTCATTTTTTTCATAGATCGATATCTAAATCATTATCAACAATTACTATTCAAAATCAATGCCAAGGCAAAAGTTTAATTCTTCATCTTCTGAATCATCGGCGGCATCACTTCCAAAAGCGAACTTTATTGCCAGCGATAATAAGGTTCATAAATAAAAATGGAATTTTTAATGAAATGTTTGAAATTTTGATGAGTATAAATTATAATAAAAATAATTTTCATTTCAGAAACCTGGGACTTCGCTAAAGCGTAAGCAACCGTCTTCTAGTTCGAGTGATGAATCGGATTCGGAAAATGAGCAACAAAATATTAAAGGAAAACCGCAACAAATTCGTCTAAAGCAAACGAAAATAGAGTTAAAAACGCCAGTAAAACAATCGAAGAACATTTCGCACAAGGCACAGGAGCAACCGAATAAGAATTTAAAGCCGAAAGAAGAACCTAATAAGGTAAATTTGACTAACAAAAATATAAATGAACTACCATTAAAGAAAAAGCAAATGGAAAATAGCAAAATGATGCGCGTTGAAAATCACGCCGAAATTGAAGATCAACATGAACGCGCCAGTTCATCGAATTCAGTAAATGCGCAACATGAGGCATGGCCAAAACCAAAGGAAATTTACAACTTATTTAAGGTATATGGATTGGAAGAAATTTAATGATAATCACAAATTTAAGTCGATTATTGATTTGGGCAATGACAACAAAATTCATTTGGCTGGGAAGAAAGCAAATGCCAATCTGGAGTCATTGTTAAAGGATCAACCTGATTTGGATCCAGCAATTGATTTGGCGTGAGTCAAATATCCAAAATTCATTTTAAAAAACAATTTTTTCAGAGAAATGCACAATCTTTTCGGTAAAGTTTATCAGCAGGCAACAAAACCATCGGAGACTCCGCTGGTCTATGCCCTCAACCATGTCATGGAATATGTCCAAAGCGAGTCAATTCTTAAACAATATTCGGATCGCCCAAAACCTCATAAAATGTGGAATATTTTCTTGGCAAACAACGGAAAAACGCCATTCAATGCTGGGGAAGAATTAAGACAAAAATTCAAGAACAAAGAGGTTTGCACATTCACAAAAATATATAGATCATAAAATTAAAAAAATAAATGAATATGGGTTCAGAAAATATCACTTATCAAAAACAGTGAAAAAAATGTTAGAATATTTTGGATTGGAATGTAAATTTCAGTGCCCGAACCTCGAATCAAATAAATTGTTTTTATTCCGGAAAGGAAATTTTATTAATTAATGATATTTGTTTAGGATATCGATGTGAAACGCGCTGAAGAGGAGTACAATAAAGGCATGGAAACATACATTGCCCAAATGCGCGAATACTTGAATCAAAACAAGGATAATCTGTTCGATTCACAAATTGACTATATCCAAAAGAAGATTAAAAAGGTGGAAAAAAGCTTTGGAAATCAGGTACATTTGTTTATTTAGGAAAATATAAATAATTATTTTAAAGAAGGAAAATGGAAAAGAAAAGGCAAAAGGGAAAGGGTCCAAACGAACAAAGAATAAGGAAAAAGTGGAGAAGGCAACGCCATTCGAATTGTGGAAGATGACAAAGGAGGACAAGTTAGAAATTATTTATTTACGTAAAAGAATAAATTTAACCAATTTCCAGGTACCCGGATTTACCCGAAGAGCAAAGGAATGCCAAATTGCTGAAAATGTTCAACAAATTGAATGAGGTGGAGAAAGGTGTTTTCGAGAAGTTGGCCGAGGGATTGAACAAAAAACAATCCAATGAATGATCAATTAATTATTATGTTCCGAATAAACAACCTCGATCACATATATAATCTCACTTTCTGCATCACATTTGCTTGCTGATTGATCGAAAATTTCCATTTTAATAAATTTTATCCAAAAGTCTTGATAAAATAAAATATGATGAAAGATGAATACAATTTGCAAATGATAACATTTATTTATATTATCGAAAATCAAGTCCTATTTGATTAGTGTAGAGAAGAAAGCCAAAATGGGATGATCAAAAATTAGATAAAATAATGAAATATAGTCAGAAAATGAATAATTGTAAAGGATAGATGAATAAAATAAAACTAATCAATAAAATAACATTATAATAGGTAGGTTAGGTATAGGTGAATTGTAAGGTGGATGGACAATTGGGCGCTGGACAATTGGGCGCCAGCTGATTTGGTCAATTGGGCGCGGACAATTGGGCGCCGTTGGACAATTGGGCGCCAGCTTGTTGCGCCCAATTGTCCGCCGGACAATTGGGCGCCATATTATCCGGACAATTGGGCGCTATCCGGACAATTGGGCGCCACAATAAAAATCCTTTCTTCACATTTTTATAAGATTAAAGTACTTTTTAACCAATTTTAAATCAAATATAATCAAATTTATGGCCGTATTTTTTGTTTTGATTCCATCAGCAATTTATGTCTATTTTTAAATTCTTTTTATCACTTAATTTTTCGATTATTTTCGAATTTTATCATTATATTTGTGGACATTTTGTTTTTTAACTTATACTGCAATAAAATTTTCATATATTTGATATATATAGTCATTTTTTCTACTTTTGCTAATTAATCATTATATTTTTGTGCAAAATTTAGCATTTTAATATTTTTATTGTGGCGCCCAATTGTCCGGATAGCGCCCAATTGTCCGGATAATATGGCGCCCAATTGTCCGCCGGACAATTGGGCGCAACAAGCTGGCGCCCAATTGTCCAACGGCGCCCAATTGTCCGCGCCCAATTGACCAAATCAGCTGGCGCCCAATTGTCCAGCGCCCAATTGTCCGGGACACGAATTGTAATTGAGCCTGAGATTTTCCCTTCAAAAGAATCGACCAATATTTGGATTAGAATTTTGCACATGCCATGGAAGATTGCCTGGCACACGCGGAAATTGACTGGTGCTCGGAATTGGCACTAAATTATTTTATTGTTTATTATGTAAAAATTCAATCGATAATATTACCTGATTGACGAATTGGTGGACGAGGAATGTTTTGGCGCACCGAAATTTGTTGGAATGGTTGTTGCCTTTCGTACATTGGTGGAAGGGCGCTCCTAATGACATATTCTTCTCTATTCAACGGTTGATTACGGGTGACGCGTTCTAAAAATTAATTTTTATTTATTCATCATTCCCCAATCCCCTCACCAATCATTTGAGATCCATCCAATGTGTTTGAATGAGGGCCAGCAATAACACGGGAATGGGAACCTCGCCAGGAAGAACCACCAATGCCATGTTGGCCTTGGATATTGTCGAGGTTGGTAGCAGAAATTGACCCAATTTGGCTGCTGCTTTCCCGGGCAAAGAGTACACCCGAAATAAAAGCTTCCCTTTCCTTTCGAAGAACATCAGATTCGAATTCTTCCACGTCAACATCATTGTAAAAATCGTTAAGTGTTGCGCCAGAACATCGTCGATAAATATTTGCATTTGAGGACATTTGGGATGCCGGAATTTGGTAACTCATTGACGAGGTTGGCCTGGCATTTTGTTGTGGGTGATTTTGAACGATGTTTGGATATGGAGAAATTCGCCAAGGATCCGGAGATTGTTGAATTTTGGCAGTGCCAGTTTGTTTTGAATTTGATGCTCCGGATGAAGAGGACTGGAAATTATCAATTTAATATATTCTTTTCATTTATAAATTTAAATATCCTATAATCAAAAAAAATTTGGTTTTTAAATTTTATTGAACTTTTTTATTTCCAATAACTTTTTTGTAAAAAAGAAAAATTTTAAGGTTATTATTTGATGAAAAATTAATTTGCTGTACCAATTTTAAATATAATTACCATTCTCAATGATTGCTGGGATGATAATGCGCCCGGAAGTGGAGGACGATTTGCGCCAATTCGAGGAATATTCGGTTTTTGTTTCTTCGGTTTTGGTGAAGAATTCGAATGGACACTTGCAATTGAAGGCGATGCGCTGCTCAATTCTCCTTCTTCCAACTGTTCTTCATTGTTGTTGTTTCCACCATTAGTATTCGGCCTTTCACTCTGATTTTAATATAAAATTCATTTGGAATTAAAAAAAAACCTGATTGGTAATTTGTGTGGAAGAAGACATCATTGGAGTTTCTCTTCCCGCTGCCTGATTCTTTAAAATAATTTTATGATTTAAATGCAAATGACCGAAACCTTATTCGAATTCATCCCACTCATTTTGTTAGCATTGCCAATTCCCAAATAATTCTTATTATTTTGTTGATTTCCATTCTTCTGATTTATTCCTCCTTCAGCATTTAATGTTATTGCTCTTGGTCGCTTTTTCGCTGCCACATTTTGAGATTTTGTTGGAATTTGGGCATTATTTGGATTCGATGAATTCGTCGGTTGGCCTTTTCCATTATTTGAATTTGTTCGTTCATTATCTTAATTTTTATGCATAATTTTATTATTATTCAAAATTATCCAACCATCCGGCGGAGTCAGAATATTGACCAACGAATTTTCCTCTTCGGTTGGCGGTGTTTCGCCGGTCGAAGTTATGTGCGAATATTTTTTCTTCAACAAATTCAAATTTGCTTCGCTTTTTTGGAATTGTTGGCGGTAACTGTCCGCAGAATATTCAGCCTTCTTTTTCTCTTCCTCCGCATCCTTTTTCTCCTTTTCCAATTTATTCATTTTTCCCGTTAAAATGCCGATTATTTTGTCCTTCTCGATGATTTCGCCGTCTTTCTAAATATTTCCTATTTATTTTTATTCAAAATTGTTCCTATTATTTTACCTTGTCCACATCCATTTTCAATGTTATCATTTCCGATGAAATTTGGTCCGTAATAAGTCCGCGTTTTTCTTCAAATAATTTGCAATTTTTGCATCGCTCATTTTCAGCTTAAAATTGAAGGAATATTTTCTTTTTATTAAACTCTACCCAAATAAAGTCGATCATTCAAATTTTTGGTGGCCTCTTTCTCCTTTGCCGCAGAAATGAATGAATCTGACCGGGCCGCTTGCAAATTTCTTTGGCCAATTTCTAAGGCGGCAAAGGCTTTATCTTTTATTTTTGATAGTTCTTTAATTTGATCCTTAAAACATTTTTTATTTAATATTTCTTTTTTTTAAGAAAACGTACTTTATATTTTCCAATTTGAATTTCCTTCTTTTCTAATTTATCCATAAAAATTTTCTGTTTCTTTTCGTAATATTCGGCCAACTAAATTTTTTGGATTTTAATCAAAATTATTTTATCATTAATTAACCTCTTCCATCTTCTTGTGAACCTCTTTCTCTTGCTGTTTCATGCCAACCGCCGCTGCCTTCAATTCTGCTTGGATGAATGCAAACCCATTTGCAATATTCGTTCTATAAATTATTTTATTTATTTATAAAATAAATAAAAATAAACCTCATTTCGGTAAATTCACCCATCATTCCATTCAATCGACTGCTCTTGTTCTTCAATTTGGCCTTCAATTGTGAATTTTCTTCAGATAATTTTATGTTATGTTTTGCGAGGATTGATTGCCGTTTAATGAGCATTCCAATTTTTGCTTCTTTGCCAGTTTTTTGACTGCAATATAATTTATAAAGAATAAAAATTATTCTTAAACCTTAATGCTTCCAAATCAGCCAGATCTTGCCCAACTTGCGCTGATTCATCATCCGTTTGCGTTGTTTTCTCATGTAGAATTGCTTTATGTTGTTCGCTGACTTTAATAGATTTTTTGGTGTTGTTATTGCTGTTACGCATTTTTTCTAAATATTTATTTTAGTTCGTTATTTTTAATCAAATATTAAAAAAAAGTTTTAATTTATACTATTTTCAAAATACAAATACGACTTTTACTTTTACCCAAACTGTCAAATATAAACGTACAAAATAAAATAAGAATAATAAAATTAAAAATGTATGAATAACGGAAAATTATGAGAATAAGGTGAGGCGGGCGAGGACCGAAACGATTTCGATCCGTGACCGCGAGATGAGATGAGACGAGAAAAAAGTTGCAATATGCCAATTTTTATTTTTATTCCACAAATTTAAAAATCCAGATTTACAATATTTTAAAAAATTCATTTGTTCTTTTTCTTCTTCATTCATTAACAAAACGACGAGAAGATCAAGAGTTCAGTTCAGACGAAGTTACAGATTGCAGGATCAACATTCCGAATCAGATTATTTGTTGGGATGACTGCTTAGTTCAATTTTTGCAACAATCAACAATTCGAATTGGAATATTTGGATTTGGATTGCTTCATTCCATTTTTTAGACATCTTTCAAATCCAATTTCCATTTTTCATAAAAAATGGTTCAATTTATACTCCATCTCTCTCTTTCTCTTCAATTTGGATTTTATAGAATTGCGCAAATTATTCCTTTTACAAATTAGTACTGTTGTGCTTTGGAAGAACCTGTTGCCAGCGATTTAGCTGAGACCTATTTTTGCGTAGTCCTCACAAAACGACATTCCGCCTTGCTCACTTCATTCCTCTTCATCCAAAACCTAATCAGAAAACAAAGCAGGCTTTTCGACCCATTTTTGATGGACTGACGGTTATGATCCAATTTCATCTCCTGACTGAAGTAGAATGCGCATCGGCTTATGAATGGAATGCGGTTAATTATCCTATCCTTACGGAACGCATTGCTGATGATTTTTCCCAATGATTTTCAAAATATTGTTTGCGTTATCCTTTTTAATATTTGCATTTACAAATTTGTTGATATCATTTTAATATATTTTTAAATTTATCAAATCGCTCTAATCAATTAATCCAATCCAATTCTTATTAATAAGGGCGGTATTGAAAAGGTGAAGATGCGCTTTCTTTAAATTAGGTCATTGGGTCAGAAAATTTTGGTTGCGCGAAAAATGCATCCTACAAAAGTGCATTCAATCCTTTCACTATAAATACATATATAAAATTTCTAGAAATCAAAAAATGTTCGGCCTTTTACTATCATTTCTGATTTTTCACTCATTTTTTGAAATTTCTTCAACGAAGAGACATGCCTCCCAAAGGGACAAAGCAGAGATTGTTTATTTGTTATTGAAAGCGGAACTTCAGGAAATGAACCACGATTCAAAAAATGTAAGTATGACCCGTCATTTGATTCAAATGGAATTCCCAATTAATAGTTGCATAATCGACATCATCATTTGAATCACAAGGAAAATGTCAAAACAATGGCGGAAAGCCCGCGTGATCATCAAATTCAACATAGAAGAAGTCACAAAAGGAGAAGTCTCTACAATTTCAATTTGGAAGAACCACATTATCCACAGGAAATACGAAATACCCAAAATTTTCACGAATTTAGAACAAACAGCGCCATTTTGAATGAAAATCAAATTCATCAAAAATATAAAAAACATTTGCCACTTGTGAAACCTTTTTGGCCTTGGCCCTGATTTCGGCCTTGATTACCCTTCTCTCTCTCATCATATCCGACCATCTTATCTTCCTCTTAATAAAAATCCCAATCTTTGTTGCTGATCTCAATTCATTTATTTATATATTTCTATTATAAACTTTGATTATAAAAATATTATATTGTTTAAAAAATGAATAAAATTTTTATTTGCAATTTATTCATTTTATTCATTGCTATGATCAACTTAGATCGATGTTAAAATTGTTCAAATAATTTAACCAAAAAAAAAATCGAGTGGTGAATGCCACCTGATTAAAGAATCAAATTTAAAAAAAAAAATACTATAATTTAATATTAATAATTTATTTAAATATTATCTAACAAATAATGATGAAAAAGAAAGAATTTGGTATTTTGGCCGGGGTATTGATATTTATTTCCCATACGCACTTTGAATGGAAGCGGCATCTTGGTGCATTTGAAGAACCCTCATCCGATAATTTTTTATAGTATGCATTGAAAACATCGAAAAAACAAGCTGTGAATTTCCGCAGGGCAAATTGTGAATTATATTCCTGAAAAAAAACGAATATTTATCTTAAATATTTGAATGAATAAATGGGCCCGGGATCCTAATACTAGGAAAAATATTCAGAAACTATTTATTAAAGCATTAAATTCCAAAATGATGGCAAATCACAACTAATAAGTGGTCCGAAACCTAGTTGCCATATTATTTAATCAGACCTGGTTTCAGCTGGATATTTCTCAGCCAAATTGTAAAGGGTGTCAGCGATCAAATTTAAACTTGTGATCAATGTAGATTCACTTTGGATACACATAAAAAGCACGGTAGTAATTCTTTCTGCCACAATTTTCAAACTATTTGTAAACACTTCATTGTCTTCATTTTTAATATTTTTTAATGCCAAATTCAGAGTCCGGAGTGTCTCTTGGATTAATGAAGTGTCTTTGCTTTGTTCAATAACCTGCAATCCTCGATTATTTTTATACCAAAAATATCTATATAATTACTTACCGATGCGATTATGATGAAAAAACTTTGAATAAAATTTGCTACATCATATGCGGATTGTTCCGAAAATTTTGTTGAAAATATAAGGCAATTCCAGAATTTCTTAATAATAAAATGTCCAAAATCGACCAATTTCTCATAACATTCATTTTGAGGACTGGAAAGAGCCATAGAATGAACGGAAAACCACCTTAAATATAGCGAAATATATAAAATTGGTGTAAATAAAAAATACTTGGCCAAATGATTAACCAATTTTGGGGTCTCAATGGATGTTTCTTTGTGAAATGTCTATAAAATATTCTTTTTAAATGTAAAAATATGAAAAATTAACTAAATAAATTTTCTTTGCCAAATCGCAGGCTGCCTCAGGGAATAATTCAATAATTGCATCCAAAAAATTAAGATAATTATCTAGAAGAGGAGAAATGTCCGTATAAAGTGATTGAATTCCAGCTTTGAGTACTTCGCATACCTTAAAATTAAAAAAAAAATAAATTAATTCTTTTAAATCTTACCCTTAAAACAAGTTCATTCGCTGGCTGATGATTGGAAAGTAAATCATTGAAGAGTGGCAAAGTTTTATTTAATATCATTTTAACTGGCCCTTCCGAATTTGTTTGAATTCCATTGCCTGAATTAAGGAAATGGAAATTCGCTAAAAAAATAAATTTACTCTGTTTTGGAGTTTCCAAAGTTGCCAGAATTTGTGCCAAAACACTTAATTCGAAATTTATTTCTTCCATTATTTGTTCATCAAAATTTGTTTTTTGTAAGGCAATAAAATTCTCAAGTTGAGCAAATCTGGGAACTAATATTTGGTTCAAACTCTTCTGAAAATAAAATAATAGTCTCTTTACAAAAAAGTTGACTTTTTACGATGATCGTTTCGGATTCCTTGAAAGACAGTCCCATGCTTACACATCGAATTGCCAATAATCGAATTTCTTTAGGTTGATTGGAATTTATAAAATAATTATAGCTGCTTTGGATGATTTGATCAATGTTCAACTAAAATTGATAAAAAAAAAATAATTAATTTTAATTATTTATAAATTACTTTGGCTATTGATTCTCGATTCTTCATAAATTTGATAAGAGATTCAAATGCTGATTTGGTCAATTCGGGTAATTGAAGGTACGAAAGAATAATTTGAACAATTAATGGGATCGCCTGTTGTGCTTTGTCGCTACTGACCATATGATGTTCAATGGAATTGATAAAGAGCAAAAATGTTCGAGCAAATCGAATCAAAACAATTTGATTGATATTCGTCACCGCCCATTCTTCCAATGTGCCACATTTTATA
This sequence comes from Pratylenchus scribneri, assembly GCA_030063045.1. NCBI lineage: Eukaryota > Metazoa > Nematoda > Chromadorea > Rhabditida > Pratylenchidae > Pratylenchus > Pratylenchus scribneri. The sequence goes on from JAQSEB010000007.1 coordinate 1,842,565, forward strand.
ATTGCCGGAAGCAAATAGTTCAATTGAGATTGTTTGATAAAATCAGAAGATTCTTTAAAAATAGATTAATTAGTTTCCGTAAATTAGTTAAACCTTTAATAAGAAAAAGAATTGCTTCACTTCTAAATTTAATTTTTTTTTATAATATTAATTATTCCGGATAATACCTATTTGCATCAAAATTATTCAAAGCATTGTGCAAATTGTTTGAAAATAATGCCATTGTTTCATTTGGAGCAATTTGGATGGCATTTAACGAAACATTGCTTCGCTCTAATCGATATGATTCAAAACGTTCCAATTCATCTTTGTTCAGTAAATCCATCTCAGAATTGTGTGTAAATTTTGTGATGGCCACTTCCAATATTTGAATAAACCAAAGAATTGATTGCAATTTTAATTGCTTTTTTCCTTCATCGCCCGGCTCTATTTGTAGTAATTCCTCTGTCAATGAAATCCACCAAGGTTCTGGCAAATCTGATAAACATTCTTGTATTGGATAAATGCCAGGCAATGTAGAAATCCGAAGAAAAAATTGGCAAAGTAGAGAATAAACTTCAATTATTGGTTGATGTTGGATATTTTTGGAAGCATTGTCAACAATAATTTTTGCAAATTCACGCGTAAATTCAACAATTGTAGAAATGACTGGAACCAAATCCTCCATTCTTTCGTTATGTGCCCCTCTTTCCATAAATATTGTGTTCAATTCCGATTGAATGAGTGGACAAACATCCTTTATAATGACTTGTACTATTTGCCATATAATTTGTGGGTAATTTTGTAATTCATCATTGGATTTTAATGTTCCAATTATCCGGGCTAATGTTGCACTTAAAATATAAACGTATTTATTTATATTTAATATTAACTCACAAGTCATTGTTAATGTTGGCGAAAACTATGTTGAATATTGGAATAAAATCAAGCAATTTTGCATCTGGTAATTTAAGCCATGATTCAACACATTCAAAAGCAGCATTTCGAAGGGAACCGGTGGAATCAGTGTCTTCCAATGCATTATGGACTAATTGAAGTATTTCCTAAAAATATGAAAATATAATTTTATTTTAAAATTATTTACTTTTGTAGTATTTTGGAGATTTGTTTTCACTATATTCCGATGATCAATTGACAGATTTAAACGTTTAAATTCCATAGGAATTTCAGAAAGAATCCTGAATTAATTATATAAAAATAATTGTTAATTTTTAATATTTACGTGAGAAGTAGTTCTAATTGGTTGGCCCAAATTATCATTAATTCTTTCAGTGGATCCGTCCAAATATCGGGCATTGATTTAAGAGCAAAAAGAGCCAGACTGGATATAAGTTTATTCAACACTGAATGCGGCAATGAATGAGCACTATTTGAAATCTTTCGGATTAGAAAATCCTTTAGATAATTCACCTAAATAAAAATGTATTATAATTATAATTTATATTTTAAAATTACATTTTCGAAGCTTTCAGAAATTGTATCAAATTTTTTTGAAATTGTGAAATAAAGGACCTCCGCTCCATAAAATTGGACATTCATCGAAGTATTTGATAAATCAATTAGCTCAACTTAATAAAATTTAATCAAAGAATTTTATCAAAAAACCTTACTTGCCACCTTCCACGCATTCACATCTTAACTTTTCATTTTGAATTTAATCATAAAATAATAATTTTACCTTGTCTAAAATCCTCTAAAGCTGTTGATAATTCTTTCGATCCAGTGGCATAAAATTCAGCAATTTTTCGGATCAGAGAATTTATATTATTCATGATTGGTTGCTTAAAAATTAAATTAACAATGATAGCAGATAATGATGAGATATTATATTGTTTTAACAATTTATTTTAAAGTAATTTTACAAATTTTATGCTTTTTTATTTCAATAATTTAATTTTTTATAAACATAAGATCGATTTGAAGCATCTCCCATAATTCGACAATGGCTCAATAAAAATGCATCTATTTTCGTTTGATTTGGACAATATTCCAGAATATAAGGTTGGATTTCTTCCTTCGTCCAGGAATTTTTTAATGAAAATAGGATTGACAGTCTGAATTAAAATGGATGCAATATAAAATAAATTTGATGAACCTTTTATGTAAATCCACTGGAAGCTCACTAATCAGCAATTTGCGAATTGTTTTTCCATAAAATTGTGAATTATCGATTAATGCCAAACCATTTAGATGAATTTCGGCATTGAATGTAAAATTGTCGGGAAGCATTTTGTTCACTCTTTCCTCAAATTCATTATAATTAAATTGTTCGTGGTCTGAACAAATTAATATTTGCTCTGCTCTCGCCCGTGAAAATTCGGATTCATTTAAATTATAAAAACCGGCATCTAGAAATTATATAAATTAAATCTTTTAGTGATTTATACCATTTTTTACGCAAAATATTCGAATGAACCATGCAATTAAATTGTCCGGAATTTTTTTCAATAATTTTGCCCTCAAAATTTCATGATCCAGTCTATCCATTGCAATTTGTCCCTCACAACAAATTTCAGTTATAAAATCCAATAATTTCCAAATTGTTCTTTTATTAATTGAGTATAATTTGCCTAAATTATTTTAAGATTAAATTCGAAATAAATCATTTACCATTATTTTCAAAAACGGGAAATTTATCCAATTCATTTTTAAGCTCATCTTCACTCATTTGTAATTGACTTAATAATGACGCCCAAGAAATGCTAAAATAATAATTATGTGATTACAAAATATAAATTTATTATTTACCCTTTTATTTGCCCAGTTGAGGAATCTTCGAATATATCAATCTCCTGCTTTGAAAAAATTTGTTTTATCCGTGAAATCATATTTGGAGTTGTTCTGTTTATTTCATAAAACGAATTTGATAGAGCCAATACCTAAAATGTTTTTAAATATCAGTGATCTTTCATAAAAATATTACCTTTGTAAAATTATTAACGCCATCCAACAACATTAATGAATTCATTATTGCTTTCTCTTTACAAATATTTGTAGTATTCTCAGTGCAAATAACCATTTCATCCGTTTTATAGCCGCGTACATAAAGACTTGCAAAATTATTATATTAAATATTTAATTAAAATTACCTTTCAGAAGAAATTAATTCATTTGCGATTTGTTCGTCTACTTCCATTAAAATATAGTCATTTGATGAAAAATTACTGTCGAAGTCAATTTGAGACTCCAAAATTTCATAATCCATAATTCCTGAATATGAATAAGGATTTAAAAAATGTTGGATAAATTAATAAATTTAAATAGATAATTTTCTGTTCAATTTACAATAAAAACATCAATAACAATAATGCATATTTATTGAAATTTAATTAAACATTGTTTATGATTGATCGAAATTTTTCATTAATTTCAACATTATAGAAATCAGCCAACAATGGCTCATCAAGATGATTTTCAAAATCCACCAAACATCTATGCAATTTATTCTGTATTGCGAGACTTGTCAAAGCAACTGTATCATCAGAATCGGCCAATGAATATTCAACTTCCATCCATTTTGTTGTCCTTAATTTTTTCTTTAATTTATATAATATTATAATATTTTCTGTTTATCTTAATTCTTTTCAAGTTTGCAAAATCTAGCCGGCCGATTTTCGAGAGCTTTTTTTTAAAAGTTTCCCATAGTGGTGGGACATACCAGAAAAATCCGTTTTTCCCAAAATGTTTTTCCGGTTTCGAGATATTAGCCAAAAACCGGTTTAAAAAATTGAACTTTTTCCGTTTGCTCAGGTAAAACTTCTTTCCTTTTGATTTTACGGATTTAGTCCGGGAGACAGGAATCATCTACAGAATCTCAGCTTTCGAATGATATATGGTTTATGGGGTCTAAACTCAAAATGAAGGGTACTTTTCCTCGATACTTTGTGGCCAAGTCGGCACTTTTTCCTTCATGGCCGATTGGCGAAGATGGGGGGATGGGGACGGAGGTTGCGGGTTCGAATCCCACCAAAGGCCAATATTTTTTTTTAGATGAACTAAAGTATGGAAAGGGTTTTTTGGTACGCGAAAACCATTTTTTGGGGTGCGCAAGGGCCAAAACTGCTGCACAAACCGGTTAGGTCTAATGGACAAAAATGGTTTAAATGGACAAAAATGTCTATGAATAGGTTTTCGATATCGGGGATCATGAATTTGAAGTTTATTTTGGGATTTGAGCCGATTCAAGGTCTTAAACCGTTTGTGCGCGAGTAGGGTTTAAGTGGTTTAAATTGTCAAAAATGTGAGGGAATGGGTTTTTGATGGCGTAGATTTCGAATTCGAAGTTTATTGCGAATTTCCATCCATTCCGAATCCAAAGCACCAAGCTAGCAGCTTCTGCTACTCTACTCATCAACACATTTTAAGGCCCAAAGAAAAGGTCGAGGGTCTATCTTAGATTTTGCTCTTTTCTCACTCCTTATTTGATGAAGAGGAAAGTCCAAAAAAAATCCCCAACCCTTCTTCATCGCCCACATCTGCTGCTCTATTATCTACTTTCTCGCAATCCTTAAAGCATTTTCACCTTTATTCATCCTACCCATTGCCGAACTTATTTATATTTATAATATATAAAAAATTTGAGTTACGTTAATTTTTTCAAAAATACGGCTTTCTAGCCGGCCGTTTTCCGAGATCTTTTTTTAAAAGTTTCGTATTTAGATGGCGCATATCAAATAAATACCCTTTTCCCAAAAAACCCAACCGGTTTGGAGATATTAGCCAAAAACCGGTTTAAAAAATTGAACTTTTTCGGTTTGCCCGGGTAAAACTTTTTTCCTTTTGATTTTGGGGTTTTGGACCCTGAGAGTGGGGGGGGGGGGGGGTAAGTTAGAGTCTTAGCTACAAAATGATATATAGTTTGTGGGGTTTAAACTCAAAGCCCAGGCCTGTGGAGGTCGGCAAAAATTTGTACCTCGGCACTTTTTCCTTTATAGCCGATTTGGGAAGAATGGTGGAATTTCGACAGAGGTCGCGGGTTCGAATCCCACTAAGGGCTAATAATTTTTTTAGATGAACAAAGATGGCTAAAAGGTTTTTTGGGGTAGCGAAATCATTTTTGGGGTGCGCAAAGGCCAAAAAGAGTGTCGGATAAAAGGGGATTAAAGATAATATATGGGGATTAAGAGTCAAATGATGGGATTAAGGCGGGAAATGGGTCTGAAGTGAAGGGGAAGAGTGCCGAACGCACGTGGGCCAGGCCGGGGCCCGGTAAATGCTCGGGATTAATCCGGATATAAGGGGATTAAGGGTCAAGATGATAGGATTAAGGTGCGAAATGGGTCGGAAGTGAAGGGGAAGCGTGACAAAGGCACGTGGGCCACAGGCCGATGGCCGGCTATGTGCGCAGGATTAAGCCGGATATAGTGGGATTAAGAGGGATTAAGCCGGATTAAATCCTGAAATAGATGGGAAATGCCCCGGAAGGCCAATGGAAGATCGGGAAGTGAGCTGAAGGCACAGGAGTGCGCGAGATGAAGCCGGATATAGGGGGATTAAATGGGATTAAGCCGGATTAAGCCTCGAAATAGATTGGAAATTGCCCGGAGGGCCAATGGAATGTCGGGGAAGTGGGTCGAAGGCAAAGGAGTGCGTGGGATTAAGCCGGATAAAGGGGGATTAAGAGGGATTAAACCGGATTAAGTCCTAATTAATCCATGAATATATAAACCTACTAGGGGACTTTTAAAGCGCGAGAGCGCTTTCCTCCTACCTTTCCTTCTTTTCAACAATCCCAAGTATTCCTTCCGTCCATAATATCCAGTGCCCTCCAAATTTTTAACCAGCGGGCTTGCCCCGCTGGTTAAATTCCAATTCATAAAATTATTAACAAAATTACATTTCCTGTTCAAATGCACGAATGCAAGGGGATACGGCATTCAATGAAATCTTCGAATTGTCAATTTGCAGTAAAACCGGATTTTGGATTTTGTCGGTTGCTATTCGCATCCAATTCCAATTCTCATCTAGGCTTAAATATAATTGAATTATTGAAAAGTAAATATTGGAATGAATTACCTTGTATTAGAAAGAAGCTGATTGCAAAAATATAGACCAATAATTTCGAGCTTATTTTCTTGACAAAATGAATCCAAATGGATGAAAAGCATTTCAATGGACGGAGCCAAAAATGTCGAATGGGATGCTGGTATTGAGTCGGTGATTTCCACACAGTCCAAATGACGAGTGCCAAGAAGAACACCTCTTAAAATCGGGCTTATTAAAATAAAATTACAACAAAACTAACTTGATTGGACAATGAGGAAACTTTATAGCATGCAGAACCATTTTAAAGTAACTTAATGGCATAATTTTGATATTCGTTTCCGCCGCCATCTCTTTAAATGAAATAATTATATTGGAAAAAAAATTAATTAAATATTGCTTGATTTAAAACATTATTTTTAAAATTTTTAAAATAATTCATGAGATCTTTATCGAAGATAAATAAATAAATAAATAATGATGATACAAAAAAATAATATTATTCAGTTCCGGCGTGATTCACAAAGTGAAGTGCTTTAAATTGACCAATCCTCTGGCCATTATGATCATAATTGAATTTACTAAAGCAATTCACGCACAAAAATGCTGGACACGTTGGAATTCGGTCACTCTCGGTTATGACATAGCTGAATAAAGAATTTTTATGCAAAAAAAAAGATTTGAGATTTTGAAATTTAATTTTTAAAAGTAAATTAAAAAATTACCCGGCAACATCGGAATTGCAAACAGAACATAATTTTGGTGAAATATTGTTAAAAAGCCGTATGGGGTAATTTTCAATATTCTGAACATCCCCTGCATTTAAAAGGCGCAAATCCGTAAAAATAAACCTTAAAATTAGGATTTTAATAAATATTAAATTTATATATACAAATGCTCGCAACATCCTTGATGCATATAAACATACGGTTGTCCAAGCCGAATTTTTAGATCAATTACTCTTATATTGGCCATATCTTTTGTGTAGAAATTCCCAAAATCTTTTTGTTTCCTTTTCATGAATTCACAGATTGACCTATAAATTAATAATTATTTTGAGAATTTTAATTTTAAATAAAATGAATACTCGGAAATATTGATGGAATTCGGCTCTCGAAGATCCAAATAAAATGTATCATGAATAAATAGGAAATTTGATGGAAATTTTGTCTTAAAATGAATAATATTATTTATTAATAAATATTTTAATCACATTGAAAAAGCAATCAGTGTCAGTGTCCCTTGACAGCACTTCAAAATCCTGTTTATTTGTCCAAAAATCTGCCGCGCAGAAAATTTTTTGACGAAATTTGACGAGGGACATGTCTCCACGGATTTGCATTTTAACTTCACACCGATGCTTAATTTTATTCATTTTTTGTACTTATTTATTACAAACCTTAAAATCTAGATTTTCTGTTGATTCTGGTGTTCGATTCATTGGTTTTATCAAATGAACAGTTAAAACGATATCTCTTTCAGAATTCACACCTTGCACTGAATAATACTTTTTCAATTCCTAAATTATTTTATTTTAGGTCAAAAAATGTTGATATTTCATATTTAACCTGTTCACGGTATTTGAAGTATTTTGCGCGGCCTACAATGCCATTTTTTATTGCAGAAGTTTTGTAGCGCTCTCGAATATTATGAAGCACTCTAAATGTTTAAAATTTGTTGAAGTAATATAAATTACAAACTTATGAACCATCAAATTGCTGTCTTTTGGCGGAAAAGTAATTTCATATTCTCCGATTGGAAAATCCCCAAGCATTTTGGCCAATACTTCGCTGTAATTATTTCAAATTATTCATAAATTGATCAACCAATCCAATAATCTAGTCTATCCTCTATATTTATGTAAAAAACCTACTCTCCATTATTAATTGTCTCATTTGCTTCTTCGATGGTTTGGGCTCGTTGTACCAAGAAATGACGGAACACATCACGTGAATCTTGTATAATTTGTGGAATAGAACCGCCAGGATCAGCATCTTGATTATTGTTTTCCGGTAATTGAACTTGAAAAAAATTCTGAAGAGAATTTTCCCGTGATGCAGCTTCGATTAAAAATTTATTTAAGTCAATGACAGGTGAAATAGTTGATCGTTGATCACTTTTGAAAAGCCGATCCAATGACATTAAATTTTGAAAAAATCTATTAGAATTGAATTGGAATTTTTTTAATTTATAAAAAAAAATTAGTGCAACGTGTTTAAAATTATTAAATTCACTTCACGATTATTATGATGATTAGGGCTGGCAAATATAGTTATTTAACTATTTTATGCGGAGCATTATTTATGCATAAAAACGCAATAAAAAACATATCTAACTTGGTTTGAGCCCAAAATATTGAACTTTTTTTCAACTTTTTTCACTATTTTTAACTATTTTGCTACCTTTGCAACTATTTAACTATTTGATCACTATTTCAGCCCAAAACAACTATTTTATATAACTTTTTTTGGAAATTTCTTAAAAATGCCACCAAATAATACAAAATATGCATTGTTTCGCCAGTGGATTGATCGATTAAATGGAAATTCAGTTTATACAATCAATACTACCAAAGAGGGTAAAGGGATTTATTGTGAAGCGTGTCAACAACAGGTTTATATAAAATTTACAACGACCAATAGACAACGGGAATTTGTTCAACAAAAGGTTATTCAACAAAATTGTTCTACAATAATATTTGGTCATTTAAAACAACACAATGAAACATTGAAGCATAGACGTGCCCTTCTTCGAGTTTCAGAAAAGGAAAAACGACAAAAACAACTTAAAAATGATTTTTTGTAAAATATCAATTTAGGTTTTGAATACTTTAGACCCGAACGATGCCGTCGCAATTGAGGAAAGTTTGGCCTGTTATACAAATGCTGTTTGGCAGGACCTCGCCTATATCCAATCTAATTTTGCCAAATTGGCCGAATCGATCACAAAATTGGAAAAACAAGGCCTATCCATTTATGAACAATTGCAAATCTTTGGCGAAGTACAAGATGAAATGGAAATGGCAATCGGAGAAAGTGCAGACAAATTCAAGAGAAATTCAAGTTTATTGTTTCCAATAATCCCGGAATCGAAATCATGTCCCAAATCTGCAATATTCTTTCTGGCCAAAACAATAATTGTGATGTTTCGCCAAATCTAATTCCATTTTACAAATATTCACCACTCACATCTTGTGATGTTGAGCGTTCTTTCTCTATGTATAAGTCTATTTTGGCTGATAATCGAATGAGTTTCAAATTAATAATCTCGAAATGTATCTGATTTGCAATTATAACCAAGAACGATCTGATCAATGAATTTTTTAAATCTCTTTTCTATTTTTAACCTTTTATTTCGATAAAAAATTGTAACTTTTTTTGAAATTTTTGTCACTATTTTGGGTTTTTGCAACTATTTATGTAACTATTTTGCGATTTTTGGCAACTATTCTAGTTAACTATTTTGCGATTTTTGGCAACTATTTTTGCCAGCCCTAATGATGATGATGAATGGAGATTGGACATTGGAGAATAGGAGTTAGAAAAATGGTGATTGTATTGTATTGTCTGTCTATTGTTAAGATAAGAGTACACAGTACACTCAGGGTGACCGTTTTACCACATAAATGTGGCTTTTGCCACATTTTCGACCATTCTCCCACATTTTTTCCACATTTTTGACTTTCCCCACATTTTTCCACATTTTTGAGATTTAGAAAATTTTTATTGAAAATCATTAAAATTCCGTAAATACCCTCTAAAAAAGCTAAAATTTTTCGCTGCGCGGCCATTTTTGACAAAAATTTTCCCCTATTGGGGCCATTTTTGTGGATAAAATTTTTCCTCTATTGTGTCATTTTTTGGCTAATAAGATTGCGAGAAAATTTCTGGCAATCAAGAATTTCTAAATAGAATAAAAACATTAGAAAAATAAAAAGAATAAATGGTTTAAATAAATTTTAACGAGTTTTAAAGCTTTTTAAAAAAATGCCACATTTTTTGCCACATTTTCGGAAAATTTTGCCACATTTTTCCTACATTTTTTATAGCAAAAGCCACATTTTTGGTCAAGTCAAACGGTCACCCTGAGTACACTTATATCTTGTACAATTTTTATTATATATTAACTAAAAATTACACTTATTACAATTTATATTATATTATTCACTAAAAAATAAAAATAATACAATTTTTATTTCACAAAAAATCTCATTTTATAGTTTATATAATAATAATAATAAAATTTTCCTATTTCTAGGTTCTAGATTAGATTGTTAAAATTTATTTATTGTATTTGTGCATAATGCTTTGGAATATATTACCAATAATAATTGCTAATATTGTAATGAGTTTTATTGCTGGTTGTGCTAGCTACTATCAAATGTCACAATTTATGCCGATATTTATTCAACGAAAATTATATGGATATGATCAATGCAAGGTAAAAATAAATTATTAAGATAAAATTTGGAAATTATTTTAATTTAAGATTGAAAAAATAAAGATCCCTGAGCCTATTGGAGTCATTGCCGCCGCTATCTATCTTATTTGTATGTTTGCATTCATACCTTTGCCGTTGTTTTATGATCTAATATATGAACGTTTTACTGGGTTAAAAGCTTTGCCTGATATTGAATAGTCTGTTGTTTTTTTACAATTTAATTTTTAAAATAAAATTTAGTCAAAGTTCAATGTATTCAAATTTGTTATCTATTTTGGCTGGAATTGTCAGTATTTGTACTGCAATTTTATTGGGATTTGCTGATGATATTTTGGACTTAAGGTAATTTTTTTTGCTGATATGAGAACACAATAAATATTTTTAAATTTAATTTTACTAAATCCTTTTTTTAGATGGCGGCATAAATTAATTTTTCCAATGCTTTCATCTCTGCCATTTCTATTAGTCTATCTTATTTCAAGTAACTTTTCAAAAAAAAATAAAATAAAAAATATTTTTTAGGAAATCCGACTGCTGTCTTATTACCAAAATTTTTGTATCACTTTTTTGGAGAATCGACCTATTTTGATATTGGTCCATTTTTTTATGTATACATGATCGCCTTAGTAATATTTTGCACAAATGCAATCAACATAATTGCTGGCATTAATGGAGTTGAAGTTGGACAATCTTTAGTCATTGCAACCAGTATAGCAGTTTTCAATTTCATCCAAGTAAAATACAATTTTTATTTATTTAAAAATAAACCATTTTGAGGTTTTTCGAGCAATTGATTCCACTCAAATATGGCATCATGTTCTTTCAATTTCTTTCATACTGCCTTTCATCGGCTCTTCACTGGCTCTATTTTTACTAAATAAATACCCTGCGAAAGTATTTGTTGGCGATACGTATTGTTATTGGGCAGGAATGACCATTGCAGTTTGCGCTCTTACCGGTGGCTTCTCAAAAACACTTATGCTTTTTTTGCTGCCTCAGGTAAACCTGTTTTTCAATCCAACAATATTAAACAAATTTAAAGGTGTTCAATTTCATCTATTCTTGTCCACAATTATTTCATTTGATTCCATGCCCAAGGCACAGATTGCCATTACTTAATAAGGACACAGGCCGACTGGAATTAAGTGTCGTCGAATTCCAACCAGAAAGACTTTCAATTCCCGGAAAATTATGCTATCATTTGTTAATCAAAATGCGTTTAGTGGAAATAGAGGAAATTTTAAGAGAAGATGAAAGGTAAATTTAATTAAAAAAAAATCACAAATATATTCATTTTTTTTCAGTTGGGTTAAAATGAACAATTTGACAATTTTGAACTTTATTCTGAGGTTCAGCGGCCCAATATTCGAATGGGAATTGACCAATCGATTCATGTCTATACAAATTTTATCTTCAATCTTCGCTTTCGTCTGCCGTTTTTATTTGGCAAAATTACTATATGAAGAAGTAAATTGATATTTGATTTTATCGCTTTATTGTCAAATTATCGTTAATAAATAAATTGGAGAATAAAATGAATATAAATGAAATTATAAAATGCAAGTCAAACAATATACTATTGTCCATAATAAATCCAACTTATGCATTGGTACAATCAAACTGCTTATATAGTGTCATAATACGATAATTCGAAGAGGTTAAGATTAAGAATTACAATATAAAAATGGGAAAATGGAGATTATAAAGAGAGCAGAGGAATTAGGAGTTAAATTATAATCATGATTGTTTTGTCTTTCCTTCAAACTTGGAGTTTCATTGTCTCTTGCATCCGAGGTCCAGGCATAATCTCGATTGGCCCATACGGTTCGTCCTGTTCCACTTCAATGGCTTGCCATTTCTTTAATTCCAACAAAGCATAAAATTTCTGTGCTGCGGTACGCCGAGTTGAACCTTTTGTGAGAAGATCATCGAAATTAATCTGAAAAAAACACAAATGTAAAGGAAAATCAAAACAAAAATTAAATACCTTATTTTCTTCATTTGATCGTATTTTGGTTGAAATTGCCTGCAATACATTCTTCGTTCGGCGTGTAAACAATTCCCCTTCTTCTTCTTCGCCATCCTCTTTATCATGAATTCGGGAGCGTCTCGCTGTTGATCTTTTTTCGGTTGGTGAAATATTGACCTCAGGCACCGGAGTTTCGGGGACTGCCTCCGGAATCAAATTCTCATTAACTTCATTTACGCTTGGAGGACGCATTTCCTATGAATATTATTTTATTAATTTTTTTTATAAATAAATACATCTTTGCCATAATCATCATCGATTGTGTCCGTTAACTCAATGTCACGGTGAAGTTCATCCGTATCAATTTCATTTATGTCCAATGCGTGCAATTCCAAATGAGATTGGTAAAACTGAAAAAAACAATATATTTGTTTTAATCTTTTACAAACCTTGAGAATTTGTGGATCCATAATCCATTCCATACAACTTGGCATGGAAAGAATCTTCTCAAGTTGACTATTTTCCCGAAGTTTCATCAATTGTTTTGTTGGTGGCGCAAGATCAAGCGGTTGGATGGTGTCACTGTAAATAAATATTTTAAATTTTTAATATTTATTAACCTATAATCGGCCATATTCGCTTTCATTTCTTCTCCGCTGATATTCTTTTGTTCATCAATAATAAGTTTTCGCTTTCGCTTATGGCGAATTTTTTCATGGTGCGGTTGTTGTTCGAGAGGTTCAAGTTGAAAGCTAAGTTCATTGTTAGGGATATTCTGTTTTTCTTCATCAATTTCCATTGGTTGTCCGTTATTTTCATTTGTTCCTGATGCCAATGGCTGTCCATCAAGGCCAAATTCACTTTATTATTATTTTTGTAAATTTAAGCACAAATAATTAATTACCGGTTTATTTCTGAAGAATTAAAGAGTAAATCCAAATCATCCGCATTCCCAAAATCATTGAAATCATTGTTGAAAAGTTCAAATCCTTCTTTGTCTTTTTGGAGTCCATTATTTTGCATGCTTGAATTTCGTGGAGTTTCAGAACCGCGTCGCTGTTGTTCCAGTTCCTCTTCCATTTCTTCAAAAATACTCCTTGATCGTGCTCTTCTCAAATGGTCGCGTTCACCAAAATCATCAAGCTAAAATAAGTTTATTTGCGAATATTAAAAAAATGCTCTTACCTCTTCGCCATTTGGATTGGCAACAAAGTCCAATGCATGGCCATAGCTGTCTTGTCGACGCTCTTCATGCAAAGTAATATCGTCAATTCTGCTTTGATTAGCTTGGAATTCTCTTATTGGTCCGAGGTCGAAGTCATTCAATTCCGGAAGATTATCGTAGAAATCGGTGATAACCTGAATATTATTTTTGTTAATTTTATTTTTAATATGAAAATTTTCGACCTCGGGAATTTCGCTGCTGGATTTTTCTCGATCACGAAGTGCATTATCATTTGTGCCACCATGCTTGAAAGCCATCTTCAATTTTAGAAATGCATCATTGCAATCCGCCAGCACATATTTTGCTTTGCGTGAATAAATTCGAACAATTCCAAGCAATAAATGGCCAGTGGTGCGCAATGAAAGTTTGACCTCAAATTGCATCAACATTACTTAATGTAAATGAATATAATAAACCTTTGGTTGAATTATTTCTGAAACAGCATCTTGCACATTTGTCTCATAAATTTGTGCCTTGGAGAGCTTTTTCTCCCAGTGAGCTGCCAGCCATATTTTAGCAAGTGGTCCCTTTTTTGAGAGAACAAATTGTGCATAAAACATAAATGTTTTATACTTTTATGATTGAACGAATTAATATAAAAAAATTAATCTGGAAAATTATTAATTAATCCTTAATAATTATAAAAAAAAATAACGGGTTACACGAATGACATGGAACGAGGTGGAAAATTGGAATTTATGGATTTCCAATGCAAATGAATAATGCTACTACCTAAATTTATGCTTTAAAAATAGTCGACGAACGGGTATCGGGCCCCACCGCGTCACGCAAAATACCAAGCCTAAGCCGCCTACCTAGTATTTGAAATGCACATTACGCCAAATTAGCGAATCGCGTCATAATATTATGATGGTTTTCTTTTTTCTTATTATATTAAACCAATAGTATTCACTCTCAGATGCTTTTTTTTTATTTATCATCCATTCTAATTTTGGTAAAATTTTTTTCGCAGAATTTGTCTGTTTCAGTTATGACAGATGTCATGCGTAATAAACTAATAAGTAACCTGTCAGATACATAAGTTTGTATTCGAAATGCATTGGATTGGATTATTATGGAAGTGCGATAGAAATGACCCAGATTTAAGTGGTTTTAGTTCTTCCAGTGATGAAGACATTTAAAATAATTTGGTTTCTCGAAAACGTCATCTGCATGCCGGAAGTTTCTGCTGAATATATAAATTGAAATGAATTAAGGCTTTATCTTATATATGCAAATACTCATTCCTTTTTATTAAATTATCTCTTCCCTAAATGATTTATTGGGTCCTTTTTTGGGCCTTTCTCATGCTTACAAGGAATGCTTTTGGCTATCCACCAAGTTTATTGTGGAGGCCTGACCAAATTGAACGGCAGAAAATCGGTGCTAAAAGTCAAATGTCTAAATCATTGGAACCATATCTGAGAATGGAGGAACTTTTCAAGGTACCCGTGACCGTGAGTAGGAGTAGGAATGATCAAATCATGCATGTAAAATATATTGTCGTGATTATACGGTGCCAGATTTAATGAATTTTTATTTTTATTACCATTTTGTAAAAAATGATTCAAATAGGTCAAAATCAAACCTTGAGCTGCTGTACTTAATCATTCTTCACTTTTCTAGATTATGGACTCACGTTATGAGAACATTGACATACCGAAACGAAACATTGCGATTGGCCGAGGCGATGGATTCAGACCCGGTTAAGGGTTAATAACCAAAGAAATATTTAAATGAAATTGTTCGACTTATACAAGCATAAATATTTCTAACTTGAAAAAATAGTTGAATTTGAATTTATTCAATTCGATTCAATCAATCATCAAACTTGATATTTCTTTAATATTTATTTATTCACCCGACTTCTAAAAGTAACGAAATAAGGCAAATTTTTGAAATAATAATATTATTCGTGGAAAATTAAAGGAGATATGGCATATGAATATAAATATAATGTTTTGGGAATATTTTGCAAAAGTCAAGTCACATTTGTAATGTTTTTGGTTTGGGTGGCAAAGGTGGAGCTTGGGCTTCTTCACCCCTCGCGGCCAATTGCACAGGTGGTGTCGTCTCTTGTTGGATTTCAGATTTAGGACTTGAACCAGCAAGCGTATTCTTTTTTGGTGGTCTTGGTGGGGCGACTGCTTCCATATTTACATTGACATTATTTGATAAATTGATTCTCGAAGGTAACTTGGGTGGTATCTAAATCATTGAATTTATATTCCTCCTTCCAAAGTTGTAACTTGTAAACATACTGCAGGTGCAGGTGCTTCCAAATCGTTCTTTCGATCAATTGAAGGTAATTTTTTGCGCATTGTTGGCGGTTTTGCCAATGCAAATGTTGGTAAAGGCGGTAAAAATGATGGGCTGGAATTGGAACTTTGCTCATCATTTGTTTGCTGAGGTGGAGGCGCTGGAGGTTTACGGTGTTGTTGAAGAGGAGATGGAAAAACAAAATGTGTTTCGCCAATTCCGTGTGTGGGCCGCCTTGTTATATGATTTATCATATTAGGTGAAGGCGAATTAGGAGATTCGTTTGAATTATTTGGTAATAATCCCAATGTTGGAACATATTCAGAAATAAAAGCAGGATTCACTCGACCATTGACTATAGTATCGCCTAACCATCGAGGAAATTGTCCTTAAGATAATAAAATGATGTATTATTTATTTGCAATAAATACCTGGATTTATGTCAACAATTGCAAAATTTTGGTCCTCGTTGGTAAGAAGAGATGCAGGTGAATTTGTTGAAGAGCCAGATGGTGGACTACTCCAAGAAGGTACATTGACATGTGAAGGAGAAAGTAGATTCCCACTGCTTGAACCGAAATAATTTGGAGAACGTGGAGATGAAATGGAAGATTTTGCTCCTGAATTCTTCGCTGTTCTATGAGAAAGAACATTTGCACTGGTTGGCGTTTTCTGTTGCTTTATTCCGGGTGATTTTATTGCTTCTGGCGCATGTTTTGGTTTCTTTAAAATTAGAAAATTATGTTAACTTTATTATATTCAAATTATACCGGATTTGGAACTTCACCATTTTTCGGTTCAATTTTATTTGATTGATTATAAAGATATTCCTCAAATTCGTCCTTATCCTTGAATCCATTCAACGGGTTCAATGATTCGAAGAAATGCTAAAAAATATTTTAATTAATTACTTCGCTTTTAATATCAAAGTCATCTTCTCATTTTAATAAAAAAAATTTAAAAAATAACCATTAAACGTCCAAAGCCATTAAATTTGGTCTCTGGACTTTTCAAAACATTTTTTTGTTTGCTGCTTGTATTTAAAGTTTGATGAATTGAATTAGTGCTGTGAAAAGAATTTGCATGCCGTCGGGAAAGAAATTTCTTGTTCTTATTAATAGAACAAGTTTCGATTGGCGGTTCAGAAGAAGCTTTGTTAGATTCCCTTTTGGATTGAGAGATATATGATTGATGTAATATTCAATTCAATACCTGTTACTATTTGGTACTGAGTAGGTCCTGAAGAGTTTATTAAATTCTCTGTGATGTTGGCGGTGAAGGAAAGCAGTGCCTCTTTTACTTCTATTTTCATTGGTAACATAATAAAATGCATCCAATGAAGGATTCTGGTTATGTGGAGATGAAGAGAACAATAGATAATCATATCCACCATTAGGTGGTGGGAAACAATTGTTGAAAAGTGGTTCGGTCGCACCATAAAAGAAAGAAGACAACATTGAAACCATCAGTCAGATGATGTAGTCAAATTTACAATTGTTGGAATGAATTGATGTTTTTCGGAATTTTTGATTTTATAAATATTAAATTATTAGGAAGGGAAAGGATGGATGGTTGTTGATCCAGCAAAATTGATAAAAGATGGGATTATGCATTATTGACTGCATAAAATTGGATTGATTGAGTGGGGAATGAAAATAGGAAGGCGGATGTTTATGAGGATTGTTATACATTCCCCGGAAGCGGCTGCTAAACCGGTGGCAAATATGCCTTCCGATCTAAAGCGCTAAAGATGCAAAAGATGACAATTGATTGAGCAGATGTCTGATACATATAATAGAGCTAAGGAAATGAGTGCCAAAGGCGTCAGCTGTTTAACAGCGCTCATTTTCCCTTTAAAATAAGAAGATAAATCGGCAATCTTTAGAAAAGAATTTAGATCAGAGAATATATACTGCAAACATCGATGCGAGAGAATATGACAGAATTTTTTATTTAATCTGACCTAATAAAAATAAATAACTTACTCTAATTGTTGATTCCATTTTTAGTGGATATGGCTGATTCTGATACATTTGGATCTCACGAATAATAGCAGCAATTTTTCTGCATTTTACAAATGATATCATCTTGATTGGATTGTCTGCTTTGTCATTTTGTTTTTGAATTAATTGATTTGTTTCGATGTCCGAATCTTTCTTTTGCTCTTTCTAAAAATAAATTTTATTTAAATTTAATATTTTCGGAACGAACTAATTCCTTTGATTCTTTGTTCTGTTTTTCTGCCTTCCTTTCTAAATGTTTTAAACTTTCCAATCGAAGCACAATTTGGGTCAAATATGTACCTTAATTATAATTTATTATAAACATTTTTGTTGATTGTGAATGTACCGGCAAATGGCACACATGGGGGATTTATAGACCGTAATCTATGCAATAATTCAGTCAAATGTCCATCTCCACAAAGATGAACGAAATGATCATACCAAATCCTTTTTTCTTTGTCCAATCTCTAAAAAAAAAAAATATTTATAATGTGATAGTGCATACAGATTTTGTTTCTTCCAATCTATATACTGGTTGGCAATTAAGAGCGGAAAAGAAGGCAATGAGGCCGTTGAAATTGTTTAACTCTTCGAAAACGCACATAATTTCCAAAATTCTTGAAAATACTTCCACCCTTTCATCCAATGATTCCGTCTCAACAATTGATCGAGCAATCCAATAGGTTAACTAAAGAATGAAAATAAAAAATATTGATTGGAATATAATTCATACATTTGTACTATGATCAATAAATTTTAATAATTGAGGACTTCTTTTGTATTTGTCTTGCTTTGTCCATGCAGCATCGACCAATTCTGTAAAATTATTTTTAATGATTATTAAATAAATTATTTTATTAAAAACCGAATGGTTTAATAGAGCGATACATATGGAAATGCAATAATGTAATTTGACGGGCAATTTCCAACGGATGGAGTGTCAGAATATCGTAACTATCAATTTCACCTTGTTTTGCGTGATGCCAAACGGGCTAATTTATTTAGAAATAATACTTAATAATAAATTATCATTGACAAAACCTCTGTAAACGATTCATGTCCGAATTGAACATCGAAAGTTGAAATGTTTGGTTTCAGAGATCCATCACCAGAATTTGAATCCTGAATATTTCTTTGCTTCCGTTTTATCACATCCTATAAAAGAAGATGAATTTTAAATTTAGAAAATTAAAGTTTACTTGAATTTTTGAACACCATTTTTTGTGATTAGTGGTCAATTTTATTTTGATATCTTTTCCATTTAGAAAATCAGTGAGTTTTTGAAGAAGTTCCTGGTCATTTTCAAAATCGTAGAAATGGTTGCTGACCCAATGATTAATCACGCTCAACACTTTTAATTGAATTGGTTTTTGATATTCTTGTCGGAATCTATGAAAAGCCTGCTCCAATTCAGCTGGCGTCAAATTTTGATAAAGTGAATTAGAGCAAGGAACGGACCTAAATTTTTTAGAATATTAAATTCTTCACAATTACTTGGTATTCTGGTGATGTGAAATTGACATGTGAGGGTCGAGAGCGGCAAAAGGATGTGGTATTGGAATAGCAAAACGTTCAATAAGCAGTGAGAAAAGTTCAATTGATGAACAAAATGATCGATATGTGATCATAAATGTTTTGATGAATTCATTGTCCGTATATCTTAAATATAAAAATAAAGGGTGCTAAAATATTAACAAACCGTGGGAATGTCAAACGTTCGATAAGTTTAAATATACTAAAAGAGTGCATATTTAAAATTTCAAATATTTATTATTAATTACGTTCCCGCTCGAAGTACAGGTATTCCAATGTTATGAGTGTAATCCTCAAAGACAATGTTTTCTTCCGTATCTGGTTCGGCATATCGATATTCAGCCACTGATGGAATTATCAGGGGAATGCGTTTCTCTTCCTCCTTCAAATATGCTTCCAATATTCGATGGAGTACACTAATAATATTATTTAATTATTTCTATAATTATGATAAATTTAAACCCGGCTGTTTGCATTTCAACAAGGGAAGTCATCCAATTCTCCTTTTCTTCGGCATTTTGACAGAATAATGTCACAATGTTCATGTATTCATCATTTCCCCCTTTCGCTGTTGTGCATATTTTGAAAGCATTTTTAATCTCATCATCATCTTCCAAATCGATTATGTCTGAACGCCTAATGTAAAGCTTCTCTTTGAATTTGTAAGTCATTGATTGATTGGTTCCGCTTTTGCCAGAAGTTAAATGTTTTATTGGTTTACAAATAACCAGCAAATGATCAAATAGAAAAACATGTCGTTCTATCCAATTTGAGCGAGTGCGAAGAATATTATCTTAAAAAAAGACCAATTATTTATTCACTAATAATTATTACCAGCAATTGTGGGTTGATTGCGCAATTGGAATAATTCACCTTCTCTGATGAACATATTACACATAAAACCGATCTCGCGGCCCTCCCATCCCTCTTTAAAAAAATAATAAATTGTTAAGGAATTTTAAGATATACCAATACTCCTTTGAATTCGTTGAATTATATTCATTTGGAGGCTCCGAGTGTTATCTTTCCTCATTCCTCTTGAATATTTTTCATTTCTAAAATTATTATTAAATTGCATTATTATATTTCCTTCGTCACATATTCGAAGAAATGGAAAGCTTCAGGTCCTGGATTCGTTTGGCTACCAAATTCAAATACATATTCGTGTTATAAAGATCTTTCTGGTCTGCTTCCTGTTCTGTTGCGGACATCATTAGCTGAAAATAAAGTAAAGAATTAATTAATTAAATTTGAAAACAAACTTTAACAAATTCGGAATATGATTGAAAATGTGCCAAAATTGAATGAAGAAGAGAAGGTAAAACATATTTGACTGCCATCCGGAATGTATGTCCGCCTGGAGTGCCACTGTAAATTCGATCTTCAACCTGAAAAAATTATTTTTTTTAAAATTGAAACAAAATTAAATTACATCAAAATATTCAATATAGGCTGGTTCATTCAATAATTGACGAATTTTTTGATTAAGTGGAATTCGGAATACTTCCTAAATACAAAAATATTTTAAAAATACCCACATTTATAAATAACTAACCATAAATTGTATATAAACATCGAATTCACATCCTTCGGCCAATTCCCAAAGACCCATCCCCAGTAAAGGAGGATTACATATCGATTCCATCCTCTATTGTTCGATGAATTTTGATGCTAAGTTCGTGAATTTCATGAACATTTCCAAATATGTTGGCAATATATTCTCGACCTTTTGCATTCATTCCAATTCCAGTTTCCAATCTTCTTTTGAAAACATTGACTAACATGCCCAAATCACGAATAAAATGCATCTCATTTTGTTTAAATTGATTGCATAACTAAAAATGAATTTATAACCCAAGAATTGTATTTATAATTACCTTTTCATAGCATTGTTTTTTGTCAGATTCATTGTTTTGTTGCTCAACGGCAATCTTGAAAAAATAAATTATTCAATTGAATTTTGGGTGGACATACGTTATTATTCGTATTATTCGGTTGGTGTATTACGCTATTGAAAACACCGGCAGCTGATAATTCCTCTTCATCACCGTATAAAATTTCGATTAAATCAGCCAATCCCTGTTACAAAATAAATTTTATATTATTTTAAAAATAAATTTACTCACTCTGTCTGCATTGAGCGCCGTTTTTAGGCCAAACAAATTAATTGTATTATTGTCATCCAATAATTTATTTACATAGGTTCCTGTCCACTAAAATAATTAAATATAGCATCCCCAAAAATTAAATATTTCTCTTACATTCAATAAATCATGGAGGATATATTCCTGAATTTATTTTCCATCAAGATGAAATTATATTCATAATACTTACTAAAATATGCATTAATTGAGAAAGAACTTTGTCATCCATTTTTTGTCCCAAAAATTCTTTAGCAATTTGACTAATCCGTCTATAAAGGGCCGTAAGAGATTTTGATTCCTTGGATTTACTCTGATTCAATCGTTTTACGAAAAAATTGGATGAAGAATCTTTTGTGTCCTTAATTAATCATATAATGATAATTTTATGGAGTTTTAATAAAATTACTTTAGCCACAAAATTGCTTAGTGCCAAGGGAAATGTTATTTTGACTTTATGTAGTAAATCTTCTGCATTTGTCGGTGTCCGTTCCAGTATTTCAAATAGAGTTCTGGCCAATATTTCTGATATGTATTGATGTGCTTCCTTCTCTAAGCCCATTCCAGGATGAATTTGATTACAAACCTAAAAATATAAAATTTAAAACTATATAATTATTTTTTACCAAATATATTCTTTCTGAAAATAAATCTGCCCATTGTTTTGCTTTTTTCTGACGCAATTTTGCTTGCTGGAGAGCTATTGGTAAACTCATTTAGCAATAGTTGTTGTTAGTGAAAATCGCACACGAATACCAAATTCTGACTAGAAAAAAGGTAATCAAAATAAATCAAAAAAAAAGTAGTGAAAAGTCCAGAAACTTTATAGGTAATTTAATATGAATGAAAGAATAAGCAAATTAATATTTTATTTAAGTGAACAATATTAAATTTAAATGGATGGTATTTAATTTGGCAAATAAATTATTGAAAATGGCAAATAGAGTATTTAATTTGGCAAATAGGATTTTTTGTCTCAAAAGTATTGAAAATGGCAAATAAATTATGGAAAATGGCAAATAGAGTATTTAATTTGGCAAATAGCAATAAAATTATCATTGCGTAGGAGTTGCGCGGGATTTAGCCGGATATAGGGGATTAAGGTGGATATACTTGGATTAGGCCGGATTAAGCATATAAATGGAATAGAAATGGCCCGGAAGGCCACTGGAAGGTCGGGGAAGTGCCTGAGAGTGCGGGGGATATAGGGGGATTAAGGTGGATATAAGGGGATTAAGGACTAAAATGATGGGATTAAGGCGGCAAATGGGTAGGAAGTGATGGGGAAGCCTGCCGAATGCATGTGGGCTGTCCAGGGGTGCGCGGGATATACCCGGATATAGGGGGATTAAGGAGGATTTAGGGGATTAAGCCGGATTAAGGCCTGGAATCGATGGGAAATGGCCCGGACGGCCAGTGAAAGGTCTGGGAAGTCCTGAGAATGCGCGGGATATATCCGGATAAAGGGGGATTAAGGTGGATTTGGGGGATTAAGCCGGATTAAGGCCTGGAATCGATGGGAACGAGCTCGGTTTGGGCTGTTTTGCTTCCGGCTTCGCGAGATTCCTATGCTCCGAAACCCTAACCCTAATCCTAGCCCATAACTAAGCTTAATCCGACTTAATCCTCATATATCCACATTAATCCCCCTATATCCCGCGTGCTCCAAACTCCTAAACCCCTAGCCCCTAGATCCCATGCCGCCCATAACCATAACCCTAATCCCTAGCCCCTAACTAAGCTTAATCCGGATTAATCCCCCTTAATCCACGTATATCCTCCTATATCCGGGGCTTATCCCGCGCTTTCTCCGGGCCTCTCTTACACTTCCCCGACATTCCCGTGGCATTTCGCATCCATTTCGGAGTTTAATCCTCCTATATCCACCTTAATCCCCCTATATCCGGATATATCCCGCGCAATCTCAGGCACTACTGCGACCTTCCACTGGCCCTACGGGCCATTTCCTATCAATTTCAGGGCTTAATCGGGCTTAATCCCTCCATATCCCCCTTAATCCCACTATATACACCTTAATCCCCCTATATCCGGCTAAATCCCGCGCACCTCCTGCTCAATAATAATTTTATTGCTATTTGCCAAATTAAATACTCTATTTGCCATTTTCCATAATTTATTTGCCATTTTCAATACTTTTGAGACAAAAAATCCTATTTGCCAAATTAAATACTCTATTTGCCATTTTCAATAATTTATTTGCCAAATTAAATATTTTCCAATTTAAATTAACACCGGGAAAAAACAAAAAAAAAATTTAGACGAAAATATCACAAAATATTTTGATAAAAATTAGGGAGATCAAAAACAAAAAATATTTGGAAAAAAATAGGCTGGAATATCACAAATCAAATATTGACGGGGAAAATTTGAATTGGAAGAAGTTCCCGGACCATCATCTTCATCATCAAGGCGTGGCATTTTGGCCGGCGGTGGCGAATCGTTGTCCATTCTCGCCAAATATCTATTGCATTCTTCCCATTCATCATCACTAATGTCCGAATAAAGGTCGACAATGTCTTCTTTGCTGAAATTCAATTTTATTTAAATAAATATCAAAATAATAATTTTAAAATTACTTGGGTTTGCGCCTCTCCTGCTTCGGTGGATATTTTGCTCTCACTTCCTTTTCATCATAGCCATGCTTCTTCGTTGTCATTATTATGCTTAAGTGTGATAATAAAGCAAAATAAACATTCCTATTATTAATAAACCACGTTTTTTGCTAGTTTAAAAGATTATGTTTTAGAACTGGTTTAAGGCATTCCAATCACATTAAATACGAAAATACTTGTTTTTTGATTAATTCTTATAGTTTTTTAATTAATAAATTAATGTATTCATTCGGGGATACTTCTGAGAAACGCGCTGAAATTGAAAAAATTGAAAAAAAAATAAATTTCTGGGTTAAAATTTCATAATCATAAAATGCCATAAAATAAGCGGAAAAACCATTATTTAAAATATTAATTCTACTGTATATACAGTAAACCTGAACGGAAAATAGATTTTGGAGAAAAAACAAAAGAGATTGGATGGCCTATCGAATCGAAAGTCGAAATCGAATTGTTAAAAAATTTCAGGTCTGTTAATAAGAATAAGTATCATTTTGAATTTGAAAAAATATTAATGACAGCAATGTAATGAAATGAATTGATTACTGCTGATTTTATGGTCTCGATCTTGAGATGTAAAAAATATCGAATTCAAACTCATCCATTAAACAATTTAAAAAGAATGTCGCAATCAAACATGATTAATTACACTTCGATCATATCTTCAAGAAATGATTGAAAAAAATTGAAACTGAATCAATTTTATAGGGAAACGAGTTGCTCTTTTATATAAAAAAAATTGGGCAATAGGTATATTTAATTCATCTTGCAGAAAATATAATAGAAAAAAGGAGTTTATTTGAAATTATATATCCTTTTAATGGCTAAAAAAGATCAAAGATCACATCCTCGGATAAAGGAAATCTTTTTTATTTGTCTATATTTGTACACTTCTTTCTGTTTTTTGGGCCATTTGAATATTAATAGTTTTGTTGATTGGAAGTGGTGGATATTGCATTGAATTGAAGAATTGCACTCATCATTTTGCTAATTCATGAAGCCGTTCAAATTCTAAATAACGAAAGGATTCTCAATTCATTGTACACATTTTCACCTGTGGAATTCCATTCATGCCTGCCGTCACATATCCATTCATTCCCATATTGGCGGCAGCTGCGGCAGCCATCGTTACTGCCGGAGCATACTATTTTTTTAAACAATTTTTGCAGAATATTAATAACTGACCGTTGTATACATTTCCATCGAATTGTTGGAGTATGCATTACCATATGCAGTCGCCGGATACCCAGTAGTGCGAAATGGTTGATAATAATGACCAATCACTTGAAAAGGATAATTTTGATAAAAATAGGAGCAAAATAAACTAGATGGGGAAAGGGTGCCAAAATAACCGGCTGTCATTTTCGGCACTAATTGTTCCGCTTCCAGCTGAGATCCCGGGGAAACTCCGCCTCCTCCATTAGCCGAATTGGTCGAACCAATACCATCCTCTAACTTCTCCATTTTGACGCCACCTAAGGAACCAACTACATTTTCTTCGGAACGATTTGCCTCCAGGGAAGAATTGGTTCCAGAAGAAGACGAGCCACCGACGTTCTGATCAGTAGAAGATGGATTGGAGCCGGAAGCAGAAGAAATACCAGATGATGAAGAATGATGATTATTCCCTGCAGAATGATTTGAATGTTGCTGCGCTAATTGTTGGGCTTTTTTCTGTTGTCTTGCCTTGGCTCGTCTATTTTTGAACCAAACCTTGATAGTAGAATGGGAATTCTATATAAATAAAGAAAATTTGTGCGACTTGCCTGAACACGGGATTCTGGCAAATTAATTTTGGAAGCCATGTCCTCACGCATAAAAATATCCGGGTATCTTGTTTTGGCGAAAACCTGGAAAATTAAATCCACCCAATTTACTTTTTTAAATGAGCTTCCAAACTCTACCGTTTCGAGGACTTCGAGTTGAGCGCGAGAAAAAGTGGTTCGTTCTCGGCGTTGTTTCCTATTAGAAAAAAGCTTAAAAAAGCAATGAAAAAGAGGGGGAACCCATATCGAGGAGCAGTGCCGGAGGCAGCAGACCAAAGGCTGGCAGCAGTCGCATCAGAAGAAGGGAATGCAAAACTGATAAAGGGAATGGGATGGTCAAAGGAAGGTTCGCGACTTTTTCAAGCCAAACCCATTGGCTGCAACTGCCATTGCGGCCTGGGCAGCTGGTGTGAATCCGGCATTGGCTGCAGCGGCGGCTGAAAACGCCAATGGAGATGTGAAATCGAAAAAAATGGAGGAAATTAAAAAAAAAATGTTAAATAAAATTCACCTTGGGCATTGCCTGTATAAGGACTGCCACTGACAGCAGATTTGAAATAGGCGGCTGCCATAGTCTGGGCAGCTGCAGCAGAATTTTGAATATAGCTCATTCTTGTGAGAATTCCAAGAAAAATTGAGTGAAATAGGAGTGGGCTTATGAAATGCTGATTTAAAAATGAGTAAATGTACAAAATGTTGAGATTTGTGTAAAAATGTAAAAAGGAATAGGATGGAGCATTAGCAAGATTGGTTGGGCGAGTTGGCCATTGGGATGCGCGGATTGAGGAAAAGGCATAAACCTGGTAATTATTTAGTTGATGGAGAATTAATTTTACTGAGTGAGCATTATTGGATGGAACAAAACTTCCATTAAATTATCCACAATCTTAAATTTTGCCCAACATCTCGAGGGAATGCCCGATTTCATTTGCTTATATTATCTTCATTTCCAAAAATATGGCTAAAAGAAATGCCAAATTGAGCAGCCCTCTTTGTTGTTTACAAACCGAACAAAAATCACAGGATGGGCCGCCCTTTTTTGCCTCCAATTGACGCAGAAGGATGGTCATAAAAACCAAAATAGGACCGATCGACGACGTAGTAATATTGCGCGGATTGGGAAAAGTGTTGGAAAATTCGGCTATTGCCATGCATAAATATGGCCAAATTCTAATCCAATCCAAATCCAGTGGTCCCTCCCCCATTTTGAGGACGTCATCAATCCAAGAAAGGCAGTCGCGCGGACCTTAGCAAGATGCTGCTTTTTTTCATTTGCTTTGATGACCACACCATCATTGGCACACCTCTCCCTCATTAACGAGAGTGCCTTCAAAAATATGAATAGTGGTTGAAAATGGTGTGGCCGGGAAGGAATAGAGGGAAAATGACAATATTTATCAATAAGACTGGCAAAAGGGGGAATGGATTCGAGGAGATCTTTTTGTCCAACCCCTAAATAATGGACATTCCTCTCCTCTCATCATTCCTCCTACATGGTCAATCCATCCAAGCAAATCCTTCTTCTTCCCCTCAAAATTGGATAATCACCAAAGATTTTCTGATGTTTCCCAGTCATGGAGTGCATTCCCGAAATGGACTTGCCAGATTTGGCCAATATCAAAAGGCGATTTTCAAATTCTAATCCTCCCTGATCATTCACGTAATATCCTCCCCTTTTTTTCAAAATGCCAACAAAAATGATGCAATGTGTATTGGACTAGTCATACAAAATATTTCTGCCAATTTTCTCTCATTTTTTCACTTTCTTGATATGAGTTTTTGTTGTTTTTCCCATAAATGCCTTAAATTGGAGATTAGCATAGGGCCGAGCCGGATTATCAATGAAAGAAAGAGAGAGAAGAGGGCATAACGAAATAAGGTTTACCGCAAAATTTGACGCGAGTTTAAGGCGATTTTAAGTTGAAGGGGAAGGAAAAGAGGAGGGTTACTGGTGGATTACTCGGCCCAGTCCTCAGTTGAAGGCCTAAAGGAACTAATCGGTGCTTAGCCGTCCACTTTGGAGGCATTTTCGGGTGCGGGCCGGGATTATTGAAGGGAAAGTGTCGAAATTGTTGAGCATTTGAGGGAAGGAGGCTGGGCAAAGCTGCTCAAGGCTGCCGGATTATGCGGGTTTTGGTGCCGATCGAGGGTTTGGGCGGATTTCAGAGATGGAATTTGGCCGGCTTATTCTTTTGGGGAATAAATAAAAAGGGAGGGCAAGAGCGATTGGCTGGACTGAATGAATGAAATGAATGTGGTGGGGAAAATGCTTTTGCAATGAATTGGATGGGAAGAAGGGACCAACCATGGCGGACCGCCTCTCCCCTCCGCCGAAAATCGCTGCGCCCAAACCGTGGCTCCCCCTCCAATTGTGTACAATTCCCTACTTCCCCCTCCACCACCATTTCGCTAAAATGTTTGCTGGCAGCCCATTTCCCCTTCATTTGTTCTCCTTTCCCTCCGACTCGCTCGAATTGCTTCGAATAGGATACGGTAGAGATGGAATGGGGAGATGGACCCCCCAGCCTCAAATGATGACAGCGACTAAATTTGCGGATTCATTCCCAGTTTCCCACCACCAATTCATTGTCCTTATTTACTAAAAAACATGTTTTCTATCGTAAAACCGAGTTTATCAAGGATGAATATTGAATAGAATTACTCGCCAAAATGAAAGAAAACAAGAAAAACTTTTTTTATGATTTATTGTCATTTTTGATGGCTAATTCATTTTTTATTCAACACTTTCATTCAAAACCAAATGTGCGCAATATATAGTCTGATTGAGTGTCTCCATTTAATCATCCAAAGTAATATTTCATAAAAACAATCATCCTCCGTTTTCTATCTTTTGTTGTGGAAGACTGGGCCACCCCTTCCCATTTTTCTCATTGGCACTGATAAATGTGATAAGGACGATAATCCCTCCACTTCCATCCCCACATTTCCCTAAAAATGTTATTCTTTCGATAACAGAATTTGGACACGGCGCCCCTCTCTGGATAAGAATGGTTTGCGATGTGCTTATCGACGCCACACCGGGCACCCATGATTTATTACTTCCCTGCTGCTGATTGGGGGTTTTATCATCTCGACCATCCATCCTCTTGTCCCCAAAGTCACCGTAGGACTGAACTGAATATTGAGAAATGCTTTTCAAATGCAAAGGTATTCAATGAACCAAAAAACTTTTTTTTACATTTCTAAAAGTCCATCCCATATTCATTATGCATCCATTTCCTTTTTTAACATTTATTCGGCTGGAAGTAGCAGGTTGATGATCTCTCAGCTGTCTGAATTTATTGTAAAATAATTGTTTTCCTCCGCATTGCCTCATTTTATGGCTGATCATTAAATTGCGGGAGAAAATATGCATGCTTGAATATCTTCAACTCAAAAGTCCATCATCCCCAAATTTTTGTCATAAATCTCGAAAACAATATAAAAATCAACATTGTGGAAGAAAAGAAAGAAAAATGGTAGAATATTTGCTCCGCCAATTTGTTGGACATCACGGGGATTAACACAACAAGACGGGTCAAAAAGGGGAAAAAGAGAAATGCCGCCGAATAAAAGGCGCAAAGGTAAATTGGAGAACGAATGAAGGGACATGTTTGCAATGTTCAATGGCATTTCCGGCCGATTGGCTCTTAGGATTGATCGAATGCCGCATCGAAGCAAGTCAAAGGCGAAAATGGGCATTTTTGGGAGGGCGAGGAGCTAATCCCATCGGCATGCAGAGAAAATGGGCCACCATTCAGTTCCGATATGCCGCGCAGTGGGAGAGGATGGTAGGGATTAACCACTAACCGGCGGGACTGGAGCGAAGGCGATATAGAAATCGGCGAAGAAAATAAATATAAAAATTTAAAGTCAATAAAAATAAAATAAGGTTTTTTTTATTTAAATGTTTTCATTTTTGTTCCATTATGGTTTTTTTTTGATTTTTCTATCAACATTCTTTCAACCAAATCCCCTACTCTCTTTCCTTTTATTTGTATTCTAGTTTCTAGTCTTGTCTACCATACTCTCACTCCATGTCCCCCATCTTTCCCCGCATTTTCCCACCCTTAATTTTCCCCAAATTTGGTGCATCCATTTGTTTGGCTTTTAAGCACACATTTCTTTCCTTCCCACTCTCGGCCAACCCATTAGATGGCCAAATATTGCGCAAAGAAACAGGCAATTAGCATAAAATTTGGTTGAAGGGAGAGAAGGGCACTCGAAAAGGCGCCAAAAGGGAATCCCAATGGCAAAACAAATGAACTTCGGAGCCAGGGATGGATGATAAGATAATGCCTCTATAGAACATATTTGATAATTTTGAATAAATCAAATTCATTTTATTCATCAACGGTCAATTCCCCTCTTTCCCAATTCATTTACCCCTCTCACCTTTTGGAGATGTTTGCGGAAAATCGGCCACATTTGCTCGCATTGAAGGGATGTTCCACTCTCCTTCTTCTGGCCCAGTCAATCCTTTCCCTCCAATTTGTTTGTGTTTGGATGAACTCGGTTGTGAAGTTTGGCTTTTGGCTTACGACGTTGGGAGAAGGTCCGGGAAGAAAAGCACAAATAAAGACAGTAATGCGGGAACGGAGATTTTGCTTTGGGGGGGGGGGGGGGTTGGGGGATAAGGTTGATCGATGCCGATTTGGATGGAATAGCGATTTAGGGAAAGGTCGATTCATTCTCCAAAATGAGGTGAATAAAACACTATGCATCTATTCACTCACATTAATCCTCTCCAAGTCCATTCACATTTAAATGCGCCAAAATGGGTGGCATGAATGGAAGGAAATGGATAGTGGTTGAAAGGATAAATGCATTGGGATGTCCCTTCTCCCCGAAGCCATTTCGAGGGCATCCACTACTCAACTCAAATCCATTGTCATCGTTGCAGAGGAAGTGAATGATTCGTCTATCGGAAAACCATATCCTGTCAAATCTGTACAAAAATGGTAATCCACCTTCACCCATTCAAACAATTTATTCAAAACTCGTCTCCGTCCTTCCATGACAATTAAAAGAGGGCAAAAGGGTCATGCAAATTTGAAGCTGTCTGCTGTGCAAACGCAAATGGGTTGAAAAATGGAATTGGGTGTTCGGAAAAAAAAACAAATTTCCATTTTGAATTGACCTCTTCAGTCGGCCTTATTTCCTTTATTCCTCAGAATTGGCCATTTTATTCAAATGAAAAATGGATATATTGATTCTAAGACCAACTGCCCGTTGTTTTTGAATAAGAAATATGCCATCCACATTATTCCAATAACCAATACATATAGGACTAGTTAGCTGTCCATTTTTTATATCTCACCAAATGATAAGGTGATTAAGCATCTTGGTAAAAGTCGGACCACGCATATCTAATCCTCCTATAATAACATAGAATATCTCTCAACCTTAACCAAAATCTGTAAAACTAATCCTACATTAATAACTGCCAAAATTAGGGTATCATTTACAATTAAATTCAATTATCATTATCATTAGAGGTTGGATTTTTATTGATATCAATATTTTGTTTGCGAACTTAAAATATCTTGAATTCAACGTAAAACATGTTTTTATCAATATTTTTGTTGATTTGGATGGATTTTCATGCTAGTATTCATCAATATTTTGCCATTTTGGTCGTCAATAACAAATTATGCTGGAAATCTTTCACCATTTTTGTCAATATTTTGGATATTTTTAAAGAATTTTACTAAATTTTACATTTATTAGAAAAATTTTTGAAATTTTTGAAAATTTTTGGCAATTTTTTTTAAAATTTTGGCATTTTTTGAAAAAAAATGAGTGAAAGGTTTATTTGGAAAGAAAAATTGCGAAAAAATTGGTTATAAAATTTTTTGAAAAATTAATCAATGTCTTTATAAAATTTCATTTTTGGAAATGAATTTTAAAATTTTTTGATTGAAAAAATTCGAATTAATAATAAAAAATCTTTCAAAATTATTTTTTAGATAAAATAACTTTTTCTATAAAATTTTCATCAATATTTTGTTTGCCTATATTTTTCCATTTTCATCAATATTTTTCGATTTTCATTAAAATAAATCACAGCCCTAATAATCATAATTCATAATAATCAAGATGTTAATTAATTTTAAATAATCCAATCTATTATTAGAAAATTTTTAGACATTTGGGCGCTGTTTATTTGGCAATTGACTGGGTGTTCACTGTTCTTCATTTTAATTTTAGTCCCACTTTTTATTAGAAATTTATTAAACCCTATCCATTTACCATTTCCTATCCTAATTTCTAATTAATAACTAGAATTCAGAAAATGTGGAAAGATAGAGGAAAGTTAATAATTTTCCGTATTAAAAATTTGATAAGAGATTATGATTATTTTTCAAGAGAAGATTTTTCAAAAGAATTGGAAAAATTGGTGCGACAAAAACTGCTTCATATAGGTTTCTCAAGCAATATACCCGTAAAATTTTAAATTTTAGGCGTCAACACTCATGATATATTGAAGGCATATGCAGCAATTGTGGAATATCTTTCACAATATGATCCTTCTTTTGTACTTGTTCATAAAATATGCCGGATTATCCGCGATTACGTTATGTAAGTTTTTTTTTTATGTTAAGTGAGATTCTATTTTTTTTTTTGTTTTAGACAACGCCCGGATACTATGCGCACGATTATTACCTTTATAACTACAGAAAAGCCTGGTGATTCAAATTCCGATATTGCCATTGCAAATGCTAATAGATTGACATTGATGCTTGAAGAGGATCAGCTCAAGGGGTAATTTATTTAAAAAAATTAATTTACACGAAATTAAGACTGAACGATGAATATGTAATAATGATGTGCGATAATCAAGAAAATAAATGGATGGATTGGATTCCAGATCCGATTGATGCTAATCCAAGTTTTTAAAATGTGCAATGTAATAAAATATATTGATATTGCAGAGGAAAGCAGATTATTTCGTGAATCGGCTGATGTGTTCAATATGCTCGTCAGCATTTATGGCAGTAAAGATCTTTTTGTTAAAGAATATCAAAATTTATTGGCTGAACGACTTCTATCAAATGGCTGGGAACGGCATATACAATCTGAATTCACATATTTGGAAACAATGAAGCGACGGTTGATTGATGGGGAATTAAATAATTGTGAAGTTTGTTTTATTTATTTATGTTATATAATTCATTTAATTAAGGTCATGCTGAAAGACATCCGCGATTCATGGAAATTGGCTAAATTTGCTGCTTCGTCCATGCCATTTCCAATGAGCCCTCGAATCATTTCATTTGTTTATTGGCCAGAAGTTCAATCAATAACCAATAATCAAAAATTGCCTACATCATTGTTTCATGAAGCACTAATTGCTTATGAAAAGGTTTATAATCAACATCGAGCAGGCCGAAATATTACATGGCGATTTGACTCTGGAAATCAAGTTGAACTGGAGCTTGAAATTGATGGGAAAAGAGTTGAAATTGAAGCCCCTTTAGTACAAGCAGAATTAATAATATTATTTATCGAGGAAGGTAAAATATGAAAAAATTTTTTACACAAAGAAAAATTCCAAATTTTAGAGCGGTGGATTTTCCCGGATTTAGTTGAAAGAATTGGAATAAATGGACAGCAAGTGAAGAAACGTCTTGATTGGTGGATATCAAAAGGCTTTTTATGCTCTGAAGGCCTGGATGAAATTACTCTGGAGGAAATTTATTCCCTTACTCCGACCTCAAAAACAATTGAAGAAATTGCGAAACAGGTTTTTTACTACTGCTGAGTTATTAAATAAAATAAAAACCATTAGAATAATGGGCAGGCATTCACGGATGACATGTTCAGCGATGAGGATGAAGAAGAGCAAATTCCAGTTGAAGATGTTGTAGAGGAATTAGAGCAATATTGGAATTACACAAAGAATTTGGTAAAAAAAAAATAATAAATAAAAATAAAATAACAATTTGCAGTTAATATATCGTACAACCAATGAACCACTGACGGCACAATATCTTTGGCGAATGTTTAAAAATTTTACTTCACCCGGAAAACCAACTCCCTCGATAGAAGCTGTTCAAATTTTTATGCAAAGGAAAATCCGTTTAAATTTGGTTACAATGGAAAATGGTGTCTATAAAGCCACAAAAGATCTTAAATAATTTCATTGAATAAAATTTGAAGTATTATCAATTATCATCTTTGAATTAACATCGATTTTTAAAAAACACATATATTATTTTTCATTAGCATTTATTATCCATTTTTTTCATTTTAAATTTATTTGATTTATGCAAATGAAAAAAGCAGGGAATATTGCCAATGAAGAAATGAGCACTTCTATTAAAGAAACAGTAATTTATTGTTTAAATTATAATATACCTAATCCTATTTATCAATTCAGATAATGAAGGCGTTGATCAGAAAAAGTGAATGGACGGATAAAGATGAGTTACTCGATGTCGTCTATTGGGGAAGGCAAATTTTCTCATTCTTGATTGGTATTTGCTGGGGTTGCTTCCCCATCAAGGGCATCATTGGCCTTTTTCTTTACGTCGTTGCATCCACACTAATTGGTAAGTTATTGGTGGGTGGAATGTGGAATTTAAAAACATCAATTCAGGCCATTGTTATTTGACATGGTTCCAGGGGGTGAGCGAATTTTAATTTTATTTAAATATAATTTCCCAATTTTAGAAAGATGATGAAGACTTTGGTGGATTCTGGGAAATCGCCAAGGAGGGATTTGGTGCGGCGTTTGCCACATTTCTTGTATCCTGGATATTGGTTTATTCGGCAAAGCACTTCGATTAGTTTTATTGTATTAATTATTATGAAAATGAGCTCGGTTTATTAATTAAACATTTATAATTTTTTGTTTTATTTTATCGTTTATAAAACATTAAAACAAATTGATCTTAATTCAATATGGTATATTTCTTCCTTATTTTGTTTGCATGATTTAACGTTTATAAAATAAAAAATAAATATATGTACTTGACAAATATTTCGTCACAGCGTTTTAAAAATAGGAGGAGAGCGGGAAAAAGTTATATGAGCAGAAATGTTAAATATATGAATGCCAAAATTCAAAAATAAACATGAAATAACAATTAAAAATGCATAATAAATCCAAATTTACGGATGCGCACAAATTGCATGATAATATACATGTCGTTGGATAGAGCTCGTCAAACTGATTAAGAATATAAAAAAGATTTTTTGAATTGATACATAAATAAAAAAAGTTATGGCCAATAGAAACTGGAATTATGCAAATTTTCAATGATGGATAACTTTCGTGAAAAATGGAATTTCCTAAAAATTCTTAGCCTATCTTGTAGAGCAGAAAATTCTGCACAAAATAGACGTTGGAATTTAAAATCTGACGTTAGTGAGCAGAGTTAGCCTTGGCCTCTTTATTTGGCCAATTTTTGGATGAGATAGAATAATTTTGGCATAGTGTAGCAAGAAAAAGAGGAAAAAGAAAATAGCTCCCATTTCTCCCTATCTCTACCCAAATAGGCTCCGCCTTTTTCCCGCTCTAAAATGCAGTGTTTCGTTTCAAAAAATGACATTTTTGTCAAAGTATATTTCCTCTTAACCGGACGTCCGGACGAATCCGAATGCCAAAACCTTAAAACCGTATGTTAAATTTAGGTTCACAAATTTTTTCCAATAAATTTTCATACTACCACCTATTTCTATTTTCGATAATTTTATTATCATTTATCAATAATGGATTGCCCAAAAAACTTTTCCTACTCTAAATAGCCCCAAAAATGTTATTACATAAGCTGTAGATGAATCATAATTAAATTGGTGCGATTAATAATAATTTATAAGAAAGAATAGTCAGCCATGGCCATGGCCATTCCCGAATTATTCCCCAATTCCAAATTAAAATTCAATGAAAATTCATTTAACCGAATATATTATCTTCTTATTTATTATTAAACTTATAACAGCAAATTTACAACTTAATACAAATCTAACAAGACAAGGAAGATCATTGTACTCTAGTAAATTTCATGTACCGGGAAAAGAAGCTCTCCTGGTTGTGTCCATTACGACATATTTTAAGTAATTTTTCATTTTAAAGAGATAATTTCTTTGATTTTAAAGGGATGTTATCCAGTATTGCAGCGGCACACTGTTAACAGGTTTTAAATTTATAAAAAAGAAATTTTGAAATATTTTTCGATTTATTAGAACGTGTTGTAATTACGGCTGCTCATTGCCTTTATCATGATAATTCAAGGTAAGCTTGTCAGTTAGAAAATTTCAATAATAAAATTTCAGTTTCCCCATTCGAATTTCGGTGAGAAATGAAGGCTGGTTATTATTTGTAAAAGAATACATTATCAAGCAAGATTTTGTAAGAGAATTTATCAATTTATTTCCTATACTATAATTTATAGATATTTTTACCACAAGAAAAATCGGGATGTTCTGACATGGCTTTGATATTTTTGCCTATCCAAGTGCCTGGATTTAATGGCGTAAACAAAATTAAATTTGCAAAACTAAATTCATTGGAATTGATCAAGGAGGGCGAAGATGCTCATGTTTTCGCACTTGGATATGGAGTAAACGAATGTAGGTTGATTTATTCAAATTATCAGTTATTATTATTGTAAAAAATTTAGTAAATCGAATTTCACTTTTGCCTCATAAAGTGCCCATTAGACTTATTGAAGTTGATTCGATTTGCTCACTAAGTTTTCTTTTCAGTCATTCGGCCATTTCTTGTTCGGTAATAATAAATAAATAAATTTTTTTTAAAAATTCTATCACCTACTAGGGAGACTCGGGCGGCCCAGTTTTATTTCTTCCAAAAAAATGTAGACAAGATGGTCGGAAATTGCCTATTTATGTATATAATTATTTTTTATTCAATTTATTTTATTCTTTAAGCTTGGTATTTCCACACAAATCGTAATTTATGGTGACGATAAAAGTTGGGAAGATGATGGTCCATTTAATCGAGATGCAAAAGATGATTGTCAGAATGCTAAAGAATTGAATGTTTTGCAGACTTTTTATATTCAGGTTAATTCACTATTTCTTATACAAATTAAATGTATTTTTTAAGAATTGGATTCGAATGCTAATCATCAATGAGAAAGATGCCGACAGGAAAAAACTATATATTGACGCACTTAATTCACTTATAGGAGAATAAATAATATTTCAAATTATTATATTTTCTATTTTTTTTTTTGTAATTGTCATGTTTTTATTTTTTATATGTATATTGATAATTTTATTTACTTTTCTGTTTATTACTCAATTTTTATAGTAATTTCGAAGAAATGGATTCATTTCAAAATGAAAACATCGAAATAACAGCTGAAATTGGGACAGATGAGACTAATAATAAAAATGATGAAGGTTGGCAATTTACGCATTTTTTAAAGATTCATTTTTCTCAGGCATGGGCATATATTTGCCATATGATCCAGTAGAATTTACACTTCAACATTTATATCGTCCGCAAAACGATATTGTTGGCGCCAAAATTGCTCGAGCAGGGATGGAAGGAATCGACCGTTATGAGATATCAAAACAACTTGGCATAAATGCAAATTGCAAAGCAGGCAATCGAATTGTCTCCAACTCAATTCATGTGGCTAAATCTGCATATCCAAATTTAATTGGTGAATATCAAAAGATGGATGGCAAATTTCGCGTTAAAAAGTTCAATTTTCCAAATTTTATGAATGAAGGGGGTATTTTTTTTAGATATTATTTGAAAGGAGCAGAAAATGCACCAGCAGGTGGCAAAATATTTAGCGAATACACTTCACGTTTCAAGGATTTAACTGGCATGGATTGTCCATACAAGCTTGGTGAAATGCTGAAATTCCCAGGCCAGAATTTAAGTAAGATTAATGTATATTTTTTATAAAAATTCATCATATAAATTTAGATACATTGCGAATAACGGATACAACGCTGAAAAGATTAGTGCAAGTTCTGGAATTTGTTTATCAGCAAAAGGCTATTGTTACACATCAAAAAATTGGCAATCTTATTACAGCCAAGGAGCATGAGGAGGGCTACAAATATACAGTTTGTAAATTATTAAAAAAATGCAGATAATTTGAATTTCAGATTGATCGAAGATCTGTGAAGAAATTGGTATTGGCACTAATGAAACATCGATTGCTGAATGTTATGAGTTTGGAAGTGCAAGAACACAATCAAACACATCGAGTAACAAATTTTTATGAACATTAATTTATAAACAAAACTATTTTAATTTATTAGGTCGAAGTTATTACAATTCCCACAATTGCTTCAATCGATGATCCGAATATTGCAAATGCATATGAAAAGATTGTTTCTGAATACAAGGAGGGAAATAAAAGTTTCCCATCCGGTCATCAGCTGAAACGAGAAAATGTAAAAGCAGAATTACAAACAGAAATGGAAGAAGAAAAAATGGAGCAAAATGAAGATTTCGGAATTATACAGGAACAGCAGGAATCGAGTTCAAATGTACAATCATCCAGTTCTTTGCTTCATAATGCATTCATCACCCTTGATAGAATTCAATTTAAACAGTTAAGAATCGATTAATTAAGTATATAGTATATATTTTTCAGGAAATATGGCAAAAAAGGACACCCTTCAATCGAACTACTCTCGCAAAAATCACTTAATTCCCTTGTTGAATCGATAAAGAAAAGGAAAAAAGCTGCTGGAACCGTGAAAAGGCAAAAGAAAGTCAAAAAGGAAACGGAAGATGGAAACAATACCGATTCCAACCCAACGACTAGCAATACATTTCAAACAATTACCGCAGAAAGAGAATGTAAATTAAAAAGAAGACAACAGGCTTACAGCGTCCGACTAATTGATAATGTTGATAAAGTCAGTGTACAACATAAAGCATATTTGCGAAGTCGATTCACTCAACGAGAACGTGATATGGTATATGATTCCTTTTTTCAAGACATATTAATTTGATTTTCTTTAAGTTATTGTTGATACGTGCTTGTTCTTCATTCCTCAACCCAATCAATCGGTTTTGGCCACATCCAAAAGTGCTACGTAATTTGATGCATGAATTTGTTCCTGAATCAAGAACTAAAACCACTTATTCATTAATGGCTGCTGGAGTTCGCGAACTCAAAGATCGAATGCCACAACAACAATATTTGGTGAAAACGATGGCCAGCTATCCGGAATTATTGAATTTGCGAAACCAAATTGGTGAAATGAATTTTATGCAAAAATCAGGGGCCGAAGAAGACGATTTACGGCAAAAGGACTATTTCTTCGTAGATGCTTTCCGCAAAGCATATCAATTATTATTCAAAGAAACCGACAATTTTCCCTCAATCAATGCTAGTGACCTCGATTTTGGAAGATATATTCACACGAATAATTTGCATTTCGTCCAAGTTTCCAATACAAAAAATGGCTCAATTCCACTTCGATGTCAAAAGCCGGAGGACAAAAAAGCAATTCGTGCATCTGTTACCTACAATGCAATAATGGTTTTCTTTTGGCTTGTATTTGTTATTTTAATTAAAAATATTATAGTCAATTATGCATGTCGAGAACAATAAATTGGCTGCAAATATTGATGCACCGCCTGAATTGGATGTTACAGCAAATTCTAATTTAGAATTCGATTCTATGGATGATTCAAATTTTTTGATTGAACAAATTGAACTTCTGGTATTAATAAATAAAATAAATAATTTTAAATAAATAAAAATAAAGCAATTATCTGAAACCATCGGGCAACTCCGTTCTGATGGATTAATCACCAAAAAACGCAATTATATAATAAAAACAGAATTGCAACATGAAGAAGAGGAAAATTATATTGCCGAAAGGGAGGAATTGAAATTAGACGACGAATCCCAACAAGAACCAATCCGGAAAGTCGCACATCTCACTCAATTGTAAGCTTAAAAATATTTTAATAACTTTTTTACAATATCTTTCAGTTATCAACATTATTTTGATTCTCTCTTTCATAAAAATTTGTCACGGAATATTATTGGATCCGCGATGAAATTAATGGACAATAATAAT
The DNA here is from genome assembly GCA_030063045.1 of Pratylenchus scribneri. NCBI lineage: Eukaryota > Metazoa > Nematoda > Chromadorea > Rhabditida > Pratylenchidae > Pratylenchus > Pratylenchus scribneri. The sequence continues at coordinate 1,882,550 of JAQSEB010000007.1, forward strand.
ATTGAAACATTTGGTGAATTTGAGGATCCCGGTCAATTCAGTATTTTGGCAAATCAAATTTGCAATGACAAAATGGTATTCAATTTAAATTATATATATCAATATTATTTTATAAGAAATCCATTAAATTCACTACTCCTGATTCATTGAAAGGATTGTTTATATTGGATAAAAAGGAAGTAGAGCTCGAGAATGATTATCAAAATGCTGGACCTTCAACATCAATGGAGAAAGTGAATGATGAAGAAGAACTAAATGTAATAATAAAAAATGAATTTTTAAAATTAACATTCTTTATAGTTAAATCTTCGACCAACGAAGCAATTACGCTATTTGGAAAATAGTGAACTGTGCCTAGGACGCCTCAAAATCAACGTTGAAAATCTTGATATCGGCAAGATATTTATTGATGCTATCCTCGAATTACCGGAACCAACACAATTAATTTATACAATGGAGAAACGGATACCTAAAGAAAAGATGGAATCCAATGAAAGTGCGGAAAATGATAATATTTTTGATGATAAACAAAAGCAAATTTTTAATGCCATTGAACAGACCGGTGTTATGGGGGCTTCAGAAGATGAATTAATGGTAATTGAAAAATTTACAAAAAATGATGATATAAATATTTTAGATGACTGGAATAGAAAAAAATTTTGATGGACTTCAAAATCAATTAAAAAAATTGATTGATTCTTCGGATATTTTTGCATGCGGTGTGGATAAAAGAAGATATGTTACCATTCGAAATGGACGGGAGTGGTTATTGCAAAACAAAAATGGTGATGGATTTATTATCAAACCATGGTCTCATCCTAATGGTGAAACAAATTGGAAGATTTTAAGGTTATTTTTTTTTCTTAACTTTGAAATATTGTATTGTGTGTTAAAAAATAGGACCAAATACCAAACTTCTATGGGATTTTTAATTTTATTAATAAAACATATTTATAAGGGCCTTTATATTTCAGTTGGATGCTTGAGGGTATCTTCTCATACATTTATTCTTGTCCTGGCCTACTGCTTAATGATCTTATTGCCCATTTTTCATTAGTATTGCAGCCATCGATGATCCTTGAAATATTGGAAATTCTTCAAAAGATTGGCTGTTGCACATTGCAAACAAAACAAATTCATTCATTGCGAAAAACTTCGCTTTTTGCAGGTTAATTTTTATTCTAGTTTATTTATTAACTTCATTTTTAGCCAACAACCGAATGGAAGAAATTAAATTAATCCTACCTAATCCAAATGGAATGGAAAGGCTTATGTTATTCAACAATTTTAAACTTTCCCAAAATGAAATTCCATCATCATCGGCAATTGGTTAAAAGAAACAAACTTGTGAAAATAATTATACTTTGATTTATTAGATTTTTGATTGATTCTATCCGTTGTTTTTTTTATTGTTTTTTATGAAATAAAATTATCAATCGATTCAAATCCCGACCTAATATTTGATTTAACAATTCATTATATTTTTAAAATTGTTTTTCGTTTAATTCTGCACTAAATTATACTTTTTATATTATAAAATAATGCCGTCAATAACCGAATTGAATAGTACACAAATTTTGGAATTGATTGCAACTCCAGTTCGCATTGATTTTGTGAAAGAAAGCAAATTGAAGACAATGTTTGGCCATTTATACACTTATGATCCAAATAGTCGTTCAATTGTAATCTCACAATTCGATTCAAAAGGTTTGACAAAATCAATTATAAGAAAAATAAAATACAGAACCAAGCATGGTGCTTATTCCGGGAAGTTCTATACAAAATATTGAAATTTTGGGGCAGGATGAAGAAGATAAAGACGAAGAATCGAACAGCAAATCGAGGACTGATAATTTATTGGAATTACGCAACAAATTCAATGACATATTTCATCCAACCGCATTTGTTAATAGAGCTACCGGATCTGCTGAGCAAAAATCTGCTGGCGAGGAAATGGAAAATACACGAAAGCGACAAAGGTATATTATTTTATCTTATTAATAAATATTATAAATTAATTTCTTATTAGGACGCCGCTTGAGAAGTTTAAGATTATTGATGATCATGTGCAGGCGAAAAGACATCGAATGATTGATGCATTGAATAAAAGGGGGATAAAGTTCAAAGAAGTTCCATATTCGATCAAAAAGAAAGGAAATAATACTTATTTGATCCCGCCATTAAATGAACAAGAAGAAGGCCATCACGGATCAGGAATGTTTCTTAATACTGTCATTCAAATTGGAAGTGCTGTAAAAATCATGCCTCCTTATGACAAGGTTGGTGAGGATGATGGTTAATATTTCTGAACAATTTTTCACAGAAAGATATCATTGGCAACAATAAATTTGTTAAAGAAACTACACGAATATTGATGGAAGAGGGATTGTTTAAGAATTGAGTTGCAGCTGAGTATGGATGATCAAATAAAATTTATTGTTCATGAGCTCGTTTTATAATTTATTTTTGCATTTTAAAATAATTTGAATAAAACTTTTTCATTAATTTTTTAATAAAATAACCAATGAGTTTTAAAATTCACATTGTTTGCTGATTTTCTTATTATATAATTTTATTTGGCTAGGGGTCAATTTGCCCACCCTGCTATTTTATTTCAATTTGCCCACCTTTCAATTTGCCCACTTTCAAAAAGCCCACCACCTATTTTATTTCAATTTGCCCACCCCCCTATTTTCTTTCAATTTGCCCACAATTTTTGCCCACCTTAATTTTTATTATTCCCAGCGTCATCCTAAGCTTATTAGGTGCCAAGTTTAGTCTACCCTAGGGTTTTCGACCATTCCGGATCCGATTCTGGTATCGGTTTTTCGAAATTTTTTAATCGGAGCAAGTTATTGCCATTAATTATCAATTAAAAATTTAAAATTAGTTGTTCAAAATTAGCAATTACCAATTATCAAATATCAATTAACAATTAACAAATTCATACGTGGCTTTTTATTTGGCAATTTTTCCATGCAAATATTCCAGCAAATTAAATCTAATATCGTCATAATCGAAGTCAGCATGTTCGAAAAACTAAGTGACTACGAAATTGCCCGAAAATTCACCCCCGAATGTCGAAATAAATGAAAAGTAGATGGGTGGGCTTTTTGAAAAAAATAGGAGGGTGGGCATTTTGAAAGGGGGCAAATAGAAATAAAATACGGGGGTGGGCAAATTGAAATAAAATACGGGGGTGGGCTTTTTGAAATGTGGGCATTTTGAAAGTGGGCAAATTGAAAAGTGGGCAAATTGAAATAAAATAGCAGGGTGGGCAAATTGAAAGGTGGGCAAATTGACAAGACGCCTTTTATTTTATTCATTTGCAGTTTTATATGCTTTTTGCAAAAAATTGTTTCCGAAATTTATCCAAGTTGCCATTCATTTTTTTGAAAAAAATGAAATCAATTTCCGCAAATACTTCTCATAATAAAATTCTTTTTCCACCAAAAGAGGTTGGTGGTATGGTCTGTTTCGATAAAGACAAATTCAGGTTATTAAAATTTTTAGAATTTATTTAAAATTTTTATATTAAGGAAAATTGTCGAATTTCCTTGCATTCAAATCCCCTCAAAATTGGTTAACAGAATTGTTTATTTTAAAACCATTCAACAATTCATGCTCGAAAAAATGCCGAAAATTAAGGTATAAAAAATTGTTTACCATCTAAAATAATTGTTCCAGGCTTTTAGGGACTCCGAATTACCTGGAATGAAAATGCTTTTGTTTGATCCAGATAAATTTGGTGAAATTACAAATACTCAGAAAAATGAATTAATCGAACAAATTGCAAATCAAATTGATGCTCAACAGCCATTAAAAATTGGCAAATATACTAAAGAAATGGAATATGAAGATTGGGACCAAAAAAGATGCATTCGCGCAGTCCTTTCTAACGAACTTGAATTCAGCGGTTTCGAACAATGTGAGTACCATATTAATTAAAAAAAATTATTTTGAACAATGTGAACCATATTAATTTTAAAAAAATTATTAAAAATAATTTTATTTGTTAAAACAATGAAAATAGAATAAAAGTATCAATCGAATTTGGGGATTGAAATGGGGCCTATTGAATTTCATCCCCTTAAAGGTGGCCACATTATTCATCTGAATTTACGCGAAGAATTATTACCATATCGATTTGTATTGGGCAAAATTCTTCTTGACAAAATCAACAAAGCAAGAACTGTTGTGAACAAATTGGATAAATTGAACACCGAATTCCGAATTATGGACATGGAATTGTTGGCCGGTGAGGCGGATTTCAAAACGCAAGTAATGGAACATGGAATCACTTACAAATTAGATTATTCAAAGGTTTTTTTAATTTAAAATACAATCAGTGTTAAATTAATTATTTTAGGTATTTTGGAATAGCCGTCTTGGCACTGTCCATTCAGAAACGGTGGATAAATTCAACAAAAATTCGGTTATTTTCGATGTTTTTGCCGGAATCGGTCCATTCCTATTGCCAGCCATCAAAAAGCGAAATGTGAAAATGGCATTTGGAAATGATTTGAACCCAACAGCCATCGATTTTATGTGCCAAAATATTCGAGCAAACAAGGTAAAATATTTTTATTGATTACGATTTTTATTACCCAATTATATCTAACCAATTATTAGATACCAGAGGAACGCATCGAAAAATTTGTGATGGACGGTTCTGATTTTATAAAGCAAATAATTCCTACAAAAATTGTCCATTTTTGTGCGGAAAATGATCCATTGCTGAATTTTCACGTCATTATGAATTTGCCTGGTTATTCTGCTGATTATTTGCCCCATTTCTGCGGATTTCTTTCAAAATTTCCAGAAATCAGGTTCGCCTCAAATTTATTTATTTTTTCTTATTTTAGGCATTTGTTCGTCAAAATTCCATTTTGGATTCATTGCCATTTTTTTGTTAAGGCTGATAAGGATTTCCCATTGGAATGGTACAAGGAAGAGGCAAATAAAATTATTCGGAATAAAATGGCAATTCCAAACTTGGAAATACCGGTGAATATTTTTATTATAATAATATTAAAAATTCCCTAAAAATTATTAATAATGAATTTTTCAAAAAATAGATCTTTCTAAATTAAATTCTAATAATTAGTAGAGAAAATTCGGAAATTTTTTTAGTAATTTTTCTATCAATTAATTATTCTAAATAATCTTTACGAAAAATTCGTTTTAACAATTATATATTTATATTTTTCCACAGGAATTAATATTCAATCGGAAAGTGGCACCCCGTAAAAATATGTTTTGCGCTCGAATTCAACTTCCCGTTGAATATGCCTTTATGGTGGCCGATGAAAGCGGAAAGGAACAAAATGGGCAATTGGATAAGCGGAAAAATGTGGACAACATTTTTGAAGAAGAGAAAAATGGAGAAGAAATTGAGACCAAAAAAACAAAAATTAGTTGAATTTGTTCATTATATCAACATTTAATTTAAAAAATGATTTCTTAATTCATTTTATTCTTCATAACAAAATATAAAAAATGGGGTGGGGTTTTAGAAATGATAGAAAATATGAAGATTTTGGATATATGGGAAAATTGCACAGTAAGAAGGACCAAACCGACCCGCCGACAATGAAAAAAAGGGTTTAGAGTGGGTGAGGGTGAGGATATGTAACAAGAGGAAAATCCGTTGGCTAGCATTGTTTTTTTTTTGTTAACTTTTCCATCATTCAATGTGATACTGCTAATCCGTACAGTCATTTGCTATTTTCGAAAATCCGGCAAAATTTGAAACGACATGCGTAACCTTCAGCTTAAGACACTTATTTCTGTAGAATTATGCCCCAACCCACGTTTCAAAATAACTCCCCCATCGCTTCGTCTTTTCCTGTCGCCACCTTCTATTGGTGATGTATTTATTGCCTCCATCATTTCGCCTAATTCCCTTCTTTCTTGCAATCTTCGTTCCATTTGTTGTTGTTGATCATATTTCTGCTGTGCATTACGGTACCGGCTGAGCAACAACGGTTTCAGATTCCGGTAATAGGCAAGAGTTGAATAGGGAAAAGATTGGGCGAACTGAACGAAAAAAGGAAGTTAAGGAATTAATGAAAGCTAAAAAGAAAGAGATATTTTGGAAAATCAAATGATCCGTCATAATTAATTTAAAGAATATCTTGTACCTATGCCAAGAATAGGATTGATTAAAAATCATTTTTACAGTAAAATTGCAATTAGAAACTCATAGGAGAGCATCAAAAAGAGATGAGTTTAATAATTGAATATGCCCTTTTATTATAAGTTAAAAGTTCTAAGCTAATTTAAGTCCATTTGATTAAATAGGTTCACACAAATTTCAATTAAAATAGGATTACCGGAAATGTGAATGGCCTTATTTAAGGAGGATCGACAAAATTTTCCTATAAAACATTTTGCTTGACAGAATTAAATATTTTGAAATTGAAGGAAATTTAGAAAAAAGGGACTTACGCTGCGCGAATTTCGATTAATCGGTCCCCAATTATCTCCTCCCTCCAATGTCACATCATCAAGCAATGCAATTTGATGCGATGGGAAAAGGGCGAGACAGGAACAGGCCGTAATGAAAGGAATCAGAAGGAAAATAAACCTCAAATGGGAAAAAGGAGCAGCGGCCAACAGGCCTGGGGAAAAATGGCATTCTGACGGACGAGGATGATTCCTTGAAGATCCCCTAAAAATTTGGATAAGAAACTCAGTGTATAAAATGCAAGAGCCCATCTGAAGCTCCCAATATATGGAATAAGTCAGAAATTATTGCGGTTGTGCCAAAAATTTGAAATTCTTTGGAAGTTTAGGTTAGAATGGATGTATTTCAAATTTTGGAGGTGCCATATGGAGGCCTCAACCTTTGGCCTAATTAATCCGCTCATTCATTCATTTTCTTCTGTTGGTTGGGCCAAGCCAAATAGAAATGATGCTCACTGGAATGTGTGGTGGAAAAATGGATACTTGCCTAAATATTGTGGCACTGAAAGTTTCAAGCATCGAAAATGGCAATGGATAAGTCTACCAGGAATACATCCCATCAGCAGAAAATGACCGAATCGAGTCATCTTCGTCAATGCATTATGATATTTTCCTGGGAAATGACATGTTTTTAGAAGTTTTAGGTATTCCATCATCATTTGTGGGTGGTACACACAAATTATAAATTAATTTTCCCTCAAGCCTCATCTATCATTTTTAATCTAAAAATTCCAACATCATCGTTCCAACTTTTCACGGAAAGCAGAATGCGCAACCAGGGGTGCTGTGCCGGCTAACATTTTTTGATGGATCGACAATTAGGTAGGAAGCATTTTGCATCGAAATGGATGTATAGATGGATGTTAATTGCTAATATTACGGATGCCCGAGGAATGATACCCTCCAAAATTGCCATATATTTTTATAGTAATGGTAAATAGAATAAAATTTCAAATTAAAATATGGGAAGGATCGATAATAGAGTCATTTTATTTTATTACTTGTGTGTAATGTGTAGACTGCAGACACATTGATATGATCGAATTCAATTAAATTAGTATAATCTATAATATGACATTGTACTAAATATGCCGGTTAAAATTAAATTAAATTTTTATCATGTATAGGTATAGTGCAGCAGGTTTTAATTTTGGTGGATGGATTCGATTTGAAAGACAAAAAAATTAAATTTGTGAAATGTCAATCATTTTTTCCGTTTTCAATCTTCGGTCCATAAATATTGCCTGGAGTCATTTTCAATGTTTGACGCAAATTGTCATTAACCCCAATTTCTTCTTCCCTTCCATCGTAGCGAATCCGTTTGCCAATCCATCTTTCTCCTTCGTTAACATCTTCTTTCCTCTCCAAATGGACCAAAACTTCAACGTTCCGACGATGCAACCAACTTTGCTGATTTGAAAAAAGAAGCCAATAGCTACCCGGTTTTGAGCAGTCAATGCAATCAAACTGTAAAAAATAAATTTTGGTTCATATTATGCTTTTTAAACTTTTTTCTTTTTGAAATCTAATTTATATTTTCTGCATTGAAGGTTATCCATTTTTTGCATTACAATGCCCCATTGAAATATCCAATTTTTTTACCGACTAGTTTGAAAAATATTAACTTTTGCCTATAAATATGATGTTATGCATTACCCTCAAAAATGCAAATTTTTTGCTTTATCTCAAATTAAACTTAAAAATAAAGGGACAAAAGAAAAGTGGAATTGGCTTGAAATGAGAGAACTTATTATGATATGATAATTGATAACTGTTGTGTTTTCCGGTTAAATGTGTGTTTGTGAAATATGTTCCTTAATTTCAAATAAATGTGTTTGTCGGAAGGATGTTTTTCTAGTCAACATGGAAGTGTTTTCGTCGGAAAGATAAAGATACCCATCCAATTCAAATAACTCTCCCTTTCTTTTATCCCTTATTTTTTGGCATTCCAATATTTTTATGTAATAAATTTCCATTTATGGTCTGACTCAACAATGTGCGCTTTTGGGATAGAGCCACAGCGCCGTAAATCATCCAATTTTCAAATGCAATTGCATTGTAACCTCATGGTGGAGTTTTGCAGTCAGCTTGAAAAATGGATAAGCCCAATCCATTGACGATTCAATTTCCTCAATGGCCATAATCTTTTTGGATTCCCCATTCCCTGTCCAAAGCTCGCCGTTGTTTTCACTCCCATTTCCCAACATTTGAGTATTTAATTTGGCTGTTTTATTCGCCAGAGGTTCGAAGAAAAGGCCAAAATAGATGTCGCCATCGGTCCGAAAATACCAGCTAAGAATGTGTTGGCCTTGATCAGGCTCAATCTGGATCCGAAACATTTTGGACTTTTTGGGTCCAATTTGAAGGGATTCAAGCTGGTTAAGAATTTAGGGGTTAGCCGGCTGCCAATGGTTGGTTGGCAAAAGTCTTTTGGCTGGTATGCATTTGGAAAACTGAAGGAAAAGACATATTGAAAAATAAAATTTTTCACTAATTTTTTGATTCCAGATAACAACTTATACCGAAATATATAAATTTAAAAGTTAACTTACCGAATTTTTACCGCCTATGCTTTGAGGAATATATTCAATAGGAATCTGAGTGGAAAGTGTGTCTAGAAAATTTCCATCATGAAGCCGAAATCGATCCGTAAATCCTGTAGGCTAAAATGATAATATGGAAATTATGTGACAGGCGAATGCCATTTAATTTTGCTTACCATCATTGTTTTGATAAGCCTATAGGGTATTTGAATCCAACGGGCAATGTTAACCTAACAATAAAGAGAATTTTTTAATGGAATTGATGGGATATCTTTATGATGGAATGTTCCAAGCAAATATCCCTTAATTTTTCCAAGCCAAAGAATTTCAGCCCAATGACAAACCATTTCAATAGGATAAACCAATTCCGGATAATTATCATAGTGAAGCAATTGGGAATAATAGGAGAGAGTACCACTACTGACAAAGATCATTGTGAAAGGATTAATCTCTGAAATTAATGGAATAATTGGTTCCTTCATTTGGCAAATCAGACCGTAGCCGGTCATGTCTATAATATGCCGAATTGAACTAAGCCGACCAGTTTGCTGTTCTTGTCGATTAACCCGCCGAAGCATATTTTCAAAGTGCCAAAATTGGCAGAGACTTAGAAACAAATAAAAAGTAGTTTTTTTAAGACAACTTCCTTTTTAAATTACATTGACTCCGAAGAACGAATTCCATGGGCAATAGTCTGAAATGTAAAATAAAGAAAGACCAAAAAATTAGCATGACAGTATGCAATTTTCTATTCATTAAAATTGGAGATTAGCAAGGAATAAGATATGGATAGTTTTTTAGAAATTTCTCTTTAGATAAATTAGAAATAAGCCAAAATAATTTTAATTGTCCGACTAAATTTTTCAAATCTACCTCAACACTTAGCGAACGATATTCGATGAACCATAGCAGACGATTCTGCGAATCGGTACCATCTAAAATAGGCCCATAAGGCATAAAATTTTCGCGGAAGAGACGATTCTGCTCAAATGCGACGTCGGGAAGTTCATCCTAATAAGAGATTAAAAATTCAGAATAAATTTGTTTTCCGAACCAGTTTAAGGCATTTTCGAACTCGCAAATGTCGATTTAGAGCCTTTACAGCAGACTCCACTATTTCCTTTCGGCCGCCTTTCTGACTTCGTTCGGTATTGGCAATAAACCGATAAACATTGAAATCAGAATCAAACTGTTTGAAGAAATTGAGAAAGGATGGATTTGGAAAAATGGAATACGAAGAATTTATTTCCGAAAGTTTTTCTTACAGTATTATTATGAGTTTTTATTTTTTACCGATTATTTTTAGAATTATTAAAATATGCCTAATTCTTTTATTAAAACAGCTCTTTGCCTAAAAATTTCTCTGTAAAAATACAAATTTGCAATAATGAGTACATTTTGATGAATAGGTAGGCTGAGTTTACGGCGGACTTCTTGGATAAGACAGATTGATTCCGAAGAAAGCGGCTCACTAAATATTGTTAATGATTTGAATGTTTGTTAAATAGGACTTGCCCAAATTGGGTAGATGGACGTTTTACAATGGACATTTTTTTATAAACAATTTTAGAATGTTTTGTTTAATAAGGCAGGCAAATTTGATAGTCTTAATAAATTTAATAAATGGTTTGTCATTTATTTAACGTGAAAAGTAATTTCCTTCTTTCATTCTTCGCTGACAATTTCGGTTGTTCTTTCATTTTTCGATCAATTTTTCGCTCATAAAAACTCGCGCGGCGAAGTTTTGCGCACAAAAATATTGTATAGAGAAATTTGGAAATTATAAGGCGAAGGGATACTCTCAAAAGGAAAAGTTTTGGGAGCATGAAGGTCATCTCGTCATCAACGCAAAAATGAAATCTGTCTGCTCTTTTTGCTATTGCGCGATTTCTGTTGGGTGCCAATTAAAATTACTAGTGTGTAGAAATGGTCGACAATGACGTGTCAAATATTAAAATATTGGCAGCAAATGGTAAAGATAGAATTGAAGAAGAAAAAATAAGACGGATAAAGCTTAATGCATGGATTCAAACAGAAGGAAAAGGATATATTGTATTTCAATTGATAAAATTACTGCTTCAGGCAATTTCAATTTATATATTGTAAATTGGGAGAGAAATTTGCTAAAAATGGGAAGAAACCAATTAAAATGGGAGCGAAAATTGGTGGTTTCGATAGAACGGAGGAACAATGACTAAGTTTAGCGAAAATGTTTACTGACTTATTTCCAATGAATTTTTCCATTCTCATACAGGTTTATCGGCGTTTTGGGTAGCGGAATCCCAATTCCAAATCCCAACGTTCTTTGAAATAATTCGTAAAAATGTAGAATATAAATGGATCAAATAGAAATATAAATGAAAACTTTATCAAATTATATGCTTGGTTCACTTCTTCCCTCATAAAGCATTTCCTCTATTTGATGAAGTTTATCTCCATAACGATGAATTCGAATCTCCCTGGTCACTCGGCATAAAATTGCTAGAACACCTTGTCTCGCACTCAATTGGCAATGTGCTCTCTCAACCAGGGCCAGGTCAAAAATTTTTTCGAGGAAGGCACGGGAAAAGAGGCCTACGGTGGCTGTAGCTCGGTCGAATATAAGCACATGGCCCTTTTCATCCACACAAAGGGCCCCTGGATTTTCACAAATCCCCAAAGTGCGGGAAGAAACGACATTTGAATTATAAATTGAGACCAACTGTACATAGCTGCGATTTGTTTCAACCAGCAGCAATTCTGTGACGGGGCCTGTGAAATAAGAAGGAATTAAATTTGTTAGTTTGATTGATAAGATAAGCAAAATTTTTGTCAACAAATAGGAAAGAATGTGTGAATAAGCAACTGGATTGCAAAGTTACAGAATTTTTGCCAATTAGAATGATGCCCCTCAGGCCCTCTTCCCATCAAATTTTCCCATTAGAAATATCTAATAAGTATCTACTCCAATTAATGCTCATGCTCAATCTCTGAACAAACAGTTGTTAGCCCCTAATAAGCCTTTGTCTATTTAAATAAATCGCTTTTATCCACTTTTCTTCTTCCCCGACAAATATCCTCTCCATTCTTTTTGACATTTTTGCTAAATGAATAAAGAATATCCGCATTATTGGAACATCTTTAAAAAGGGGAAACATCCAACGGGCGGGAATACCCGACTTATTCCTAGCAAGAAAAAAGATACAATAATGGCATAAATATAAATATAAATGATTGATCAAAAATAATACCCACCCACAACTGCAAAATGGTGGAGATCGGCGAATTGACTATGTCGGCGTGTCCCAACACATTCTGTCCAGCGAGCTTCTCCACACCGTAATTCAAATATAAATCCTTGATTCGGTGTATTTGCAGCTAAATAAAGGCACTTAGTTTGCGGCACAAAACACATTCGACAATGCCAGACAACTCGTTCTCTTAACCATTTTGGTGCTTCAATTCGGTCAATCATGCCAAAATCGGAGATGGAAAAACGGCAAATAAATTGTCGCCAATCTGGCTCATCATTTTTCTTGTTTGTTAATTCCCCATTTGGCCCATTGTTGCTCTTTAAAATCCCTCTAGGTTGTACATTCGTCGATTTCGTTTCTTTCTTTGATGAGGCATTTTCTTCCCCTTCTTCATTTTTGTCAGCTTTTTGTCTATCTTTCTGCTGATCATCAATCGGCGACCCTTTTTCTTTTGATGCAGTTAATTCCATTTTCATGTTTGCTTCAGAAACAGCACTGTTCACATTGTATTCCAATAAAACCTTTATGTATAAAAAAGGAAATTCTTTTTTTCTCAAAATACACCCACATAAATATTTTCGCCATCAAAGCATGCACATTCTGCGTTTCGCCAAATTCCTTGTTTTGGACTCAATTGTTTGACCATTTGTTTTGATTCAAGGGAAATTAGGGAAAAACCAGCATCCGAATCCAGAATCAACAATTGGCCGCCGGGTAAAAGAACACAATCAGAAGGTGATTGTAAAATTGAGGAATTGACCGAAACCGATTCGACGTTCAAAATGGGGCTAAAAATAAAGATAACTAATAAGCAAATGATTTGATTTCAAGCCCTTGGGGCAACTCATTCTTTGTTCTTTCTCACCCTTCGTCAATTTGTTGAATAGATGATTGTTTTATCTGAACAGGTTCAGTTGTTCTGCCTTTTTCCGATGCACCAGATAATCCATGAATTCCAGCGACCAAAGCCTCTTTCAATTGGTCCTTCTCCTGTTCTCCTGAGGATGTGTTTGCTGATGATTTTCGACTATTTGACGATTCTTCAATAGACTTGTGCTTAGGAAGTGGAGGATTCTGAATTCCATGTGGATTTTTTTAGTTTCCCAATCTTCCATTCAATTCCTACCTTTTCGCCCTCTTTTACTTGGAGTCCACAAATTCTATCAACTAATTCCAGAGCCTCTTTGGATCGGCGCCGCATTTTTTCCTCGTATTCTTCTAATTTGGCCAAATCCTCATCCTTAAGGCTACATTCTCTCTCACTCCTTTGACCATCTGCAAATCGAACACTTAGCTGAGGAGATGACAAAGGCATGCCGGCCGCCTCGCTTTCCATTAATTTTTCAGTCATCATTTGCTCTTTTTTTTCAACCGTTTCTTCTGTTCTCGTTTCCATTTTCGGTGCAGTTTCTTTAACTTCCTTAAATAAATGTTCATTGTTTCGCATTCTTTTAAATGGTTTACCAAAATTTTGTCATCATTTTCTCCTCCTTCTTTCATATCCTCGTCAATGTTGGCTTTTGTTTCTCCTACAGTTCTATTGTCCAATTCTTCTGATGCGCTTGAAGGTGGCGTCTCTGTCTTCGGGATTGATTTGAATGAAAATTGTATGGCCAAATCATTTTTTCCCTCATTTGAAATGGATTCAATTGTCCCTTTATCCACCCTTCCAGTGGTTTCTTCATCTTTTTCAATGGGAATAATTGTTGTTGTCATTTGCCAACCAAATTCCTCCAAAGCTTTCGATGGTTTCATCAATTCTCTGTCCGTTCCATTTCCCTTCTGCTGAATGTCGTCAAGGGGAAATTCCTTATTATTCTTTCGTTCATTTGTTTCTACTGAATCCTTGATTAATTTGCCTAGTTCTACCGCTTTTGATTCTGAAGCTTCAACGGAAGATGGAAAAATAGTAAGCTGAACAGCCTGTCCACCGGCATTCGACAATTTTTGTAAGCCATTTTCAACCATAGTATCACTCATCCTCTCTTGTTCCTCCCCTTTTTGGTTAGTTGAATTTGATGTTGTCGAATCTCCTGTATCATTTTGCTTCGTGGAAGCGATTGCCAAATTCTCCAAAGTTGCCAGCAATCGATTTGGCTCAATTTCCCTGTCATCTTGCTGATCCGATTGTTCCTCACTTTCGGCACTTATTGAAATTTCATCTGGGAATCGATCGGCGTCTTTTATCTCAAGACTGCTGCTCAATGTATTATCCCCTCCTTTGCTGCTGGCAACATCCAATAATTCCATTTTTGGTACATTTTCTTGTGTTCCTTCTTGTGCCTTCTTGTTCTCCTTTATGACCGTACCGTTTCCTTCTTCTTCCTCCTCGATCCAAATTATTTCTTCTTCGCCACTAACTGTGGAGCTATTAGCCAAACGGTCAACGTCATTTAAGATACAAACATTTTGACGGTTAGTGCCATTTGTTGCTGCCATAGAATGTTTATCGAAATACTGCCAAAAATGTAATATTCTAATATTCTTAAAATATGTATTGTTTATTAAATGAAATCCTCTGAAAATTCATTGTTTTGGATATTATTAGAAAAATTAATTATAAAAAGATTCAGATATTCAAATATGGTTTCCTGTAAAAATATAAACTATTATATCGAAATTTGAAACATATGTAATGTTGGTGCTCACTGGTCATGTCAATTTTGAAAAGCCATTATTGAGTTTTGATGAATACATTCTTTCCGAATAAAAAAAATTGGAAAAAAAACTTTGTATTGCATAACATTTTTTTAGTTTTATAATACTTAGAACGTAAAACGTTGTCCATTTATTATTAAACTAATTGTAGAAAAATTTCATTTAATTCCGATACTCAAAAATCGCATGAAAATGTGGATTGTGGAAAGTGGAAGAAAAAGAAGAATGTGAATTGATCCACCCACTGCCACTATTTGGCCAATGCTTGGCCATGTTCAATTGATTTTAGTTAGAAATGTTGATGAGAGTAGGATGAAAAAAGATGGCAACTCCGTGGATCTGGACTGGAAGATAAAAATAAATGACTAATGAGGATCAAGGCAGCTGTCGTATATCGACCCCCAAAAATTGGCCGGAAAAGGTGGTAAAGAAGTGTTAACAGGACAAATTATATTAAAATAAAATAGAAAAGTCATACAGATGAATTGATTATAAGAATATATGAAATTCGCTTGACTTTTTGTTGACCCTTTTAACCCAAAGATTGAAAAAAGAATTCATAACAATTTTGCCAATGTCAAAATTCCTCATAGCCATTGGGCGGATAATCGAATTGAGAACATGGTGAATATTGGTTTGGTTTTGTCATGGCGACATCAATTATTATTCTTTTGCCCACGGCTAACCGACCAATACCAATTGTAAAATGCCGCGCGATTGTATGCTCTCCCGCATTGTTCATCCCATTCTATACATTGGTCGTCACAAAGGCAACAAATCGAGTCACCCATCCAAACATAATTTTTGCTCAAAAATGTCCATTTGTAAATCATTTCGCTTAATTCTTTGCCTCTTCATTCACTTTGTATTTCTATTTTCATTCTATCGGAAATTCACGGCCCTTGGCCTTCTACAATGCTACGATTCACAAAAAGTTGAACCAATTCGTCTAACTTTTTGCCAACCAGACGAAGTTTGTTATTCTGAATATTATGCTCTGAACTTGACTTTCACTAATTCAAAATTGGCTCATTATTTCGATCGTACAATATTCTCAATAATATTCTCATAAATGTTAAAATTTTAACAGGTTTTTGTGTTCATCGACGTGAGTAATTCTTTTTGATTTAGACTTTTTCCTCCCCTAGGACATTGTAATATCCGCGGTTTATGGCCAGAACATCGAAGCTGTCTCAATTTTGGGCAGCTCGATAAAGTTGTTGCCGGCACTTTTGAGCGAAAATTGAGACTTGAAAGATTGGATCCTGACTCTCTTGTCCATTCACTCTTCTGTTGTTGTTCAACGGATAAATGCAATGAAATGGGCCCAAAAATGGTTTGTAACAAATTTTTAAAAGGAAGGAAAAAATTCCCATAGTTGAAAAAAATTTTCAATGTGACTGTAGATGTGGAGCGTCAACAATTTGGAGAAAAGAGAAGAAAAATGCCCTCAAGCAATGGAAAAGGAGAAGGAAAAGGAAAGAATTTGATGAAGAAGACAAAAAATGAAGGGAAATGGGCGAAAATGATAGAAATTCAACAGTTATTTTATATTATTGTTTTGCAAATTTTTAATAACAAAATTATATTTAAATAAAATATGCTTAAAATTTTATAGTTTAAGAATACAAATACAAATGAATTGTATTTTGTTTATTATTTGAAAATCAAAAATTGTATTTTTAAGTGAAAAATTTGATACTTTGTATGGTTATGGGAAAGAAAGGCGAGAATTTATGAATGTTTGCTGCTGTGGAATGGTAACTGAATAGGAAAGTCATTTCTACTGAAAAAGCATGTGAAAGCTATTGTTTGTTTTTCGACATTTCAATTGACATGAATTGGCCTAAAGCGTTGTTGATGCTGGACTCTCAATTCCAGTGATTGGGGCAGCAGATGGTACTCCTTGTTGTTCCATTTTTATACGATATTTGTTAAAGATAGAATGGATAATCTCCCCCAAGAGCAGATCTCCGCCATTCGTCTTATTGATAAGTTGTTAATTATTATTTAATTGTTAAATTTTCCTACTTGAATCATTCGAAGCAGAAAAACTCCATCAGTGCGCATGAATCGCCCCACAAAATCATCAATTAGACGTTGTTCTCGATGGGTTGTGAATTCTCCGATTGCACCAACACAACGTAAATATTTGGTTACATAGGCGCGTTGACGGCCGGGCAATAGGCTTGCAAAGGTCCAATAGAAAAGAGAAAGGACTGTAAGAAATCCAACAAAAAAGAACCAAAACCAGAAGAAAATATAGATCTTCTCGTTGAACCTGATTTATTAAAAGTTTATTTGTATATTAAACAATAAAATTGGTTTATATAGCACCAAAAATGCTCACATGTTAATCATCAAAACGCATTGGACAGTCCATCGATGGATATTACCGAGTACTCGAACATTGAAATCGCACATTGTAACGCGGGGAAAATGCCCTGATTCAGACCATTCTTTTCCATTCCAGAGGTCTTGTAGAATACCAATGCCCCAGAAAGTATATTGTGGACCAAGAAATGCATTTAAAATCAGGAATTGTAGAACAACATTTAGCACATAAAGGAGTTTGGTGAATAAGTAGAGAATGGTCAAATAGATGCCGTTTCGTTTGCCAAGATTCAACAGCACCACTGTCGCTGCAAGAAAATGAAAGAACATTTATTTCCCATGTAATAATTAGTAATCAGAATTGAATTTATGACCCAAAATAAGTATTAACATAGCAAGTAAGATAAATTCATAATAAATATTTGATTCATCACTACCAAATTGGCCAAATGAATACATTACTATTTTAGAATTTCTGTTTTGACACATCCATTCAAAATTTCTTACAACTCTTAAGTTCTCTCTGCATTTCCAAAGCTTCAACCAAGTGATTGGCCGTTTTTTGCACTTGAGCAATTCTTGTGTTCTTGTCGAACTTTTTCTTTATCAATGCCGCACTGTTCAATACACTCTTCACGTTTATACCTTCAAAAGAAGGTTTGAAAACACTTTTATGATCTTAACCAGTATTGAAATTGCAAGCTTTCCAAATGAATGAAGGCAAATAGAAGAGAATGGCCTGAGCAGCAAGCACTAGTGGCACCTATCCAGGATTGTGGGATTCAGAATCTGCTAATTGATTCAATTCTCACCCATTGGTAATAGCCAATAAAAATATTTTCTCGAGCCGAATAAGAATGATCAATTTCGTCATCAAGTGGTAGAAAATAGGTTCCCTTCACGAAACAGTATGTTTCTGCGTATCTTAAAGATGAAAAATTGAGGGGAGGGCATTGATTTCGCTTGAGGCAAACTTTTCCCAAGCGCCAGTGAATTCTGGTGGAACCCAACATTGGATAGGCTTACTAAAGATAAAACAAATTAAATGCGCATTAATATGGTAGAATTTAATAATTACCCAACATATTGGGTGGCTGCCATCGTTATTGCGGCAAAAGAAAGCATCATGGCTGTGTATTGATAATTTAGACGATCAACAATGTCATTTGACTGATAGCTGGGAAAAATAGTAATAAGAAAATGAATTGAAAAAAAAACTACCTGCGCTTTATTCGCGTCAAATAAGGAGCAATGGCTCCGATCATATTTTATTTGTTATTTTGATGTATGGTAATTGATTCTCTGAAAAATTCAATTAATGTATCTTGAGAGAATCTATTTATTTTCAAGTGCTATATAATTAAATTAATTGTCTGTAATATCGAATATAAGTTGGAAACATGGCCAATTATGTCTTGTAGGAATATTCAGATTTGGGTAAGATGGAAGGAAGATGGGGAATGCGCAAAGGAATTGAAATTTGCACATTGCACTACATTCCCAAATGCTCCAGCATCATCTTTTCAATAGGGGTTGGTGCATCCCGTCTTCCGGTACTTCAGCAACTAAAAATTGTCAAAAGTGGGCAACAACAGGCAATCGATTGCTGTGTCGGCGAATTGCCTGTCGGGGATTGTGAATGGAAATGGGAAATGGATTGAGGGAAGAGTTTTAGAGAATGCGCAGCCACATGGATTGTGAGCAACAAAAGTCCAAAATCATTCAACAATAAAAAATATACATGTATGTATACTTATATACAATGAAAAAGGATGGAAGATTGTTTTATGAATGGATTTCTAATAAATATGAATGGTTGTTTATATATAGTATCGATTCATGTTTCTGAAATAAAATTTATCGGCCATAATTGATTGATCAATTAGGCAAGCCTGTTCCTGCTTCCATTGCTATCCTAATTCAATCAAAATATTCTACTCTTTAGAAAGAATATACCTATATATATATATATATATAATTCCTGTAACAATAAATAAAAATGCAAATGACCCGCTGTCATCGGTTACCTCACCATAAATCGTAGCTAATTTATTCAGGCAAGCCCGAAAAAGGCCTTAAAATTGACAAAGCGTCAAAGGAAAGAATTTACAACTTTTACTAAATATATTCATTATATGGTCGATGATTTTCAATATTATATGCGTTGCTTGACTTTGTCTTGCATATTTCTTTAATAAAATGAAGAACTAACGTTTGATGAATGATTCAACCAAACGATTCATGCTTTTTCTTAATTCTTTTTCATTTATATGCAGTTATTCCTTTATAGAATATAGACAATTTATTTTTTATTTTAATATTATCTTATTTCTTATCATTTATCATATCATATATATAAAAAAACAAAAACGGCGCATAGTCAAAATGAAGAATGATCAAAATGAAGAATGTTCAAAATCTAGAAAGTTCAAAATGAAGAATCCCCTAAAAACATTCAAAATCAAGAATCCTATATAAATGCTCAAAATGAAGAATGCTCAAAATGAAGAATCAGCTAAAAATGTTTATAATGAAGAATTTTTATATTTCCCATATAATTCAATAAAAAATTAGGCAATTAATATATGAATCGATTCTTCTCGACAAGCTACATCCAAATTTGGCAAAATTAAATTAATATAAGCTCATTAAAATTTATTTGGCAAAAAAATATTTGACAGAATAAAATAATGCCATCATCAACAATTTGTGCCAATAAATTGTGCAATCGCTTAACAAAAATATGCCATTGACGAAAATTTTACCCAAATTGAATAACCTTGTCCAAATTTGACATGCCACCCCCAAAATCGGTATGCCACCACCCAAGCTCGGCGTGCCATCACCCAAATACGAAGTGAAAATGACAATAAAAGATGTGCCATTGTCAATGAAGGTTGTGCCACTGTCAATAAAAGGGTGTGTCATCATGAAAAAGACATCTACTGGGGCCTGGTTCAATTTCCGTCAGATCTGTGATATGATATATGATTGTCATATCCCCGGTTCAATTAGTGAAAAAAAATCATATCGTAAAATCGTCTCTAAAATCG
The DNA here is from genome assembly GCA_030063045.1 of Pratylenchus scribneri. Taxonomy (NCBI): domain Eukaryota; kingdom Metazoa; phylum Nematoda; class Chromadorea; order Rhabditida; family Pratylenchidae; genus Pratylenchus; species Pratylenchus scribneri. The sequence goes on from JAQSEB010000007.1 coordinate 1,902,839, forward strand.
TCATACGATGGCTGCGTATGATAATCATACAATCGTACAACAAATCGCTTGGTTCAATTAGTTTTCGACGATACGATATGATTTTTCCCTTGCCGGCATCATATGACGAATTTTTAATTAATTTAAATTAATTTTAAATAATTATAACTTTGTTATTTTATTATTTAAAAATTTAATTTTTTCACCACATTAATAAGAAAATTTTTCTCTATCGATTCATAAAAAAATATTTGAAAAAGAAGTAAAAAATTTTTTCAATTAAATTTCGTTAAATTTCAGTATAGTATATGAAAAATATTTTTAAAATAATTATAAAATTTATATAAACGAAAATAAAATTTATTTGGACCGATTAGGCAACATTTTCTTTGAAAATTCATATAAAATCAAGCATTTAGTTCTTTTACTCAATTTTTAGCTCATTAGATAGAGCAGAGTCTTTTCTATAAAATACTTTTTACAGAATAATTTTAGAAATTTTTCTAAATTTTTTATGAATTTTTAAATACATATGATTTGAGCATATATCCGCTTCGGAGTGGATATGTCTGCGTATGATTTTTATAAAGGGAATTGCCATCATATGATGAGTTATCATTTGTAGAAAAAAATTAATTGAACCGCGCTTATGACTTTTTGTATGATAAATCGTACGCGGCCCATGATTTAGGCTCTGATGCGACGATCATATCGCTTATACGATAAAATGATTAATTGGACCTACTTTACGACGATATGATCGTCATAATCATGCGCCGCATACGATTTTTTATACGATTTAATTGAACCGCGCGTCGGGGATATGATTTCCATCATATCGTAAAATCTTATCGCAGATCTGACGGAAATTGAACCAGGCCCCTGGTCATTTATCAATGATGGCACGGCTTCCCTTGATAGTGGCATGTCTTTTTCATGATGACACACCCTTTTATTGACAGTGGCACAACCTTCATTGACAATGGCACATCTTTTATTGTCATTTTCACTTCGTATTTGGGTGATGGCACGCCGAGCTTGGGTGGTGGCATACCGATTTTGGGGGTGGCATGTCAAATTTGGACAAGGTTATTCAATTTGGGTAAAATTTTCGTCAATGGCATATTTTTGTTAAGCGATTGCACAATTTATTGGCACAAATTGTTGATGATGGCATTATTTTATTCTGTCAAATATTTTTTTGCCAAATAAATTTTAATGAGCTTATATTAATTTAATTTTGCCAAATTTGGATGTAGCTTGTCGAGAAGAATCGATTCATATATTAATTGCCTAATTTTTTATTGAATTATATGGGAAATATAAAAATTCTTCATTATAAACATTTTTAGCTGATTCTTCATTTTGCGCATTCTTCATTTTGAGCATTTATATAGGATTCTTGATTTTGAATGTTTTTAGGGGATTCTTCATTTTGAACTTTCTAGATTTTGAACATTCTTCATTTTGATCATTCTTCATTTTGACTATGCGCCGGTACAAAAACAACCATAACAATTTACTTTACTGCCTGCCTCCATAATTGACACTAGCCAGATGTTACTCCATTTCTATCATTGCCTAACCAATACCTCTAGCTCTATGTAGCCAAGGTTTTAGTATTTCCAAATTCCAACCTTTTTCTTTTCCAAATTATAAATAGAAAACACTCAATAGACAAACGGATGATGATTCATACTTCGCGCCGCACACGGCACGTCGCTTCAATTTTGCGGGGTTTTTTCTCTAATTTTCATGCATCAAGCATAAGCAGCCAGTAATCACACCAGTCTGACTCTATTCTATACACATAGCACATATATGCTTACCTCTTTCTCTCAACTCAATGAGCAACCTGCATCATTCATTCCATTCCCGCAAACCCGCCTTCGATGAACATTTCGAAATATATGTTGCTTTGTCGGGTCTGCCACTCATTATTAATTTTTCATTCCCATTCTCTATTTTTGTTTTTTCCCGTACGAAACAGGGTGACCCAATGGTCTGACCGAAAATGCGGCATGGAGCACAAAAAATGCGGCAAAAATGAGTAAAAAAGTATCAAAAATGCGGCAAAAATACGGCATTTTTTTAAAACGTTTAAAATTCAATAAAAATTCATTTAAAAACATTTATTCTGCATATTTTTCCATTGTTTTAACTTTCTTTAGCAATTCGGGATTGGAAATAAAAAGATTATAGGCTTGTAGACAATCAAAATCAGAATTGAATTTTATTGAGACAAATGAATAAGTAATTTCATTTTCATCTGATTCAGTTCATCGGTTTTCACATTTTTCACCACGGAAAATACAGATTCGCAAAATGCGTTAGATGAAAAGATGGACAATAATTTAGAAAGAAGAATTTTTAGATGATGGATAAAATTTGGGTCTTTTATCCAAAATGGCCGCGCAGCGAAAAATTAGTCTCAAAAATTGCCGCGCAGCGAAAAATTAGTCTCAAAAATTGCCGCGCAGCGAAAAATTTTGTCCAAAAATAGCCGCGCAGCGAAAAATTTTAGCATTTTTGGAAAAAATTTATGAAATTTAAGTGATTTTCTGTAAAAATTACAAATTACGGCAAAATACGGCAACAGTAAAAAATGCGGAAAAAATGCGGCGAGAGGGTCGAAAATGCGGCAAATGCCGCATTTTCGCGGTATTTGGGTCACCCTGGTACGAAAACATTTTGCTTCTTCTTTAAGATATCAAAAATAAATATCCCACCAAAATAAATAACACAACCACATCACATGGCTAATTCGCATTCAAGTCATCAGCATCATCGGACGCCAAATAAACCAAATCTGGGACTCAGTCAACAAAATTTCGAAAATCTTATGATGGGTAGCAGTCGCGGGTTCCAAAACGTCGCTACCAGTAGCAGCAACAGCGCGTTTCATCAAGAGGATCATAGTTGGCAGACTGAACAAACCGTGAATTTGGACGATTTTGACGATAAGGACTTCAATTTGGTCAATTATATTGGTAAAAAATAAAGTAATAAACATTAAAAATTAATATTTTCTAGCTGCTGATTCTAACACTCCATTGGAAGAATTAGGTCAAGGATTGGACATGGACGAGATTGAACATCAAAAAATTGAAGCACAATACACACAAATGTTTGTCTGAATTAAGAGTTATTTCAGTAAAAATATAATAATTCAATTTTCAGGAACTATTTGACCATTTTTCCCGAACAGCAACAGCAGGAATTTCATCATCCACAGGAACATGGTTTGATTTTATACAATTTAAAAATTTTTATCGAATTAACATTTGTCAGATTTTGTCCCGAACATTGATTTTGCCGCCAATGTTCCAGACTTCACCGGTGAAGCAGAGCAAGATATGGAGATGGGCTATCACCAGCAGGAAGAAATTCCACCAATAAAACACCGGACAACATCGCAAAACAACTGCACTTCCCGGCAAATCAATCAGACTTTGAACAAGGTTATATTGACACCAAGTACTTCCCGCTCATCCGCCGTCCATCAACCAATGAATCGGATCGCAATCAAGCCGGAAATTATCAAAGAAGAGCCATCAGAACATGTAAATCATAGATTAAGTCAAATTGAAAAATAACATTTTCACTTTTCAGCAAGAAGAATTTGTTGGTCTCTCCTTGACCGGTGGTTCTACTTCATCGCGTGCCTCATCTATCAGTAGTAATCCGCTTTATGCAACAGCCATCAGCAGTATGTCTGAAAAAATGAGCACAAAACCACGCAAATATCGAATAAAACCGGAGTCGGAGAAACTGAATCCACAATATCGTGTGAAAAGATTAAAGAACAACGATGCAGGTAAATTACTATATTTATCCCATTTTTATTCAATTGCTTTTAAAATTTAATTGTTTTAGTTCGCCGAAGTCGTGAGAAGGCAAGAAAACAGCAGGAAGCAAAAGACACTCGACTTCAACAATTGGAAGATGAAGTTACCAACCAGGCCCAAATCATTACAGAGCAGGAGGCCCAAATTTTGCAACTTCGCAATGAGATCGTCCGAATGAAACAAAAGTGTCGATGCAATGCAACAAAATATCACCGTTAAAATGGCCATTTTATCAAAGGCCAATGAATTTGACAATAATAATAGATAAATTTGATGTTACTTTGACCCTATATGAATATCATTTTAGTTTGTGTCCTTCTCCCAATTTTTGTTATTTTAATTTGAAATTTTAAAAATATTTAATATTATATTTCATTGAAGTTGACATTTATTTTTATCCAAATTCCAACTGAACAAATATGCGTTATTCTTTCACATTTTTTCATTATCGTTATAATGAACGTTTTACAATATATATAAAATTTTGGAAAAGGCAAGCTTAGATGTAAATTGTTAAAGATGTGGTTATGTTAATGTAAAAGAAAAGGATTTTATGTATGTATAGAATCGAAATGTAATTGTAGAATAGACCACCAAAATTTGTTTTGATTAATTTAAATAAAGATAGGAAAAAGCGAGATAAACGTAAAATGGAAGGGAAAGAATGAATCTCGATGCAATTACAATGAAGCGGATGAAAGAGGTGAGGATGTAAAAAAAGGGGAGGAAGTGCTAGTCACATTGGAAGAAATCGATGGTGGAAAGAGGAATTATTGCACGAATCCGTGTACTAAGAAGTAAATGCTCGCTTATTTCCCATGTTTAATACACGCTTTAAACTGCTGCTGCCCAAAATGAAACTTACCATTATGCCCTTGCCCAATGCGCATTTTAGCAAAAATCATATGTTTCTTTATATTAATTTTATATCCCATTATAGAAGTCCATTGGTACTTGGTAATTTAATTTTAGAAAATGTTTTAAAAATCCAGTTGCACTCACCCAAAGAGATATATCCGATGCAAAAGAGACATATATCTGATGCAAATAGGCTTTAATCCTCAGTTAAGTTAGGGGTCAGACCAGGACAAAGAGCAGCTGGGCATTTGGACAATTCCAATACTCATCTTTATCCCCTTATTTGCTGCAGTTGCTTGTCCCCTTTCCATCCATTTTTCCCCTGCCGAAACCACACAAAAAAGCCGTCTGGTTCTCATTCTCATCGATTCCAGCGCTTATAAAGAGTCACTGGCCAAGCTCCGCATCCTTTTGGTGCAAAAACCAAGTCCTGTCGATAGGCCCAATTGCTGCTGCTGCTGGTCTAGCTTCAGCATTACTGACTTTTATCTGCACAATTGCTTTTTCCCTACAAAATTCCCCTTCTAGCGGAAATTTCATTAAACTGGACAACGACAACTAGTCAACACAAAATGGGTGTGTTTTTAAGTCTCACAACTTTTTATGAAATATGATTTCTTAATTTTAGGCAAAAAATGCCAAATTTGCAAGAAAAAATGTTCGGGCGAGATAATACTTGCCGATGGGGATAAATATTTTCACATTGGCTGTTTTGCATGCAAAAGTATCTTGTTTCTGAGCTATAAAAAAGAAAATTTATTTTTACAAAGTATGTGGTCGTTCTCTTGCGGATATTGGCTTTTACGTAAACCCGGATGGGGCGTTTGCTCAGAACATGTGCAGAGATCCGGCACCGAAACACCAAAGAAGGAACAAAAAGAATCGAAGAGAATGGGCTTGTTCAAGCGCTCTTCCTCCCGCGATTCACGAGACATTTCACAGCCATTAAGTATCGAATCTAATGCACATCGAAATTCGTTCGCCCCTTCTCAAGGCTCACCAACTGGCGCAACGAGTTGATTATATTTTTATTTATATGGGAATTAGGAAACTAAGCAAATTTTGCCAGATTTACTCTACATTAATATGGGAAAATAAAAATAATATAACATTTTTTTCTCATTTTAATAGCATGTGCCGGTTGTGGCGACCATCTTCAATCCGGGCAAATTTTATTAGCAATGGCGGTTTGATTCAGAGAGAATTAATTTAGTTTTCCATTATTTGCTTAGGCAAATTGGCATGTATGGTGTTTCAAGTGTAGCGAGTGTGCAGCTGTGCTGCAGGGAGAATACATGGTTTATAATAGAAAACCGCTCTGTCTCAGAGATTTTGATAAATTAGCGTAAGAAAAATGTGAGTGAAATTGTGAAATTATCACATTTAGGGGCATCAGATGCGTCGAATGTGACCGTTTCATTAGTGGCCGAGTATTGGAGGTTACTGTACATTGGGAGATTGTCAGTTTTATCTTATATGATGTTTAGGCTGGTGGTTACAAATTTCACCCGACTTGTGCCCGTTGTTCTCGTTGTCAATTACCATTTGAAGAAGGTTTTTTCATCATTTTGATTTCAATGCATTTCTATGCACAAATTCAGGCACAGAAATATACATGCAAGGAAATGAAATCTGGCATCCGAATTGTGAGCATTATTTGACAACTGAAAACATCGCCGTAAGGTGTCATTGCAAAAAGATTTATTTTTTCCCTTAAAAGGTATCAAAATCACCTGCTAAAGGAACAAAGTTTCAAACCCAATTTGGGCAACATTTAACTTATTTGTGAATATATCGCATTCATTAAAAAATTCGCCCTAAATTTAAAGATATATGTTGCCAGAGGCGGAACAAACATATTTAAAGCATCCACTCGCACCTAATCCACCTCAACCGGCCCAATATCACACGCCGCAAGGCCCAGTGATCAAAATTCGCAAATCGCGATATTCAATGTTAAAAACAGGAATGCAACGACTGAGTTTGTTGCGAAATCAGAACCACCATAATTTAACAAATATTTTTTAAGCTGAAGATCTGGACCGAACGCGACCGCGTTCACGTTCACAATCACCAATTGACGAGGAACCAATCGAGCTTGCCCATTATCCAGATGCGAAAATCCCCGGGCCCGACCATATCCCACCAATAGATGTAAGATAATTTTCTTTCAATATAATGCTGCTGGATGATGATAATAAATATGATACCAAATTTATAAAATGTTTAGAGAGAAGACTTCCCCGCACCTCCATATCCTTATGCGGTGGAAGAATTGAAACGGAGATTATCATCTTCTTCAATCGAAAATGATGATGATGAAGATGAGGAAATTTTTGGTCAAGCAGGAAAGTTGCAACAAAAACGCGAGGAAAAAGTCCAGAAACACGTTAAAATACTTGACACTATTGTTAAAGATTCGAGTATTGCACATGTCATAAAGGCGGTTTGTGCATTTTTCGATAATGAATGAGTAATTATTATTATTAATTATTTTAAGAATTTGATGGAGCAAACAGAGAGGGATCAGAAAGTCGGGTCGGAACAAAGATTGCATTGGGATCCGCGGAATGCGAGTCGAACACCATCAGCAAAGAAAATGCCTCATCTCAAATTTCGATATGATACCCCAATTAATGCTTGTAAGTGAAGAGGAATCGAGGATAATAAGTAAATTCCTTTTCTATGAATCTTTAAGCTCCTTCAAGGCATCTGAACAGACCAAAACCTTGGGTGTTTTGGAAAAGCGGGGAAAAAGCAGCTACTACCGCAATCCCTTGCTGGCATTTACCACAGAGCCGAGTTGGTACTATTGATGGAAGCAGGGCTGCAACAATGCCAGGTCGTTATGATTACGCCTCAGGCAGAGCAGACACTACAATCAGCACACATTATTCCGATCGTAATTATAAATCCTTTTCCCTATTTGAAATATTTTCAAGATTCTTTGGATTTGTCCACAACGTTACCAGTTGGAGGGGGACCCGCCTATTTACGCTCTTCATTGCCAGATATGTCCAAGCCTGTAAAAACATATCCATTTGAGCTACTACAAACAACAAGCAAGCAATTGCCTGAAGATGTGGGCTATCAATTTCTTTACTCCAATAATAATTAATTATTAAAGGTTGATCGGCAACATTTAGAACGTCATTTAGTTCGAGAAGAATTCGTAAGAAAAATTTTTTCTTCAGAAAAATAATAATGAAATAAAAATTTAGGAAAAATATTTCGAAATGACTCCAATTGAATTCTACAAATTACCTGAATGGAAAAGGATTAATTTGAAGAGGAAATTAAAATTGTTCTAAAAATAAATAAGCTACACAAATGCGATCAGTGAATACTTTAATAATAGGCAACAAACATTTTTTTACCAGCAAAGATGAGTGGTCCGTCCAAATAATTTATTCTCGCTATATGAAAAATTATTAAAACTATAAATAAAATAACCTACTCCTTTGCAACTTATTTGTTTCACAATCTCCAATCTCGAAAACTTTCATGTGCAAAATGAAAAATGCTTGGGGTTGGTTGCATTTTAATGTTGACCACCACTACGTATCTTAGTTTTTTTTTAGTAGTTGCTACTCGAATCTAATTTTACTATTGCTACTGATTACTGATCATGCCAAATGGTAATCCAATTCCGCCTCCCCCCTTTATATTACAATAAATTCATTGTATTTCAAGCTGCTTAATAAAGAATAAAGTTCAACATAAAAATGAATATAGCCTTTATTTATCAATCACCGGTAAAATGGAAACAATAAATTGATTTAGCATGAAAAAAAATAGAAACTAATAATAAAATAGGGAATTATTTTTACAAGATTATTATGACATTTAACTCGGGAGTCGGGAACTAGTTTTTATATATGATGGAAAAAATATAATAAAGATAATCCGAATACTTTGTTCATATAAATGCATACAGCTATAAAAATCTCATCAAGATAATTCAAAAACAAGCAAAACGGGCTGAAAAGAAGAAATTTTATTTTAAATAATGATAAAAAAAAACTTTATGATCGCCAATGCAACCTTCCATTCCAAAAGAGGAATAGGTATGATTTTGCTCTCGATTCTGAATAAACTGTTTGTACACATTTCCATTGAATAAAATTCGGTCACACCAAGCAGGCGGTCTTAAATATAAAAAATATTCAAAATTCACATTAAATTTTAATTATATAAGTAAAATGATTTAATTCTGTTTTACTTAATCTTAAAAAATTTCTAATAAAATTCCTGCCTAGTATTCATTAATTTATTTGTCTCCTCGTTCCATGGATATGTTGGTGCAAATGCTGGCTGAATTTCAAGCAATGGGAAATTTTTCGATTCATAGTCATCCTAAATAACAATAATTTATTTTATGCTGTGATTTATCAGACCTCGGCATACAATCTCCATTCTTTCAGAAGTAATTCAGGATCAATATATTCAAATCTTTTTCTTCCAATCCGCAACACCCAACTGCTGATAAAATTTAAATTTGTTTAGTAACCTTATATCTTACTTCACATTTCCTTCCGTTCCATCTAATGGATTCAAATATTCTCGTATAATCGGTTTATAATATTCAATTACAGAACTCTTTCGCCTCATCGTTGAAAAATTCAAATTGTCTGATGGTGAAACTTCGTCATAATCATCACATGTTTCAGAACTGCTTGCTGATGGTTCCGTTGAAAATGGCGGTGTTTTAGAAAGTAAACTCTCCTCGGAAGATTCTTCACCAAATGAAGAATTTGTATATGGTGAATCAGAAGAAGATTTGTTCATTTTATGATTTCCACTATTAGAACACAAGAAAATCTCGCGTTCATTAGTTTGCATTGTTAATTTCTATTAAAAAAACACGATTATCTCTAATTAAATGCTCTATAAGACCTTGACTAATTTTTCTAAATTCAAACGGAAATTGAAATCACCAAATATGAATAGATTGCTATTTCCCTCAATGGTTCCTCCATTGAATTTTTCAAATTTTTGTAAAACATAATTGAGTGCCTTTCTTCTGTTGTTACTGTATTGGTTAGGGTTCTAAAAAATATGATGTAAAAAAGAATTGTAACAAGACCTCCAAAAAATTCAAATTCGACTCGTCATGGAATAGATGGACATTGATCATATCGAAAATTCTAATAATAAAATTGTAATTTAAAAAATTAAAAACTTATCGAAGATTTTCCAGCGGGTATGTAAAAATCCCTTTCTACCAAACCGAAAATTTGGCCAAAAATCGCGTGAGAATTTCTCTTTCCTCACGAGACCTGATCGTACCAAGCCACTCGTAACAATCAGTCTTTTATGTGTCGATTGTTGTTCAGTATAAAGAGGGGAGAATACTCTTTGCCTGAAATTATATTGCAAAACGCGATTTGAAATTGAATCATGTATAAAGTATAGGGATGAGAGTGCCTGTGCAATTTACCGGAATATGAATATGTATTATGATGATATAAATTTTCAATCCACCAACCGTATATTCCTCAACAATTTCGTATTGAAGATCGAGAAAAGAACGTAATATTGTAAATCCATAAGTAACTAATCTCAATTGTAAATCAGAAACCAAATTGACCATTTCCTTGCTGTGTATTTTGTAGTTTTTACCACCACTTTCTAATAAATGCATCAATATAAAGGAATGAATACTAAAATCAACCTTGGACATGAAGAGCCAAAAAAGAGGGTCTCCTTTGTTCTACGGCCTCCGATATTTGATCCAGCCAAAAGTTACGGATTTCAACCCGCTTAATTAATTAATTTTTTGAATTTTTCCGATCTTACCTCCCCAAAAAGTGATCCAATATTTGTGGTTATGAGCAATATCTTGTACATTTTAATTGGTAGTTTAGTTATTAATTTATGAACAAATTTGGTAGGAAATTTGCATTGTTCTTGTAGTTAATGGTTTATGTATTTTGAGAAAGCCTAATAAAACAATAAAACCTCTAAACCCAATATAATAATAAAATAATAAAACACGTGAAAGCGAGTATTTTATTAATAGGAATTAGGAAGCTAGGAAGCAAAGCACAAAGCCACAAACGCTAGCCAGGCGCCAGGCCACAAACACTCTCTCTATATTTTCAATAATCCAATCAAATTTTATTTATCAAAGACAAAGAGTTAAATATTAATTTTTTTTCAAAATCGAAATATACGCTGCTTATGCTTATTGCTTAGTGTAAAAAATCAATCAAATTAAGATATATAGCAAATAAATTTTTCCCTTAAAAATTTAAGGATTTTATAAAATTAATTTCCGACAGAAGAAATCTTTATTTGACTACTACTAATCTCAATTCAACGCTGCAGCCGACAAAAATGTTAATGAATGGATGTGACAAGAATAACGGAATTGTTGATGAAAATGATGCCAATAAACCTATCAAGATAGTAGATCAAGCTCCATCGAAACCTGAAATGAAAGAGTTGACCAGCAAAGATTATTATTTCGATTCGTATGCTCATTTTGGAATCCATGAGGTTTCATTTTCAATTAATAAAATTATTATAAATAATATTAATAAAGGAAATGCTAAAAGATGAGGTTCGCACTTACACTTATCGGAATGTGAGTCATTCATAATTTTTCAAACCATTATATTCTGCCATATGTTTAGGCCATTTACCATAATCGCCATCTCTTCAAAGACAAAGTTGTCATGGATGTTGGCTCCGGCACTGGAATTTTATCTCTGTTTGCAGCTAAAGCTGGTGCAAAGAAAGTTTTCGCGGTATTTAAAGAATTGATAATTTATTTAAAATTAATTTTACTCAGATTGAATATTCATCAATGGCTTTTCAATCAGAAAAAATCATAAAGGATAACAATATGGACAAAATTATCAAAGTGATTCACAGCAAAGTTGAAGACATTCAACAACTTCCAGATGGTTATGGTTGCGAGAAGGCATGAAAAATTTTGATATAATCATTATATTAAATTATATCAAATTATAGGTTGATGTAATTGTATCCGAATGGATGGGCTATTGTCTTCTCTATGAATCAATGCTGAATACTGTTATTTTCGCACGCGACAAATGGTTGGCTCCTAATGGCATTCTATTCCCGGATAAAGCTACCCTCTATCTTTGCGCCATCGAGGATCGGCAATATAAGGATGAAAAAGTATTTAAAAAATTTTGAATATTGCTAATAAGTTATAATTTTCAGATTAATTGGTGGGATAATGGTTAGTTTTAATTAGTTCAAAATGGCTTTATATCAAATTTTTCTCAATAGTTTATGGTTTCAATATGTCGAGCATTCGTCAAGTTGCTATCACAGGTTTTATGACTGAATTTAACAATTTTAAAAAATTGTTTCAGAGCCGCTTGTTGACGTGGTTGATCGCGGGCAAGTAGTTACTGACAACGTCTCAATAAAGGTTAATTATTAAAATTTATATAAAACATAAAATATGTCCATATGATAATTAAGGATATCGATCTCTATACGGTTACAATCGCAGATCTTGCATTCGAATCTCCATTCACTCTGCGCGTAAATCTTTCTTTTTAAATAATAGATATTTAATAAATTTGTTTTAAGGTTATCCGAAACGATTATGTTCAGGCCTTAGTGACCTTTTTTACGGTGGAATTTACCAAATGTCACAAACGAGTTGGCTTCAGTACAGCTCCTGACCAGAAATACACAGTAAATTTAATATAATTCTTTTATTATTGACAAATTTCAGCATTGGAAACAAACTGTCTTTTATCTGTGTGGTTTGTAATATTTTATTTTTTTCTTAATTCATATCGATTTTTAAGACTCGTTGACAGTCAAAAAGGGTGAGATCATTGAAGGAAGCTTTGCTGTTAATCCAAATAATCGAAATCCTCGAGACCTTGGTAATTAAATTAATTATAACATTTTGATAATTAAAATTAATTAGACTTTCAAATTCGCCTCAACTTCAATGGAGAACTTTGCGAATTGCAAGAGGATAACAAATATACCATGCATTAAATACTGAGAAGAGACTACGAAATAAAATAAACGAAAATATCGTTGTTTGATTATTAATTATCACTTTTGTTGCTTTTACTTTTTCATATTTATCAATTTTTAAAATAAATAACAATCCAATTTATATTTGAATTCATTCACTTTACTGTTTTAAAATCCTTCAATATTGATTATATAATCTTATCAGTTATTATTGAGAAAAACCAAAACAGATGACTTTAAAATGAGGGCGTTTTATTTATCATAAACTTTTGTTTACCAAAATTCATCAACACACATTCCATTGGCGAAGAGTTAAGATGAAAACGGGGTGGGTGAGATCAAAGATTACGAGTCCACTATTACTTTATTCTTTTTCGTGAACGACCAAATTTCCATTCCAAAACTCCTCTTTCACAAGGGGAAATTAAATAAATTGACCCAACCCAATTAATTCAAGATTACACCAATCAATCAAAATATTAAAAGTTCAAAATTTTAGATTAAAATTTTTAAAATTTATTACAACAAAATGTCTCAGAAACCAATTCGTGTTCTTGTTACTGGAGCAGCTGGACAAATCGGATATTCATTGGTAATAAAAAAAAATATTTCATAGAAAATCTTCATTTTTAGGTTCTGCAAATCGCTAAGGGCGATGTTTTTGGAAAAGAAACGGTTTTTTATGTTTCAGATTTATTCCATATAAATAAATTTTTAGCCTATAGTCCTGGTCATGCTTGACATCCCACCAATGGCTGAAGTATTGAAAGGAGTGGAATTTGAACTTTATGATTGCGCTCTTGCTAATTTAGTCGGTGAGTATAAGTTAAGTACGTTATATAGTATATCTAAATTGTAATAATTTAGGTGTGGAACCCGTGACAAGTGAGGAAGCAGCTTTCAAAGATATTGACTATGCATTTTTGGTCGGCGCAATGTATATAAATACAAATATTATAATATAATAACATTGTAACAAGTTAATTCTACAGGCCCCGTAAAGAGGGAATGGAACGCAAAGATTTACTTGCGGCGAACGTGAAAATTTTCAAATCACAAGGCCTTGCCTTAGCAAAGTACTCAAAACCTAGTGTGAAAGTATGAATATATTACTCATTAATAATTAAATAAACATTTGATTTAGGTTTTAGTTGTTGGAAATCCAGCCAATACTAATGCTTTGATTTGTGCCAAATATGCAGCCGACAAAATTCCAGCTAGAAATTTCAGGTATATTGAGATTTTAAGAATATTGTTATTTTTATATTTTATTATTTATCCAGTGCCATGACGCGACTCGACCATAACAGAGCAATTGCTCAAATATCCGCCAAATGCGGTGTGAATTGCGGCTCGGTCAAGAACGTCATCATTTGGGGAAATCATTCTAGCACTCAATTCCCGGATGTAAAACATGCCAAAGTTGTTGTTAAAGGTTTTTCTGTGAAATTTTACGAAAATTCCTTAATCTTCAGAAGGCAAAGAAATTGGAGCTTATGACGCAGTGAATGATGCCTCATGGATCCAGGATCAATTTATAACTGTTTTCATTTCCATAATCAGATTTTTAAAAATTAATATTTTTAGACAGTTCAAAAGCGAGGGGCCGTTGTCATTGAGAAAAGGAAATTATCTAGGTTTTAAAAATAATTTTGAAACATTATTATTATTATTAATTTGTATTTTTAGTGCAATGTCGGCTGCCAAAGCTGCATGGTAATATTTCTTCAAATATATATCAAAAAATATTTCAAGCGATCATGTACACGATTGGCATTTCGGGACCAAACAGGGTGAATTGTAAGTAAAATAGTACATATTCATTAAAATTTTAAATGTGTTTTAGCGTATCAATGGCTGTGCCTTCAGATGGTTCATATGGAATTCCAGAGGGACTGATTTTCTCTTTCCCCGTTACCATTTGCCCAAAGACTCAGGATTGGTTAATATTTTAAATAGACAAAGATTTCATTCTGTTATCTGTTTCTATAGGAAGATTGTCCAAGGACTTACTCTAGATGACTTTGCTAAACAGAAAATTGATACCACTACAAAGGTTTTGCGATAGAAACAATCATTTATTCATATTTTATACCAGGAATTGATGGCAGAACGTGACGAAGCACTTGAAGCCTGCAAGTGAAAAAAGACGATTACATCCGGAAGAAAGCAACCAAATTTTAGATTAAAAATGGATGTTAGAGACACAATACTTATTTTATTCAATATTTAAACAATCCATCTATAGGCCTGAATAAATTATGTTGAAATATTTATCCATTCATGATATAAGTTTAGAAACTTAAAAATTATTGCATTCATTAAAATTAATTTTAATTAACCTTTTCTCAATATCCCAATATAAGACATTCATCTATAATTTAATTCCGTAACAATGCGTGGAATTAAACATGGAGGCAAGAAAGGTATGCGTTATAGATTCAAATTGTCTTCAGTCAAAAGGCAAAATAAAAAACAGAAAAAGAAGCAAAGGAGAATTACAGGAAGGTTTTCTTTGGAGAAATTATAAAGTAATTTTTTTTTTGTTAATAGTGAAGCAATTGACAAGGCATGGGACTATAAAATGACTACACGTCAGAATTTAACGGCTATGGGGATAGCATATGATCCAAATGAAGTAATTAAAAATATAAAACTTGAAATATTTTTATATAGATTCAAGCAGCGGATGATATTATGGAAGTTGATGAATTTGATCTAGATCAAGCAAAAGCTATCGGTTCGGTGCAAGAACAAAAGCGCCAAGGAACCAGAAGGAAACAACGTCAATCTGCAGCAGGAAGTGATGTGATTTATCAAAATAAATTATACAAAATAAGTTCAGGCAAAAATTTAAAAAGCGGATCAAAGATGAATGAAGGAAAATCTATCCAAATAATTAAACAATTGGAACAAGTTGCAAAAATGGAATCAGAAGAAGTAGAAAAGAGAAAACGCAAGCAGGGAAAAGCAAAATTACAACAAAATGATGTTGATTTCTGCGAGAAAATGATTGCAAAATATGGGGTGGATTTTGAGGTATCATAATTTATTTGGAACAACTTATAATGTTGATTCAATCAAATCAGGCCATGTCACGTGATTCATTGAATATCTGGCAGAACGGCGCGGGGTCAATTTACCTATCCTGCTATTTTATTTCAAATTACCTATCTTTCAAATTACCTATTTTCAAATTACCTATCCTGCTATTTTATTTCAAATTACCTATTCTCCTATATTTTTTCAAATTACCTATAATTTTTACCTATTTGTTTTTTATTATTTCCAACGTTGTTCTAAACTACTTTAGTGCCAAGTTTCATCTATCCTAGGGTTTTCGGCCATGCTGAATCCAAATCTGGCATCGGCTTTTCGAAATTTGTTAATCCTAATATTTTTTTTGAATAATTAAATCCCAAATGAATTGGTATTTGGTAATTTCTATAAGTCTAATATTGGTATTTTTATTGGTATTTGGTAATTTCTATAAGTATAATATTGGTATTTTTATTGGTATTTGGTAATTTCTATAAGTCAAATATTGGTATTTGATAATTTAGAATTAATTCGTGCCATTAAACGCCCAATTGTTCGCTCCCCAGCTCCAACAATCACTTTGGAAATGCCAAGCACATCATCTCAGTCCCAATCAACCCCATTCTACTAAATTCTTTTTGATTAATTCCACAATATTATTTTTGGCTCTAAAAAACACATTTTATTTTGGAATAAATTTATCATAAAAATGTTAATTATCTATTGAAATTGATAGATTATTTTGGTGAGGCTTAGATTGATTCTTCTTTGGAACTGAAAAGTAAAATTTTCGATATTAATCTGCAATTTTTCCATGTAAATGTGCCTCCATACGAATTTTAATATCATCAGAATTGAACTCAGCATGCCCGAAAACCTATATACCTAAGAAATTGCTAGAAAATTCAACCCCGAAAGTCGAAACAAATGAAAAAAGGCAAATAGGTTTTTTGAAATAAAATAGGTGAATAGGCAATTTGAAAGTAGGTACTTTGAAATAAAAAAGGAGGATATGTAAATTGAAAAAAATAGCAGGATAGGTAATTTGAAAATAGGTAAAATGAAAGATAGGTAATTTGAAATATAGGTAATTTGAAATAAAATAGCAGGATAGGTAATTTGTAAGATAGGTAAATTGAAAAGGCGCCGGCAGAACACTCCAAAACAAATTGAGCGCAAGATTGCCATTTATAAAAGGAATACACAGAATATATGAATCGACCTCTAATGTTCGCGAATATTGTTGATTTGAAATTTCGTTAAAAAACTTATAAAAATACGATGAGTAATAGATTCGAGAATAACCTAACCACAAAAGCATAAAATACGATCACTTGTTTTGAGCTTTTGGAATAAAAGCCTCTTCAATTATACTAAAAAATTCACTGAATAAAGCAAATATTTACATAAATATAATATGCATTAACATTTTATCTATAACGGCAAACGTAGAGAATTGTGGTCCCGCCGAATTTTTTTTTTAAAAATAAGGGAATCTCATTTTTAGGGGTAATCGATGCTGCTGAGCACGAATCTGAGCTCAGATTTTTGATATCTTACAATCTTGGTAAGATAATGCCAACTTTTACCAAGATAAAGCAAAGGGGGGACCAAGGGCATTTTTGGTGAAAATTTTTGTAGGGCCAATATATAGCTCAATCAACGCAGCTCGTCGAGAGGAATCGAATGGTACTATTTTTATTGAATAATATTGCGATATAGGCAAGTTAGACGTCAAAATATCTTACCAAGACAAATATTTCTTTTGTCATAACTCTCCAATAATTGAATATTATCTCATAAAAATAGTACCATTCGATTCCTCTCGATGAGCTGCGTTGATTGAGCTATATATTGGCCCTACAAAAATTTTCACCAAAAATGCCCTTGGTCCCCCCCCTTTGCTTTATCTTGGTAAAAGTTGGCATTATCTTACCAAGATTGTAAGATATCAAAAATCTGAGCTCAGAATCGTGTTCTACGCACCCGATTACCCTTAGAATTGTGTTTCCCTTATTTTTAAATTTAAAACCGGGCGGGACCACAATTCTCTACGTTTGCCTCTATAACTATAAAATAAATGATAGAAATAATTATTTTACAAAATAAAAAATGTTAGAAAATTATGCCGAGATCTATTAAAATCATCATGAAATTATAATACATTGATTTCAAATTTCAATTTGTTTCTCTTCTAATATGCCTTCGAGTATCTATCGCTAGTCTTCTGCAAATTTGTAAATAGAATTGTGAATTTAATAAATTTATTACCTGCTGTCATTTTGCACCATTTCCTGCCCTAATCTATTGTCACGTATGTATATTGTTCGAAATTGAGTTCTTCTCATAATCCAAAACATTGATAATGGCATTAGGAAAATAAATAATGCCATCAATATAGACAAATGGAAAGGAATATTTATAAAAAAGTTTTTGAAAAAGCGATTCATATGTATTCCGGCAACCGAGAGAGGAGCAAGGAAAAAATTGGAGAGCACTTCAGCCAAAACTTGTAATGGATCCACCAATAAAAATGGTTCGATCAACACATCCTTTAAAATAAAAAGATTTATGTTAATGAAAACCAACTTCATATGATTTGAGGCAATCACTTTTGTCTTTAATTGTGGTCTAAATAAAGCTGTAAATTAAAATAATTTTAATTAAATTTTACATAGCTAAGCAATAAATCAAATGCTTCAGTGACCAGTCCTTGTGGTGTACATGGATTTCCTTTTTGTCCTACACGTTCGGATCGTTCAAAACGTTGAGCAAGTATTTCCTTAATGAATAATTAATTTATAATACATTAGGAAATTTTACTTGATATTTTCTTATATAAGTGAAATAGCATGAGAACCCAAAAGCAGCAACGAAGATAACAGAAAAAAGACGAGAATAACTAAATTTTTAAAATTTAATTTTATTTTGGTATACCTGCGAAATGAATATCGGGCAACAATAAAAGCAGCAGGTAAAATGATTAATATATTGAGCATTAAAATGTAAGGCAATATTGAATGCATAAATGATAATAATGAATTAGTTGAACGGATATCTGTCTTAAAATATTATATGAATTAAAAAAATAAAAATAGGAAAATACCTCAGTGAGAAAATTTTCCAAAATTGCTCTCAAATGTTCCCGTAATCCAAATTCTTCAATTGGCTTTTCGCTCATCAAATAGCGTCGAATTACAGAAAGTTCATCCGAAGATAAAGATACCTTCCGGAAAATTAATCAATTTTTTTTATTGCTTACTTGGGCTTTTTTAAATATTGAATCATTTGTATTGGTTATATCAATATTAAGTTTAATCAGAAATTGGCGCAAGACAAGTTTCATAAGCACATCAACCGAATTTTCTCTATGTTTTTGTAGTAAATCCAATTGTGCACGCAAGTTATGATTCTCCTAGGAGCAATCAATTAAAGTTTTAAATATACAAACATACATTTCGTAATTCTTGTAATATTTCTTCACAATTGCACTGATCCAAACTTCCAGTATTCTGACGATTATTATATGCAGCAATTTGTGATAAAGGATCAGAAGGATCAACCCAATCATTATTGGAAACACTTTTTTTCGAAAATTAAATTTATTTAAAATGTTATTACCTCAAATTAATGTCAATCTCTGCTCCAAATAATGCTTCTACAAAACTGAAGCCCAAAATAATCCATAGGAACATTTTTCTTCTAATAGATTAAATTTTTTTTGTTAACAATGCAGTATTAATTGTGTTTAACAAAACAATAATAATAAAACAATAATTATAGCATTTTAATCAATAACTTATCATAATCAACTTCAGAATTAATGAATGAAATAAATATAAGTTCAAGATCAATAACGATTTCCACCAATAACTCTTTGCTGTACCAAGTCATTCCGTTTTTGAATTGTTTTATTCCAGCCTCCACGACCTGCGTCAAAGTTTTGACGATATTCATCCCGAACCTTTAAATTCAGTTTTTATTTAAAAAAAATGAGAATCTAACTTGTCCTCCGTGTTTCCCCCTCCCATATTGTCTTCCTTCTTTGAATCCTGCGTCCCAATCGCAGCGAATAACTCGGTCATCCAATCTAGTACCATTAATATAGCGTAATGCATTTTCCGCATCTTGTCGGGTGTAATATCTTAAACTAATTTTAAGACTATTATTATAGAAGTAATTACTCGACAAAACAAAATCCGCAAGGAGTTTTTTGAAATCGATCTAGACCTATAAATTAGAAAAAATATTTTTCAAAATTTTTAAAAATCTTTTTAAAATATTTTCATTTATATAAAATGTATATACTTTGATAAGATTTTCTTAATTAATTATTATGAGTAGAATAAATTTAGAAACCCATAATGACCCGACGAATGTCGCCAGCTCGTTGAAATAATTCCCAAACTTGTTCTTCTGTTGTAAAATATGAAAGGTTCCCAATATAAAGCGTAGTTGACTGAGCCAATCTCCTTTCCTGTTCTGTAACAGATCCCTAAATAGTTTAAAATCATTTATACCTATAATGTTGATTTTAACAAACCTCAAATCGCATATCTCGATATGAACTGATTTCTCTTGCTTTGTCCTTTGATTTAGGATGAAAAACCATTTTTGCAGCCGGCAGCAACAGGTCTTTAATAAATAAACAAACACAACAAGATATTTAAATCTAGTAGAATAAGAATTTTTGAATAATTATGATTATGATTTATGTTTAGGAAATATAATATGTTAAGAAAATCAGACTACTAATTTTATTAGTTCTTTTTCTTTCTTAATTCATGATCATCATGATGGTTTTGATTATGAATAATAATAATATGGATGGCGATGGATGATTAAAACAATTTAGGAAATAATATAAGTATAGGAGGGCTCGCAAAAAAGGTACATTAAATCGGAAAAAAGTTAGATAATATAAAAAGACTCAAAAATGTTGATTAATGATGAAGGTAAAAATTTTTGACTAAAAAATGGTCCAATGAAAAAAATTTTAGAGAAAATTAGTTTAACAGGAAAAAAATTTTTATTTTTTTTATAGAATTTTCAGAAAATTAAATTCCCAAAAAGAATTGAAAAAAAAATGATTAAAAAAGTGACATAAAGTCTTTTAAAAAATGAAAAAATTATATTTAGTTAGGTAGTATAAGTTCAATAACCTAAACCTAATAACCTATACCTATCTATTTTGAGCTCAAATCAAATTAGAAATGTTTTTAATTTAGTTTAAGCATATTTAACGCTCCGCATGAAAAGTTATTTATAACTTCAATTGCCAGCTCTAATATTAAGGACTTTTAATATAACTTATATATATTATATATCCATTTGTTGTCGATATTAATTAAAATAAAATTCCTTATCTACCAAGAACCCTGGAACTGAAATTTCTTCATGTTTTTAATAAGATGACAACAAAAAATCGCTTCAGTTACAATCTTGCAGTGAGCGATGCAAACACATATGAGGAAAATGAAGTCTTTCCAAATGTATTACCTAATTTAATATCTTATCAAATCTTTTTTTTTATTTTAGGTATCATTCAACAGCCATTCAGAAATAAACAAGCAAATTTTACCAAGAGGAAGTCAAAAAATGCATGAAAAAACTTCAACTGGTAGCTCGGTCAACTTCCGTGAATTCGAAGAAGAAGAATTGTCCACTATTAATGAAAATTTGGATTGGTTACTTGTTGGTGAAGTACTTGTTCATCGAGGTAAGGAATAACCAAATATATTTAATAAATACCATGTTAATAAATTTCCAGAATTGAATATTGGATTTCGTAAACAGGAAAAACCAGAGAGAACTGTTTATGGTCGAGTTTATGTTACAAACTATCGGCTTCGTTTTGAGGAGAGGATTATTACTAACAGAAAAGAACAAGAAGTTAATTCTCTCACTTAATTTCTAAATTCTAATAATTTTTTTATTTGCAGCCAATTAAATTTGATGTGACTCTTGGTTCTGTATCAAAAATAGATAAAATTGGATATTATAATGTTAAACGCAACACAAATGGCCTTGAGGAAGCTCCATATGGACTCAATATTATCTGCAAAGTAAAAAATATATATATATATATATAAAATTTAAACCCTTTTTCAAGGATTTTCGAAATATCAAACTTCTTCATCGTCGCAAATTGCATGGTAGAAGAGAACTTTACAAACATTTGCGAAAATATGCCTTTCCAAATTCTAACAGACAAGTATGCCTAATAATAATAAAATGAAAATTTTTTATTACAGCCATTTTTTGCAACGATATATGCTGAGAAATTTCATCATAATGGCTGGACATTATTTGAAGTAATAAATGAATTTAAAAGACAGGCATGTTCTATAAAATTATAATATTTGATAGAGGTTTAGAAAATACCAAGTTCAAAATGGCAACTTTCTCGTATCAATAAAGATTATGAATTTGCTAGAACATACCCTGCACTTTTTTATGTACCATCTGATGTTTTTAGAGAAAATTCGCCTGATGAATTTCTTAATTATGTTTCCAAATTTCGAAGCAAGCAAAGGATACCTGTATGCGTAAAATTTTTTAATTTTTATTAGAAAAAAAATATTTAATTCAAAGGTTCTTTCATGGATTGATTCCCATTCATGTGCTGCCTTAATTCGCTCATCTCAACCTTTGGTCGGAATGTCACGAAAATCAATTAGCGATGAAAAGTTTGTACTCAAATTCATCATTTATTTTTTATGTTGTTTTTAAATTAGTTATTTAAAAATGATTATCAATGCAAACCCCAATTCGGACGATTTGATTATTTTGGATGCCAGACCAAGTATTAATGCAAAAGCTAACCGTGCAAATGGTGGTGGTTATGAAAATTATCCACAATGTCATCTTAAATTCATGGATATACAAAATATTCACGTGGTAATTGATAATATGTTATGTTAATATATGCCTTAATTGTAATTAATAGGTTCGAGAAAGTTTACGAAAATTAAAAGATGCCTGTTTTCCCTATATCAGACAAAAATACTTCCAATCAACCTTAGAAGAAACAAAATGGTTGTTACATTTGCAAACAATTTTAGAAGGTTATTTATATTATATTTACTTACCATATAAAATGTTTTATTCAGCTGCGGCATTAGCTGCTCGTGAAATTTCGGTTAACAAAAACTCAGTATTGGTTCATTGTTCTGATGGATGGGATCGTACCGCCCAAGTTTTTCACTTTAATATAAAAATATTATCATAATCATCAGATTGTTTCATTGGCAATGCTTCAACTTGATCCCTATTATAGGACTATTGAGGTTGGTTTTGTAATGAGATAAGATAGAAGCAAAATAAAACAATTTGGCAAATATAATCATCTATGCCTTTATTATTTTTTTTTTCGTTCTAAATTGGTTAATAATTCAGATATTTGCAAATAAACTTATTTTGCTCCTTTCTTATTGCTCTAGAAATTTTAATTCTTCGATTTTTTTCCAGGGATTTGCAGTCTTGATAGAAAAAGAATGGTGCAGTTTTGGTCATAAATTTGCTCAAGTTTATACAATATAAAACTAATTATATAATAATTTTTATTCAGCGTATTGGTCATGGCCAAGAGAAGCCAGAAGACAAGGAGCGTTCTCCAATTTTCGTCCAATTTATAGATTGCGTTTGGCAATTATTTAATCAATACACTTTTGCCTTCCAATTCAATGGTTTGGTTCATATTTTACTATTTTGATTTTGAATTTAGTGCGATTCCTCAAAACTATACTTGATGAGTTATATTCTTGTCGATTTGGAACTTTTTTATATAATAATGAATGCGAGAGGAATGAATTAGTATGTTTATTTTTCACCTATTACAATAAACTTGATTTGAATAAAGGGAGTGAAAAAAATTATGACATCACTATGGTCATTTGTTTTGGATAATCAAATTTATTTTATTAATGAGAAATACAAACAACAGGTTAAATTTTCAATTTATTAAAAAATTTTTTTTAGTCGACTTTGAATGAGTTTATCTTGCAACCATCCAAGATTCATCCATTATTTTGGACGGATTATTATTGCCGTTATTCCCTTTTAATTCCATCAGAAAACGAAGTAAAATTGATTTTATAATGTAATATATTATTAAAATTAGGATCAATTATCACTAACTGGTAGCAGTATTGGACCTAGCACACCATTGTCTGTAATTCCGACTCAACAAATGTCTTTATCAACAACGAAAAATATTAGTAGGTTCCATTCTGTTACCGTCTAAATAATCGTTTTTAGCAAGCAATAATGAACACTTAATAAATTTTTATTCTACAAATGATGCATATTCAAATTCTTCAACACCAACATGTAAAAGATCAAGCATACATCCACCTAAAATTCCACCAGAGACGCCTGCACGGCAAAGGAGATTGTTGCCATCCACAATATCCCAACAAAATGTAAGGAATTAATTTTCTTTTAATAAATTAGTTTTAAGAATGAAATACCAACTGAGGCTAATACTTCACAAGCAGTATTTTCTTCTAGCAGCAATTGTTCATCTTCAACTGGATCGGAATATCAAACAATCACTAGGGTATAAAATGAATATGTATCCATTAACTGATGCGATTGATGAGTATGTTAGTTGGCAGCCGGGTGTTGAAAAAATTGGCAAAATTCGCAATTTTTTCTTATTGTTTAAAACTTCACCCATATGTAATTTTAATTAAAATGCTAACATTTATTTTTGTTCCTTCCGATGAATTTTAATCATACATATGGAATCTTATAAAACATCCTTCTTCCATCTTTCCAATACTGTAATCTCGAAAACGCCTAAATTTATTTGATTTTCCAAAATATTCTTGAAATTATTTTGTCATTATTCAATAAAAGTTACCATTTTTTTTGAAAATTTAATCATTAATGCTAAATCATAATTCATAAATTACCGAAAGCTATTAATATTTATGAACCGATTTAGAAGGAAACAAACAAATCGGATAATTTTTCAAAGATTGGAAAATAATTTAATGGCTATTATTACTCTTGGATCAAAACGATTAATTTTGGCTGCAAGTAAGGCGCAATTTTTAACATCAATTAAATTAAATACAATAAATTTAGAACGTTTTTATGCAGTAGCAGCACCGGGAACAAAAGGTTGCTTAATTATATAAAAATAACTAATAAAGATATTAATTAATTAATAAGTGGTTTACAAACGAGAAAAGCCTCATATGAATGTTGGAACAATTGGGCATATTGACCATGGAAAGACCACACTGTCATCGGCAATCACAAAATGTATTGATAAATTAGATTATGATTAAATTAATTTGTTAATTATGTGAAGATTTGGCTGCAAAAAAGATGGCAAAATACAAGTCGTATTCGGACATTGACAATGCACCAAATGAACGTAGTCGTGGCATCACCATACACACATATCATTTGGAATACGGTTTGGGTGTTGAAATTGATTATAACAAAGAGAAATTAAAAATGAAATGCAGAAAAAATAACGGTTCATCAGTGGTTTATCCTAGATACCCAAACCATATACCCAATCAATAGATCTCATCGAAACTCATCATTTGATAATCTTTGCTTACGTTTAACCCGTACACCGAGAGTTCCGCACCTGAAAATTGCGCACCCAGCCAAATCCGAAAATTGCACATGGGAAAAATCGAAAATTGCACACCCGAAAATTCCGCACCCAGCTAAACCCGAAAATTCCGCACTCGGGAAAAATCGAAAATTGCGCACTCTTCCAGACCCGAAAATTGCGCACTAGGAATTTTATTAAATAAATCGCAGAAAAATTAAAAAATAAGTACAATCATCAATTTTTTTATTTATTATTGCTTTATAAGATGGGTCCTCTTATCAAATACATTTATAAATACTGTGCCACTTTATATTCATACTAAATTAATAAAGCCCGAATCATTTTCAATAAATACATTTTTTTTAAATTTTCTTTTCTATTTCATCATTATCGTTTCATATTACAATTGCATTTTGCATTACAATATTTGCGCATTTTTAAAACATATATAGTATATACTAATTGTAATTTATAAAATCAGGAGATAATGGACATTTTATTCAATTGAATATTTTAAATTCCATGGTGCGCGATATTCGTTTTTAGATGAGTGTGCAAATTTCGGGTCCTCAATTTTCGATTTTTCCCGAGTGCGGAATTTTCGGGTTTAGCTGGATCGCGTGCGCAATTTTCGGTGAGTCGTTTAACCAATTTTAAATTTGTTTTGTACCAATAACCTAATGATGGTTATGGTTTAGAAGGTTTATACCCTTACAACTTAATTTTTGATCAAACCTTGGCAAATTATAATATCAATCGACACATTTTGACGAAATTTATTGATTAGTTTATGGTTTGAATTTTGGAAGTCTAGACAAACCCATGAACCGGTTAAAAACTTGACCATTTTCAATTTTTTGCCAAATTAGATAATACCCATAATAAATTGCATTCTTTTGTTTTACAGAAACCGCCAAAAGGCACTATGCACATTTGGATTGTATGTTTGGGGGATTAATCCATAAATTTTATGAATCATTTTGTGTTTTATGCCCTGGCCATGCGGATTATATCAAAAATATGATCACCGGCGCGGCACAAATGGAGGGTGTAATTTTGGTGGTGGCAATTACGGATGGGCCAATGCCGCAGGTTTTTTAAATAAGAAAAATAATAAAATGGAAAATATTTTCAGACAAGAGAACATCTTTTGCTGGCACGTCAGGTATTGAATATATTCGATTTGCATTAATATTGATTGATTACGGTAGTGTGGTGTCCCACAACACAATATTTGCATTTATTTGAACAAAATTGATGAAGTGAACGACAATGAGACCAAAGAATTGGTGGAGATGGAACTTCGCGAATTATTAAACGAATTTGGTTATCCGGGCGACACGGCACCAGTAAGAATATTAAAAAATCTAAATTGTTAAGCAAATTTATATTTTAGATTATTCCTGGTTCGGCATTGTGCGTTTTGGAAGGGAAAAACCCCGAAATTGGGGAAAAATCAATTGAACAATTGTTGAATTCATTAGATTCGTTTGAAGAACCTCGCCGTTTAATAGTACATTTAAAAATGGTAATATGAATTTTTATTTTTAAGGACAGCCCATTTTTGATGCCAATCACATCCAAGCATAAAATTACAGGCAGAGGATCAGTTCTTGTTGGAACAATTGAGAGCGGCAAAGTTAAAAAAGGCGATGAACTAGAAGTTGTAGGCTTTGAGCAGAACCAAAGAATTATTGTCTCCGATATTCAAGTTTTCAATAAAAGTATCACAGAGGTAGTTTTTTTTCCTATAGTTGGATAAACTTTATTTTTTAGTTGCATGCAGGTGAAAATTGTGGTATACTTTGTAAAAATTTAAGGTAAATTTATCAATTGGTATGGAAATTGAGAATATTGTTTGGGGTAATGAATAGTTTTATTTATGTTGAATATTTTTTTTTAATTTATATTCTTTAATCTGATATCCAATCCATTTATTATCCCAAATAATAACATCAATTTCCATACCTAACCAGAAATTTAAGGATCGAATATGTTCAAAGAGGAATGTGGATGGTTACGCCGGGATCCGTCAAACCAACAAATATAGTCAAAGTGACCATTAAAATTTTTCTTTGAATTATATTTTTATGTAGGTGGAATTTTATATGATGACTGAAGAAGAAAGTGGTGGTGGAAGAAAGGAGGGGATCCGCCCTGGTTATAACAATCGCATTTTCTGTACAACTTGGGATAAAGGTTATAATATAAATTTCAACAGATTAAAACTCAGTTTTAATAGGTGGTCGTATCTTTTTCAACAATGAATTGCTGATGCCTGGCGAATACACAACGGGCTATTTGGTTTTCGATAGAGAAGTTCCACTTAGTAAAAAAGATTTTTTATTTGTTTTAAATTATTTGTTTTTTTATAAATTCAGAAAAAGGATCAAAATTTACAATGCATGGAAAACAAGACAGGGCTATTGGCTACGGAATTGTATCACAACTTTTTGAACCAGAGTTCATTGATGCGAAGAACAAATTTGATTTTGAAGTGTTTCTTAAAAGAGCAAAGCCATATAAAGAGAATGATAAGATCTAAGAAGTTGAATTTTTATGAATAACAAGAGTCAAAAGTAATTTATCTCAATCTTTAATTCACATTTTATCAATTTGTTTTTTGTTTCAGTTTTAAATAAGAGAATAAATTAAAAAATTAATTTTGATACAATTTTTTATTATCTTATTAAAACGATTTATAATACGTACTTTAATTTTTTACCAACAAAAAATACATAATACATTTTCATTTTTTTTTTGAAAGCATGGACAACAAAATAGAGGATTTTATTCAAGGCCATTTAAATGAAGAACAATTTTTACGAAGTATTTTGGCCGAAAGAGGTAGAATTGACGTAGAAAGAATGTTGAACAGAGTGCAAGCCATCCAAGGAGAATTGAACACAAGGCTTAGACAGGGAGTAAGTTTTATTTTAACTAGTTTAATCAATTATATGTACATTACATTAAAAACGAATTTTCTGAAAGTATATTCTTGAATTATTTTATAGGTTGAAGAAAATTATCCACGACTAATTGAACAAGTGACAACAATTGAACAGCTTGATAGTGCGCATTCCAATTTCCAACAAGAAATGGATATCATTGCTAAAAAAGCGGAATTATTGGCCAAACAAATGGACCAAAAGGTAAATTATGCTAAATATATTATTACAGAAAATATATTAAGACAAAATGCATGAAAATTGATAATTTGGCTATTTTCAATTTGACAAGAACAAAAAGGTTTCTTAAGAATTTTAATTTTTTTCTTTTATTCAGTTTTTTAGATTACTTGCCGAGTCTTTAAGGTATATTTTATTTATACAATCAGTAGCAAAAATATTTATAGATGTGAAAATTTGATAAATCAATGGCGAGAAGAAAAAGATTTAATTAGGAGAGCTGAAATTATCAGTGAACTAAATATGATTGTTAAAAACAATGACAAACTTAAACAGGTAATAGATTAAAAAACAATCAATAATATTATATATTTTTAAGTTAAAATGGCTGCAAGAATGTTTCATATTCAAACGTGAAGAAATGATTTCTATTACACGCCGTGAATTGCTTGAACAATTGCGTTCTTCACTTCAATCTCTTGATTCCAATATGGTCAACACAACATTAAAATCATTGCAAAAACTACTTGGTACATAAATATTTATTGATTTACATTTTTTTTGTTTGAAGATGGTGCTTATCAAAAAGAAATAAATTTATTGACGGAGGATGCAGTTCAAGAATTGGATTCTTTCTTTCTCCAATTTGGTACACAATCGGATAAAGAAAAAGTAAAAAAATTACTCCCTCAATTGGGAAAAAAATTACATGCACTCCTTGAACAATTCCAATTATTGGGTAAGAAACAAGTTTATTTTTATTATTATAAATTATTTAAGGCCCAGAAAATTCGCAACATTTTTCGCGGCAAGTTGGCAAAATAATAACTATCAGAATGCCTCCTGATTTTCCTTACGCAATGAGATTTGTTCAAACAATTTATAAATGCCTTCTAACTCATAACGATACAATTTCTAATATAATAAGAGATGCTTTGAAAGCCATTTGGGCCAGTAAACTCAACCAATCATTATGCACTCTTTTTACCTTAATAGATGAAAATTTACAAGGGGAAGAATATAGACACGCAATAATTGTTGAGAAGGTTAAAATTTAATAAATGAATAAAAAGTTAATTATTATTCAAATTTAGATAAATGGAGCATTTCGTAGTGAACTAGCAAGTGTTAATTGGGATAATCAACTACAGAAAGAGATGGAAGCGAATATTGGAAAAGCACTGCAATATGTTGCCGTCAAACTAGAACAAAAATTACAATTTGGGGATGCAACATTACGTTTCATTGGAAGAATTTCAAAAGCACAAACGCTCAATTATGAATTGCTGAACATTGCTCATGATTTGGCTTGGTAATCAAATTTTCAAAATAGACTAATTTATATTTTTAAGCCATTGGCCAAATTTTTCTGGACCACTTTCAACTATTATTCACTCATCTTTAAAGACAATAATTGATCAAATGCGTGCAACCGTGTCTTTGGTATTAAATTCAATGCATGGTAATCCGAAAAACAATAATAATACACACTTAATAATACTTAAAAATAATCAGATGAAAACATGCAAATGCCGTTAACTGGAACAACATCTGAATATATAAAAGAATTATGTGCACATTTGAAGTATAATTATTATGGTGAAATTTTATTAAAAACTGTTTTTTAGAGTATTTCGGCAGCATTGCTCTTTAATAAAGCCAATGAACAATTCAATGGAAGAGTTGCCTTCTTTTTTAAATGGATGTATTGAACAATTTTTACTGAATATTTCATTAATTAGGCCATTAAATGGAAACAGCATTAATAGATATGTAAAAGATTTTGATTATCTCTGTAAAAATGGGCTGCAGGTAAAATTCTGGGCAAATTTAATATTTAAAAATAATTAAAGATTTTTAATTGTAAATATGCTAAAATGTTGAACATGAATCAACAAATCCAAGAATTTTTACAATCAATATCCGATAAATGTGATCAATTCCATCAAATGATTGAATCGGATCTTGGGAAACAATCTACTATAATCGTTTGTTTTTTTTTAAATTTTTAACTGGGAATAGCCTAGAAATATGTAGGTATACAATGAGATTTTTTTTTGTTTTACTGCGACCAGCTTTTATTAAGTAATTGGGAGAAAATTGCGATAAAAATGAAATGTAAATAGAACTTTTTTAAGTCGACATTGGCTGTTCCACAGTGGTTCATCGCTCATCTGATTATTTGTGCTGCGAATGAGGAACTCTATTTGCCACATGATTCGTATCACTTATTTATTTATTTATACCATAAAAATTATTAAATAATATTCAGAGTTGGTTGGTCCCGATTTGATTACGTTAAATGGTTCACCGAGAATTCTGATTTCGAGCATTGGCGTTTTCTACGCGGACTCTTGGATTCTTACAAGCAATCAATTATTGAAAAAGGGGGCACAGAATTTATCCGACAATTTCCAGTTTTAAATCAACTGGTTAATAGCAACATTTACCAAGAAGTGTAATGAAATGATGACAATTGAGGAATTTTAACAGGATTAAATAAAATGTGTTATAAGACATAATACAATAATATTATAATTTATTTAAAATATTTAAATAAATTTAAATAAAACATGAGGAGATCGTAATTATTAATAATTGAGTAAAATCTCAGCTGGAATGGCAGCATTGTTGAATTCAAATAAGGGTTCATCGTTCGATATTAAAATAGATGGATCAGCTTCGACCATTTCCAACCATTGAGCATTGTACCAGTGAAATTTAGTTTCCAAAATTTTATTTTTCCAATGGATATTAATTTCCTATTAATTAAAATTTTTCTTAAAATTGAAAAAAAGAAATACCGAAATTCGTTCTAATGCCTTACTAGCAAGATTGCGTATCCGATTGTCATCATTGTGCAGAAGATTTAATAACATTTCCACAATTCTTTCGGTTTCGCACAATTTATTTGCAATTTCACAATGGGAGAGTAAATAAATAAAGACAAAACAACATTGTAGAACGATTTCATTTTCGTTATAATATTCTAAAATGTAAAATGGTGATAATGTTCGTAAAATAACCATACTGTTTAATAATGTTATGATTAGTGGAAGCAATTTATTTTTCACTTGATCCGCCATTTCAATACTGTGTTTAGCCAATATTCCAGAAAAAATTATAACCTGCTGATGGAAAATTTTATAGGAAATTTTTAATTTAATAACCTGCAAAAGTAAATCATAACTTATTATCATTTTTGAACATTTTTTTGTCCGCTTCATTTCATTTTCTATGCCAATACGGGATTGTTGTTTCTCTGCTTCTTGTAATAATGTCATTAAAAAATCGGTCAATCCGTGGCGACGATCCAATTCCGGCCAAAAAACATCGGTTATTTGAGCACAAATGGCCAAACATTCAAGTCCGAACAGGTATATCTTATCAGAATTTGGCGCTGGGAAAATCTATTGTTATATTTTAGAAAAATTTTTATGTAAAAATGGAAAATAACCTTAACGATCGCATTTTCCAATAGTTGGGGTACCCATTTTCTGAACATTTCTCTGGTGGGCCCTTCATGTGCAGCAATGTTTCTGGCAATCTGATTTTAGTTATAAGAGAGTAATTAGAATTTTAAAATTGCCTTAATTATTAGCAGATCTCCGAATTCTTCTTCTAGCGCATATGATAATAGTGAATCTAATTGTTTTCCGTCTGTACCACATAATAATTGAGCATTTCGCTTCTCAAGAACAACGTTGAAAAGTAGTGTTTTTACTAATATTTCTCGTTTTTCTTTTTCGGATTCATTCAATGCAATGGTTGAGCC
The DNA here is from genome assembly GCA_030063045.1 of Pratylenchus scribneri. NCBI lineage: Eukaryota > Metazoa > Nematoda > Chromadorea > Rhabditida > Pratylenchidae > Pratylenchus > Pratylenchus scribneri. The sequence continues at coordinate 1,935,023 of JAQSEB010000007.1, forward strand.
ATGAAAAAGTAATTCAAGAAGCTATAAATTAAGAATTGCAAAAAAATTTATAATAATAAGCAATCTTACTATCGATATTGAATCAGTATAAGCAATCATAGCTTTTCCATCATCCACAGTGCTCAATTGATACATCAGTGCCAGAGAAATATTGCATTCTATATAATAATAAATTATATCAAAAATATTCCAATTTATAAACCAGATAGATACGGTGATATAATGGGAATAAGTCCAGATTGTACCATTCGCCGACAATTTAACAGGTTAAAAGAACAGTTGAATAGTATGGAAAAAATTGTGATACGCATTTCGTAATCAAATTTGGCGGTGTGCCTGGATGAAGAGATAAAAAATATCAGCTTCTCGATGGTTCCTTCAGTATCCTAAAAGAAAATTTTATTTCTAATAGGATTTTATTTCTCATATACGATGATATATTCTTGATTTTCGGTGATTTGACTGAGCTTCCAAATAAACTTTATGGAGACGAAAAGGAGCTTCGGTGAATCATGTTCTATCGCCATAAATAGCAGTTGCATTAACCCCATTTGAATCATTTTGGCTTCAATTTGGCAATTATCTGATAAATTCATTAAAATCTGGAGACAAACTGAAAAAATTGAAATAAATTGGGATTAGAAAAAAGCTGACTGGTGATAAGTTGATCTGCCTTTCGAATAGCCATTCGCCATTTATTTTTCGAATTTTCATCCTTCAATTCAGACATTTGTTTTCTCCATAATTCCCACCGTTTTAATTCATATTCGGCTAGTTGAAAGTTTAATAGACCAATTTTCCATTGTGAAAGGATTGCGTGTAAAGAGTTGAATTCGGAAAGTTTATAGAACAAGTGACATAATTGAATGGCCAAATCAAAATTACGTTTCGAATCCTATATTAAAATATCATTTAAATCAAAATTTCTATATTACCTCCTTGAATGTTCTCTGTAAAATGCTTAATAACCGCTCATTTCTAACAATTTCAGTCAGTTCTTTTAGTGATAACTTCAAAATCAATTTGGAAATTAATGAAACACCGTGCTCTTTTAATTGGCCTTCATCATAAAGCATTTCGATGTACTCCTTGGATTTTAAAAAACACATTTTAAATGATAAAATACCTCTAATTTTGTAAGATTTGGTTCCTCCTCTTTGCAAAAGATTTCAGAAGAATTGAATGGAAAAAAATCTAAGTGATTAAATAAAATATATAAAATTTTAAACGAATTTACCTGTTGTATTTAACCTTTTTTGAAGATAAATGATTAATTGTTCCAATTTGGCTAAATAATCAGCGGGTACTTTGCATTGTTCATAAATGAAATTAGCAATTGCTCTTGGATTCGATTGCTCACTCAATCCAATTAATTGTATACTAAAAGTTTTCTGTATGAAATGGAAAAATTAAACAAAATTATACATTTTTAATTGTTCCTCATCTGTTGAATCTTCGGAATAGCGTAATACAACTGCTGGCTCAATCAAATGTGGCTCCATTTTTAAATTATTTATGGCCATTTTTTATTTAACTAGCAATAGCTTTATAAATTTTATTATGAAAAAATAATAATAATAATTATGATTTATGATGAATTGACATTAAAACAAATGTATTTTTTTTTTTAGTTTTTTAAATAAATTTTATTGTAAAAAACAAAATAAAATTAAATCAAACAAATGAGAAAATGAGATTTCAAACATTCATTGTATGATAATATTATCAACAAGTCCATTCCATTTTCTTCGCAGGAATTAATGGCAATAATTTCTCAAGCCAATGTTCCCTGTTTTCTTCCCAAATAATTTCAATCCGGTTTGCTTGTTCACCAACTTGTGCCAAAATTATTTCAGAGTTAAACATTTCAATACCATCCTAAAAATTATTTATATTATAATTAATATAAACAATAAATATACGGGTTTTATATTCAAATTGGGATCTATTTCTTCTTTAAGTATTTCCGCAATTTTTTCCCATTGCAACACCGTTTGGGGCGTATAATAAATTGCACTAAAACAAATTGAATGCAATTCAATGCCTAATTGTTGAGCTGCTTCTTCAGTTGATATCATTGCCAATTCATTATTCTTAGAATTCAAATAAACAAAAATATATATATATAAAAAAAAACTAACTTCTCTATCCAAATAAACGAAGCCATCTAATGGAAAAGTTTTGTTATCTGAGCTTGAGCAATTTTGTTTTGCTTCGGTGATTAATTTCTCTGGAATATTGACATAAAAGTTTGGTTGAGATTTGATTGTGACTGTTTCCCCATTCGCTGGCTTGAAAACACGGAGGCCAAATTCCTTAAAAATAAGATAATGCCAATGTTGATTGAAAGTCAATAATAACCTTTTCAACTTCCCCTTTGAGTACATCCATTTTTTGGCTTTCACCGTGTACAAAAAGAACAGCCCCTGGATCAACATCTTTGATCAATTGTTTAATACCATTTGCATCAGCATGTGCAGAAAAAGACATATATTCTACTTTTAATTTTACTTCATACTTAAAAATAAATATAATTTTGAATAAATTTATTTAAAACCAACCATTTTCCCATCAATATCAACCTTTTTAGCGCCAGCAATTACTTTTGCACCAACGGTGCCTTGTGTGCAATATCCAGGCATAATGATTGCATTTTTTTCATCTCCGCACCATTTTTTAAAAACATTTAATGATTGACCACCATGAAGCATTCCTGGAGTGGAGAATACTACCATCGGTCCAGCTGCATCAGCATATTCGTTTCGAAATGGTTTTATATGTTTAAAATCAAAGATATTTCGATGCACAAATGTTCTTTTAACTTTTTCATTTGTCCAATTGATGAAAAGACGATAAAACTGACAAATGGAAAAATTGAAATGAGTAATAAATATATTACCTCGGTAGCTCGTGAAGCCAGACCTTAGAAATTTTATTAAATAAATAATCTTTAAAATAATGATACCAGCTGAAAAATAGATTGGGACTTTCAAATCCAGTCTTTCCCAGTACATATCCAATAAAATGCAAAGTTCTTGCGCTCTACCCAAAGCAAAAACCGGAATTAATACCTTAGTTTAAAATTATTATCAATATTCAATAATATATCAATTAAAAACCTTTCCGCCTCCTTGCACAGTTTCGTGTACTTTGTTCAGAAAATCCCTTTCTCTAACACGTTTCGAATCTCGCACAGTAGTTGCATAAGTTGTTTCTGTTATCAATAAATTCGGCCGTAATCCAGGTGGAACTTTTGCAGCATCCAAATGTCTGTCTGGGGTCATATTAAAATCGCCTGTATAAAGCACCTATAATTTTAAATAATTTTTAAAGATTTGGTCACATAATAATACCGATTCATCGCCAACTTTCACCAGAAACATTGCTGCACCGAGTACATGACCAGCATAAAATCTGTTAATAATTTTATTTATCCCTCGATTTTCTAAAAAAAATAAATAAACTAACGCTTGAATACTGAGTTGATCATCAACTTTAATTATTTCATGTAAATTAACGGCCGTCACCTTTATGAATGAAAAAATTAATTTTAATATTTAAATTTAAACCTTCCTCATGCAATCCTTGATCATTTGAGAAGTGAAAAAATTTGATGACATTTCACCTCTATGTTCGGTGACTACTTTGCGGAAATCCTCCTATAAAATACAATAATTAAAGAGTAAAAATATAATATCATACGAGTAAAACGGGTACAATTGCTTTGGAAGGATATGTCATATAGAGCGGTCCTGTTGGAAAAATGCGTATTCAAAAATATTAAAAAAATAATATAAATTAAATTACCCGAATATCCAATCATCTCTGTCATATAAGGCAATGCTCCACAATGATCAAGATGAAAATGTGAAATAATGACACAATCAAGATGTGCAGTCAAATCTCCAGGGGCTTAAATATATTGATCACCATAATTTATACATATTTAATGACAATGAGTAATACCTATATATGTGAAGTCGGGAAAACGTCTCTCATCAGCAAATCCCATGTGCATGCCACAATCAAGCATAATATTTTTTCCACCAATTGTAACCAAAATGCAACTACGACCAACATCTTGACCCCCACCTAAAGGTGTTACCTGAAGAAAAACCAATTTTAAAATGTTTTAACGGATTTTAAAAGCATGCAATGTATAATTACCCGTATCTTTGGCATCCAAATTTAATTTAGATATAATTATTAGGGCTGGGATTTTTATTGACGAAAAATCCTGAAAATTGATGGAAAAAATGGCCAAATTTCGTAAGGTGGATATAGGGGGATTAAGCCGCGAAATGGATGCGAAATGGCCCGGAAGGCCATTGGAAGGTCAGGGAAGTGTAACAGAGGCCCGGAGACTGCGCGGGATTAAGACGGATATAGGGGGATATACGTGGATTAAGGGGGATTAAGCCGGATTAAGCTTAGTTAGGGGCTAGGGATTAGGGTTATGGTTAGGGGCGGCATGGAATCTAGGGGTTTAGGGGTTCGGGGCACGCGGGATATAGGGGGATTAAGGTGGATATTGGAGGATTATGTTTAGTTATGGGCTAGGGATTAGGGTTATGGGTTCGGAGCATAGGAATCTCGCGAAGCCGGAAGCAAAACAGCCCAAACCGGTACTCGCGCCCATCTATTCCCAGGCTTAATCCGGATTTCCCCCCCCCCCCCCCCCCTTTATTCACCTTAATCCCCCTAAATCCGGCTATATCCCGCGCACTCTCAGACACTTCCCCGATCTTCAAATGGCCCTCCGAATCATTCCCAGCAAAAAAATCCAAATAGCTAGCAAAAAAATACGCATTCTATTTTAATAAAATTTCCATTACTCTTACTCTCGATCAAAATTTCAGAACTTTTTGTTTTTTATGCAAAAAATTTTTAAAAAATGACAATCATTTCTTTTTTTTTTCCCCAAAAATGCCAAAACCAATTTTTTACTAAATTTTCGTGAATGCTCTGTTCAGCATTTTTAAGAATTCGAAATGTTATTCAATAATTTTCAAAAATTTTTTACACAAATCAACAGAATGGATTAGAGAAAATTAATTGAAAGAAGTAACAAATTTATTTAAATTGATGAAAAGCATTTATGATTTTGTTTATTCAACAATATTATATCTTTCTTCTTCTTTCATATATTCTTTAATTTTGCATCTTCATCATCATTACTGCTGTCCATCTTCAGGATATTGGTGGCGATTGCGTGGAGGGCGGTTTGCTTCATGTCGGCGCCATCGTTCCAGCATTCGATCTCGAATTCGTTCTTGGCGTCGTCGTTCTTCATCCGCTCGTCGTCTCATCTCTTCTTCCTGTCGCCTCACCTCTTCTTCCTGTCGCCTCACATCCTCATTCCTTTGCCTCAATTCTTCGCGTAGTCGACGATTCTCTTCTTCAAGTCGAGCCACCATTTGCTGCCGATCCGCAATTAATCGTCGACGCATTTCATTTTGAGAAATCATAATTCAATTATTTGTGCTGAAAGAGATTTTGATTGTTTGAAGGAAAAAAAAATTGTAAAATGCACGTTTTAGAAGGAATACTAATTATGGAAGCCTTTTGTGGTATATTCGTATTGGAATTAATTTTTAAGCCCACACTTAAAAATTTGCTGTTAATTATTTCTAAAGTTGACTTTTTCCCTAATTTTTATATGTTGCTGATATTGATAGTTTATTTAATTTGTTTGGATTGAAAGGGGATGAAAGGAAAACAAATCTTTCGGTATTTAGATTTATTCACAGCATTTAAAATTTTACCGGAAAATATAAAATGAAATGAATTATTACATTGGATGGGAATGAAAATAAAAAATGAATTCATTTAATTGATGGGTGGATGTTGTGGATGGAAATATCCCAAATTAACAAAAAATGACGAATAAAAATTAGATTGGGATTTGGGATGGGAGTTGGGAGTGGAACTTTTAATGGAATATGGAATAAAATTAAAAATTTTAAAAGTTGAATTACAGGCTATTTTGTCATTTTCCAACCAATTTGCCCATTTTTGTCGCTGATTCCTTCATTTATCATTTTTTTTTTACAAATTCCTACTAAATTGATGATTATTGGGAAAATTTGAAAGAGATGAAAGTCTAGTCTAAAAACCGTCAAAAGCCATATTTTATTTCATTCCATATAAATTTCAGCTGCTCGGACGCATTCGAAAAACTTGTGTGAAAGAATAATGAACCAATTTCCATCCAAATTTAAGTTGTTTTTTTCCCACTTCATTTTGAATCCATTTTCCTTTCTACGACCGTTTTTTCCCCAACGCGGTTTCAACTCCTCTGATTATCAATCCGACTTTCCCTTCGAACAAGGGGCAATCCACCTCCAAAAAGGCTGGATTTGTGCAAATCCCAAAATCATCTTCTTTCCCTCTATTCTAAATTCTTCCACAATGAGGACATTTGCCACTTCTGTGGCTGTGCAGATTCTCTCCCAATTTCCGCATCACCCAAAAACCCGAATCTCGATGGCTTTCCTTCCTTTTTTCCTTCATCGCACATTCACTTCCTGCTGTTGCTTTACGATGGAATTGTCCTCTTCCCCACACGCCACAATGTCCATTTCATGGTTGCCAGGTCCCCAGTGAAAAATATGGCAAAAGCAGAAAAAAATATGGCAAAATATGGCATTTTACTTAAAAAAATATGGTATTTTTATGGCATCAATTTTTTCGAACATAGTGTTTTATTTTTCAATTCCATGCTTGTTAGATTCGATTTTGCATTGTTCAAAAGCCCATTTTGAGACAAGAAATAGATAAATGCATATGCATTATCAAATCGAGATCATATTCGATAGTAACTTTTAAGACATATAATAGATTTTTGGGGAAAAAATCAAGCCCAAATTTTTCGCACCAAAAATTGCCCACACTGAAAAATTAATAAAACACCGTGCTGCGAAAGATTTTAGTCCAAAATGGCCGCGCAACCAAACTCCACCGTCTTCCCTCGCCCCTCAAACAATCTATAGTTCTGATGCAGCTGGAAGAAAAAAACTACTAAATAAATTCTTTGCAAAATTGGCTAATATTCCTCAATAATTCGTTGCCGTTTACTTTACTTTCCAATTTTCAACGAGAATTTTACCTTTTCAAATACTAAAGTCATAAATAAATTAAAGCCAAGATTCATAGCAAATCAAATTTTAAGTTGGCAATAAGGGTAAAAATAAAAGAGGCGAAAATAGTTCATTCAAAAACCATAAGGCATATTTTTTCATTTCATTCGATAAGTTCCCTTTGTAATAAACAAATTTTAAATTGTCGCCTCCAACCCCATTAGCTGATTACCATATGCTCCCATTTCCTTCCTTTTTATTTAATTTACGATTTTAAAACACATTTTTACAATTTCAACAAAGAAATTTTAATTCCCTTTGAGATCTGCCAAAACATATACGAAAAATGTCCGAATATGAGCGGGAACGCGAAAATCTACAGCGTCAACAGGAAGAATTGTACCGTCGCTTGAATGAACAACTGCGAGAACAACGACAGTTGCGCCATCAAATGGAAGAATTGAATCGACGACAAGCAGAAGTGAATCGTCGACAAGAAGAAGTGAGGCGACAGGAAAATGAAATGAATCGGCAGCAAGAAGAACGGCGACGGCAATGGCGCGAGAAGATGGCTCGATACCATGAAAATCGTCGCAATCGTCGCAATCGTGATCAGGAAGATGGGCAGCAGTGAACGGACGATGCAAAAATAAAGAAGAAATGAAAGAAGGAAGATTGAAAATAATAATGTTAATAAATGTTTTTCTATCTATTTAAATTAAATAAATGTCTTCTTTTCATTTTCATTTATTTATTAAATAAATTGATTAATCTTCTTCCAATTAGTTTTTTAGTGGTAATTGAAAAAAAATTCGAGAGCACAATTTGACACGTAGGTAGGTAAAAATTTCAAAAAAACCGATAAAAAACATGAAAAATTATGAAAAAATCAGAAAAATGAAAAATTCCAAAAAAAATTCGCCTCGGCCAGCCTAAAGGCGTGGCCGAGTTTTGAAATATTCTTTTTAGAAAAAAACGGCCCAGGAAAAAAATCGAAAAAAAAGCCTGGAAGGCAGAGGCTGAAATACTAAGATAAGAATTTAAGAGGGAAAAAACTAAGAAAAATATATAAGAAAAAAAAGTTAGAATTGACTAATGTAAGAAAAAACTAAGAAATTTAGAAAAAAAGGAGGCGAATAGGCAGGTAAGTGTGATTAGAAATAGAGAGGGGATACTGTATTATTAGAAGAGAAAAATTAGTAGGGGCTTAGGTATAGGGTTTCTAGGGCCCTTGGGGAAGAGATTAGAAAAGGAAAAAATTTAGAAAAATCTAAGAAAACTAAGAAAAATTGAAGCCATTAGATATTGGCTGATTGAGAGAAAAAAATGATTAGAAAAATTTTCGGTGAGCGCCAGGATGTCCGCCTCTCGCCAGGGTATCCGCATAGAGCTTGGGTATGGGCTAGGGTCTAGGGTTAGGGCTAGGGGTTAGGGTTAGGTAGGTAGGGTAGGGAAAAAATTTCAAAAAACAAAAAAAAAATCGAAAAAACACGAAAAAATCCCAAAAATTCCGGGAAAAATCCCGAAAAACGGGGAAAAATCAGAAAAAAACAGGCCTCGCCGGAGGCGATTTTCAAAATGAAAAAAGAAAAATTCAAAAAAAAATTCGCCTCGGCCAGCCTAAAGGCGTGGCCGAGTTTTGAAATATTCTTTTTATGAAAAAACGGCCGAAAAAATTATTGGAAAAAAATATGCCTGGAAGGCAGAGGCTGACAAACTAATAAAAGAATCTAAAAATAGAAAAATAGACTAAGAAAAAAAACTAAGAAAAAAAGTTAGAATTGACTAAGAATGTTAGAAAAACTAAGAAAGAAGGAGGCGAATAGGCAGGTAAGTGTGATTAGAAAGAGAGAGGGGATACTGTATTAATAGAAGAGAAAAATTAGTAGGGGCTTAGGTATAGGGTTTCTAGGGCCCTTGGGGAAACGATTAGAAAATTAAGAAATTTAGAAAAACAAAAGAAAGAAAAACAATAGAAGCCATTATGTATTGGCTGATGAGAGAAAAAGAGAAAAAAAAATTTCAGACAGCGCCAGGATGTCCGCCTATCGCCAGGGTATCCGCATAGAGCTTAGGTATGGGCTAGGGTCTAGGGTTAGGGCTAGGGGTTAGGGTTAGGTAGGTAGGGTAGGGGGAAAAATTTCAAAAAATCCGAAAAAACATGAAAAAACACGAAAAAATCCCAAAAATTCCGGGAAAAATCCCGAAAAACGGGGAAAAATCAATGAAAAACAGGCCTCGCCGGAGGCGATTTTCAAATTAAAAAATGAAAAATTCCAAAAAAAATTCGCCTCGGCCAGCCTAAAGGCGTGGCCGAGTTTTGAAATATTCTTTTTAGAAAAAAACGACCCAGAAAAAAAATCGAAAAAAAAGCCTGGAAGGCAGAGGCTGGAAAAAAAGAAAATAATTGAAAAACAGAGAAAAAAGAGAAAGAAAAAAAATAAGAAAAAAAAAGTTAGAATCGACTAAGAAAAAACTAAGAAATTTAGAAAAAAAAGGAAGCGAATAGACAGGTAAGTGTGATTAGAAAGAGAGGGGATACTGTATTAATAGAAGAGAAAAATTAGTAGGGGCTTAGGTATAGGGTTTCTAGGGCCCTTGGGGAATCCAATAAAAAAAAAAGAAATTTAGAAAATACTAAAAAAAATAAGAAAAACAATAGAAGCCATTATGTATTGGCTGATGAGAGAAAAAGAGAAAAAAAAATTTCAGACAGCGCCAGGATGTCCGCCTATCGCCAGGGTATCCGCATAGAGCTTAGGTATGGGCTAGGGTCTAGGGTTAGGGCTAGGGGTTAGGGTTAGGTAGGTAGGGTAGGGGGAAAAATTTCAAAAAATCCGAAAAAACATGAAAAAACACGAAAAAATCCCAAAAATTCCGGGAAAAATCCCGAAAAACGGGGAAAAATCAATGAAAAACAGGCCTCGCCGGAGGCGATTTTCAAATTAAAAAATGAAAAATTCCAAAAAAAATTCGCCTCGGCCAGCCTAAAGGCGTGGCCGAGTTTTGAAATATTCTTTTTAGAAAAAAACGACCCAGAAAAAAAATCGAAAAAAAAGCCTGGAAGGCAGAGGCTGGAAAAAAAGAAAATAATTGAAAAACAGAGAAAAAAGAGAAAGAAAAAAAATAAGAAAAAAAAAGTTAGAATCGACTAAGAAAAAACTAAGAAATTTAGAAAAAAAAGGAAGCGAATAGACAGGTAAGTGTGATTAGAAAGAGAGGGGATACTGTATTAATAGAAGAGAAAAATTAGTAGGGGCTTAGGTATAGGGTTTCTAGGGCCCTTGGGGAATCCAATAAAAAAAAAAGAAATTTAGAAAATACTAAAAAAAATAAGAAAAACAATAGAAGCCATTATGTATTGGCTGATGAGAGAAAAAGAGAAAAAAAAATTTCAGACAGCGCCAGGATGTCCGCCTATCGCCAGGGTATCCGCATAGAGCTTAGGTATGGGCTAGGGTCTAGGGTTAGGGCTAGGGGTTAGGGTTAGGTAGGTAGGGTAGGGGGAAAAATTTCAAAAAATCCGAAAAAACATGAAAAAACACGAAAAAATCCCAAAAATTCCGGGAAAAATCCCGAAAAACGGGGAAAAATCAATGAAAAACAGGCCTCGCCGGAGGCGATTTTCAAATTAAAAAATGAAAAATTCCAAAAAAAATTCGCCTCGGCCAGCCTAAAGGCGTGGCCGAGTTTTGAAATATTCTTTTTAGAAAAAAACGACCCAGAAAAAAAATCGAAAAAAAAGCCTGGAAGGCAGAGGCTGGAAAAAAAGAAAATAATTGAAAAACAGAGAAAAAAGAGAAAGAAAAAAAATAAGAAAAAAAAAGTTAGAATCGACTAAGAAAAAACTAAGAAATTTAGAAAAAAAAGGAAGCGAATAGACAGGTAAGTGTGATTAGAAAGAGAGGGGATACTGTATTAATAGAAGAGAAAAATTAGTAGGGGCTTAGGTATAGGGTTTCTAGGGCCCTTGGGGAATCCAATAAAAAAAAAAGAAATTTAGAAAATACTAAAAAAAATAAGAAAAACAATAGAAGCCATTATGTATTGGCTGATGAGAGAAAAAGAGAAAAAAAAATTTCAGACAGCGCCAGGATGTCCGCCTATCGCCAGGGTATCCGCATAGAGCTTAGGTATGGGCTAGGGTCTAGGGTTAGGGCTAGGGGTTAGGGTTAGGTAGGTAGGGTAGGGGGAAAAATTTCAAAAAATCCGAAAAAACATGAAAAAACACGAAAAAATCCCAAAAATTCCGGGAAAAATCCCGAAAAACGGGGAAAAATCAATGAAAAACAGGCCTCGCCGGAGGCGATTTTCAAATTAAAAAATGAAAAATTCCAAAAAAAATTCGCCTCGGCCAGCCTAAAGGCGTGGCCGAGTTTTGAAATATTCTTTTTAGAAAAAAACGACCCAGAAAAAAAATCGAAAAAAAAGCCTGGAAGGCAGAGGCTGGAAAAAAAGAAAATAATTGAAAAACAGAGAAAAAAGAGAAAGAAAAAAAATAAGAAAAAAAAAGTTAGAATCGACTAAGAAAAAACTAAGAAATTTAGAAAAAAAAGGAAGCGAATAGACAGGTAAGTGTGATTAGAAAGAGAGGGGATACTGTATTAATAGAAGAGAAAAATTAGTAGGGGCTTAGGTATAGGGTTTCTAGGGCCCTTGGGGAATCCAATAAAAAAAAAAGAAATTTAGAAAATACTAAAAAAAATAAGAAAAACAATAGAAGCCATTATGTATTGGCTGATGAGAGAAAAAGAGAAAAAAAAATTTCAGACAGCGCCAGGATGTCCGCCTATCGCCAGGGTATCCGCATAGAGCTTAGGTATGGGCTAGGGTCTAGGGTTAGGGCTAGGGGTTAGGGTTAGGTAGGTAGGGTAGGGGGAAAAATTTCAAAAAATCCGAAAAAACATGAAAAAACACGAAAAAATCCCAAAAATTCCGGGAAAAATCCCGAAAAACGGGGAAAAATCAATGAAAAACAGGCCTCGCCGGAGGCGATTTTCAAATTAAAAAATGAAAAATTCCAAAAAAAATTCGCCTCGGCCAGCCTAAAGGCGTGGCCGAGTTTTGAAATATTCTTTTTAGAAAAAAACGACCCAGAAAAAAAATCGAAAAAAAAGCCTGGAAGGCAGAGGCTGGAAAAAAAGAAAATAATTGAAAAACAGAGAAAAAAGAGAAAGAAAAAAAATAAGAAAAAAAAAGTTAGAATCGACTAAGAAAAAACTAAGAAATTTAGAAAAAAAAGGAAGCGAATAGACAGGTAAGTGTGATTAGAAAGAGAGGGGATACTGTATTAATAGAAGAGAAAAATTAGTAGGGGCTTAGGTATAGGGTTTCTAGGGCCCTTGGGGAATCCAATAAAAAAAAAAGAAATTTAGAAAATACTAAAAAAAATAAGAAAAACAATAGAAGCCATTATGTATTGGCTGATGAGAGAAAAAGAGAAAAAAAAATTTCAGACAGCGCCAGGATGTCCGCCTATCGCCAGGGTATCCGCATAGAGCTTAGGTATGGGCTAGGGTCTAGGGTTAGGGCTAGGGGTTAGGGTTAGGTAGGTAGGGTAGGGGGAAAAATTTCAAAAAATCCGAAAAAACATGAAAAAACACGAAAAAATCCCAAAAATTCCGGGAAAAATCCCGAAAAACGGGGAAAAATCAATGAAAAACAGGCCTCGCCGGAGGCGATTTTCAAATTAAAAAATGAAAAATTCCAAAAAAAATTCGCCTCGGCCAGCCTAAAGGCGTGGCCGAGTTTTGAAATATTCTTTTTAGAAAAAAACGACCCAGAAAAAAAATCGAAAAAAAAGCCTGGAAGGCAGAGGCTGGAAAAAAAGAAAATAATTGAAAAACAGAGAAAAAAGAGAAAGAAAAAAAATAAGAAAAAAAAAGTTAGAATCGACTAAGAAAAAACTAAGAAATTTAGAAAAAAAAGGAAGCGAATAGACAGGTAAGTGTGATTAGAAAGAGAGGGGATACTGTATTAATAGAAGAGAAAAATTAGTAGGGGCTTAGGTATAGGGTTTCTAGGGCCCTTGGGGAATCCAATAAAAAAAAAAGAAATTTAGAAAATACTAAAAAAAATAAGAAAAACAATAGAAGCCATTATGTATTGGCTGATGAGAGAAAAAGAGAAAAAAAAATTTCAGACAGCGCCAGGATGTCCGCCTATCGCCAGGGTATCCGCATAGAGCTTAGGTATGGGCTAGGGTCTAGGGTTAGGGCTAGGGGTTAGGGTTAGGTAGGTAGGGTAGGGGGAAAAATTTCAAAAAATCCGAAAAAACATGAAAAAACACGAAAAAATCCCAAAAATTCCGGGAAAAATCCCGAAAAACGGGGAAAAATCAATGAAAAACAGGCCTCGCCGGAGGCGATTTTCAAATTAAAAAATGAAAAATTCCAAAAAAAATTCGCCTCGGCCAGCCTAAAGGCGTGGCCGAGTTTTGAAATATTCTTTTTAGAAAAAAACGACCCAGAAAAAAAATCGAAAAAAAAGCCTGGAAGGCAGAGGCTGGAAAAAAAGAAAATAATTGAAAAACAGAGAAAAAAGAGAAAGAAAAAAAATAAGAAAAAAAAAGTTAGAATCGACTAAGAAAAAACTAAGAAATTTAGAAAAAAAAGGAAGCGAATAGACAGGTAAGTGTGATTAGAAAGAGAGGGGATACTGTATTAATAGAAGAGAAAAATTAGTAGGGGCTTAGGTATAGGGTTTCTAGGGCCCTTGGGGAATCCAATAAAAAAAAAAGAAATTTAGAAAATACTAAAAAAAATAAGAAAAACAATAGAAGCCATTATGTATTGGCTGATGAGAGAAAAAGAGAAAAAAAAATTTCAGACAGCGCCAGGATGTCCGCCTATCGCCAGGGTATCCGCATAGAGCTTAGGTATGGGCTAGGGTCTAGGGTTAGGGCTAGGGGTTAGGGTTAGGTAGGTAGGGTAGGGGGAAAAATTTCAAAAAATCCGAAAAAACATGAAAAAACACGAAAAAATCCCAAAAATTCCGGGAAAAATCCCGAAAAACGGGGAAAAATCAATGAAAAACAGGCCTCGCCGGAGGCGATTTTCAAATTAAAAAATGAAAAATTCCAAAAAAAATTCGCCTCGGCCAGCCTAAAGGCGTGGCCGAGTTTTGAAATATTCTTTTTAGAAAAAAACGACCCAGAAAAAAAATCGAAAAAAAAGCCTGGAAGGCAGAGGCTGGAAAAAAAGAAAATAATTGAAAAACAGAGAAAAAAGAGAAAGAAAAAAAATAAGAAAAAAAAAGTTAGAATCGACTAAGAAAAAACTAAGAAATTTAGAAAAAAAAGGAAGCGAATAGACAGGTAAGTGTGATTAGAAAGAGAGGGGATACTGTATTAATAGAAGAGAAAAATTAGTAGGGGCTTAGGTATAGGGTTTCTAGGGCCCTTGGGGAATCCAATAAAAAAAAAAGAAATTTAGAAAATACTAAAAAAAATAAGAAAAACAATAGAAGCCATTATGTATTGGCTGATGAGAGAAAAAGAGAAAAAAAAATTTCAGACAGCGCCAGGATGTCCGCCTATCGCCAGGGTATCCGCATAGAGCTTAGGTATGGGCTAGGGTCTAGGGTTAGGGCTAGGGGTTAGGGTTAGGTAGGTAGGGTAGGGGGAAAAATTTCAAAAAATCCGAAAAAACATGAAAAAACACGAAAAAATCCCAAAAATTCCGGGAAAAATCCCGAAAAACGGGGAAAAATCAATGAAAAACAGGCCTCGCCGGAGGCGATTTTCAAATTAAAAAATGAAAAATTCCAAAAAAAATTCGCCTCGGCCAGCCTAAAGGCGTGGCCGAGTTTTGAAATATTCTTTTTAGAAAAAAACGACCCAGAAAAAAAATCGAAAAAAAAGCCTGGAAGGCAGAGGCTGGAAAAAAAGAAAATAATTGAAAAACAGAGAAAAAAGAGAAAGAAAAAAAATAAGAAAAAAAAAGTTAGAATCGACTAAGAAAAAACTAAGAAATTTAGAAAAAAAAGGAAGCGAATAGACAGGTAAGTGTGATTAGAAAGAGAGGGGATACTGTATTAATAGAAGAGAAAAATTAGTAGGGGCTTAGGTATAGGGTTTCTAGGGCCCTTGGGGAATCCAATAAAAAAAAAAGAAATTTAGAAAATACTAAAAAAAATAAGAAAAACAATAGAAGCCATTATGTATTGGCTGATGAGAGAAAAAGAGAAAAAAAAATTTCAGACAGCGCCAGGATGTCCGCCTATCGCCAGGGTATCCGCATAGAGCTTAGGTATGGGCTAGGGTCTAGGGTTAGGGCTAGGGGTTAGGGTTAGGTAGGTAGGGTAGGGGGAAAAATTTCAAAAAATCCGAAAAAACATGAAAAAACACGAAAAAATCCCAAAAATTCCGGGAAAAATCCCGAAAAACGGGGAAAAATCAATGAAAAACAGGCCTCGCCGGAGGCGATTTTCAAATTAAAAAATGAAAAATTCCAAAAAAAATTCGCCTCGGCCAGCCTAAAGGCGTGGCCGAGTTTTGAAATATTCTTTTTAGAAAAAAACGACCCAGAAAAAAAATCGAAAAAAAAGCCTGGAAGGCAGAGGCTGGAAAAAAAGAAAATAATTGAAAAACAGAGAAAAAAGAGAAAGAAAAAAAATAAGAAAAAAAAAGTTAGAATCGACTAAGAAAAAACTAAGAAATTTAGAAAAAAAAGGAAGCGAATAGACAGGTAAGTGTGATTAGAAAGAGAGGGGATACTGTATTAATAGAAGAGAAAAATTAGTAGGGGCTTAGGTATAGGGTTTCTAGGGCCCTTGGGGAATCCAATAAAAAAAAAAGAAATTTAGAAAATACTAAAAAAAATAAGAAAAACAATAGAAGCCATTATGTATTGGCTGATGAGAGAAAAAGAGAAAAAAAAATTTCAGACAGCGCCAGGATGTCCGCCTATCGCCAGGGTATCCGCATAGAGCTTAGGTATGGGCTAGGGTCTAGGGTTAGGGCTAGGGGTTAGGGTTAGGTAGGTAGGGTAGGGGGAAAAATTTCAAAAAATCCGAAAAAACATGAAAAAACACGAAAAAATCCCAAAAATTCCGGGAAAAATCCCGAAAAACGGGGAAAAATCAATGAAAAACAGGCCTCGCCGGAGGCGATTTTCAAATTAAAAAATGAAAAATTCCAAAAAAAATTCGCCTCGGCCAGCCTAAAGGCGTGGCCGAGTTTTGAAATATTCTTTTTAGAAAAAAACGACCCAGAAAAAAAATCGAAAAAAAAGCCTGGAAGGCAGAGGCTGGAAAAAAAGAAAATAATTGAAAAACAGAGAAAAAAGAGAAAGAAAAAAAATAAGAAAAAAAAAGTTAGAATCGACTAAGAAAAAACTAAGAAATTTAGAAAAAAAAGGAAGCGAATAGACAGGTAAGTGTGATTAGAAAGAGAGGGGATACTGTATTAATAGAAGAGAAAAATTAGTAGGGGCTTAGGTATAGGGTTTCTAGGGCCCTTGGGGAATCCAATAAAAAAAAAAGAAATTTAGAAAATACTAAAAAAAATAAGAAAAACAATAGAAGCCATTATGTATTGGCTGATGAGAGAAAAAGAGAAAAAAAAATTTCAGACAGCGCCAGGATGTCCGCCTATCGCCAGGGTATCCGCATAGAGCTTAGGTATGGGCTAGGGTCTAGGGTTAGGGCTAGGGGTTAGGGTTAGGTAGGTAGGGTAGGGGGAAAAATTTCAAAAAATCCGAAAAAACATGAAAAAACACGAAAAAATCCCAAAAATTCCGGGAAAAATCCCGAAAAACGGGGAAAAATCAATGAAAAACAGGCCTCGCCGGAGGCGATTTTCAAATTAAAAAATGAAAAATTCCAAAAAAAATTCGCCTCGGCCAGCCTAAAGGCGTGGCCGAGTTTTGAAATATTCTTTTTAGAAAAAAACGACCCAGAAAAAAAATCGAAAAAAAAGCCTGGAAGGCAGAGGCTGGAAAAAAAGAAAATAATTGAAAAACAGAGAAAAAAGAGAAAGAAAAAAAATAAGAAAAAAAAAGTTAGAATCGACTAAGAAAAAACTAAGAAATTTAGAAAAAAAAGGAAGCGAATAGACAGGTAAGTGTGATTAGAAAGAGAGGGGATACTGTATTAATAGAAGAGAAAAATTAGTAGGGGCTTAGGTATAGGGTTTCTAGGGCCCTTGGGGAATCCAATAAAAAAAAAAGAAATTTAGAAAATACTAAAAAAAATAAGAAAAACAATAGAAGCCATTATGTATTGGCTGATGAGAGAAAAAGAGAAAAAAAAATTTCAGACAGCGCCAGGATGTCCGCCTATCGCCAGGGTATCCGCATAGAGCTTAGGTATGGGCTAGGGTCTAGGGTTAGGGCTAGGGGTTAGGGTTAGGTAGGTAGGGTAGGGGGAAAAATTTCAAAAAATCCGAAAAAACATGAAAAAACACGAAAAAATCCCAAAAATTCCGGGAAAAATCCCGAAAAACGGGGAAAAATCAATGAAAAACAGGCCTCGCCGGAGGCGATTTTCAAATTAAAAAATGAAAAATTCCAAAAAAAATTCGCCTCGGCCAGCCTAAAGGCGTGGCCGAGTTTTGAAATATTCTTTTTAGAAAAAAACGACCCAGAAAAAAAATCGAAAAAAAAGCCTGGAAGGCAGAGGCTGGAAAAAAAGAAAATAATTGAAAAACAGAGAAAAAAGAGAAAGAAAAAAAATAAGAAAAAAAAAGTTAGAATCGACTAAGAAAAAACTAAGAAATTTAGAAAAAAAAGGAAGCGAATAGACAGGTAAGTGTGATTAGAAAGAGAGGGGATACTGTATTAATAGAAGAGAAAAATTAGTAGGGGCTTAGGTATAGGGTTTCTAGGGCCCTTGGGGAATCCAATAAAAAAAAAAGAAATTTAGAAAATACTAAAAAAAATAAGAAAAACAATAGAAGCCATTATGTATTGGCTGATGAGAGAAAAAGAGAAAAAAAAATTTCAGACAGCGCCAGGATGTCCGCCTATCGCCAGGGTATCCGCATAGAGCTTAGGTATGGGCTAGGGTCTAGGGTTAGGGCTAGGGGTTAGGGTTAGGTAGGTAGGGTAGGGGGAAAAATTTCAAAAAATCCGAAAAAACATGAAAAAACACGAAAAAATCCCAAAAATTCCGGGAAAAATCCCGAAAAACGGGGAAAAATCAATGAAAAACAGGCCTCGCCGGAGGCGATTTTCAAATTAAAAAATGAAAAATTCCAAAAAAAATTCGCCTCGGCCAGCCTAAAGGCGTGGCCGAGTTTTGAAATATTCTTTTTAGAAAAAAACGACCCAGAAAAAAAATCGAAAAAAAAGCCTGGAAGGCAGAGGCTGGAAAAAAAGAAAATAATTGAAAAACAGAGAAAAAAGAGAAAGAAAAAAAATAAGAAAAAAAAAGTTAGAATCGACTAAGAAAAAACTAAGAAATTTAGAAAAAAAAGGAAGCGAATAGACAGGTAAGTGTGATTAGAAAGAGAGGGGATACTGTATTAATAGAAGAGAAAAATTAGTAGGGGCTTAGGTATAGGGTTTCTAGGGCCCTTGGGGAATCCAATAAAAAAAAAAGAAATTTAGAAAATACTAAAAAAAATAAGAAAAACAATAGAAGCCATTATGTATTGGCTGATGAGAGAAAAAGAGAAAAAAAAATTTCAGACAGCGCCAGGATGTCCGCCTATCGCCAGGGTATCCGCATAGAGCTTAGGTATGGGCTAGGGTCTAGGGTTAGGGCTAGGGGTTAGGGTTAGGTAGGTAGGGTAGGGGGAAAAATTTCAAAAAATCCGAAAAAACATGAAAAAACACGAAAAAATCCCAAAAATTCCGGGAAAAATCCCGAAAAACGGGGAAAAATCAATGAAAAACAGGCCTCGCCGGAGGCGATTTTCAAATTAAAAAATGAAAAATTCCAAAAAAAATTCGCCTCGGCCAGCCTAAAGGCGTGGCCGAGTTTTGAAATATTCTTTTTAGAAAAAAACGACCCAGAAAAAAAATCGAAAAAAAAGCCTGGAAGGCAGAGGCTGGAAAAAAAGAAAATAATTGAAAAACAGAGAAAAAAGAGAAAGAAAAAAAATAAGAAAAAAAAAGTTAGAATCGACTAAGAAAAAACTAAGAAATTTAGAAAAAAAAGGAAGCGAATAGACAGGTAAGTGTGATTAGAAAGAGAGGGGATACTGTATTAATAGAAGAGAAAAATTAGTAGGGGCTTAGGTATAGGGTTTCTAGGGCCCTTGGGGAATCCAATAAAAAAAAAAGAAATTTAGAAAATACTAAAAAAAATAAGAAAAACAATAGAAGCCATTATGTATTGGCTGATGAGAGAAAAAGAGAAAAAAAAATTTCAGACAGCGCCAGGATGTCCGCCTATCGCCAGGGTATCCGCATAGAGCTTAGGTATGGGCTAGGGTCTAGGGTTAGGGCTAGGGGTTAGGGTTAGGTAGGTAGGGTAGGGGGAAAAATTTCAAAAAATCCGAAAAAACATGAAAAAACACGAAAAAATCCCAAAAATTCCGGGAAAAATCCCGAAAAACGGGGAAAAATCAATGAAAAACAGGCCTCGCCGGAGGCGATTTTCAAATTAAAAAATGAAAAATTCCAAAAAAAATTCGCCTCGGCCAGCCTAAAGGCGTGGCCGAGTTTTGAAATATTCTTTTTAGAAAAAAACGACCCAGAAAAAAAATCGAAAAAAAAGCCTGGAAGGCAGAGGCTGGAAAAAAAGAAAATAATTGAAAAACAGAGAAAAAAGAGAAAGAAAAAAAATAAGAAAAAAAAAGTTAGAATCGACTAAGAAAAAACTAAGAAATTTAGAAAAAAAAGGAAGCGAATAGACAGGTAAGTGTGATTAGAAAGAGAGGGGATACTGTATTAATAGAAGAGAAAAATTAGTAGGGGCTTAGGTATAGGGTTTCTAGGGCCCTTGGGGAATCCAATAAAAAAAAAAGAAATTTAGAAAATACTAAAAAAAATAAGAAAAACAATAGAAGCCATTATGTATTGGCTGATGAGAGAAAAAGAGAAAAAAAAATTTCAGACAGCGCCAGGATGTCCGCCTATCGCCAGGGTATCCGCATAGAGCTTAGGTATGGGCTAGGGTCTAGGGTTAGGGCTAGGGGTTAGGGTTAGGTAGGTAGGGTAGGGGGAAAAATTTCAAAAAATCCGAAAAAACATGAAAAAACACGAAAAAATCCCAAAAATTCCGGGAAAAATCCCGAAAAACGGGGAAAAATCAATGAAAAACAGGCCTCGCCGGAGGCGATTTTCAAATTAAAAAATGAAAAATTCCAAAAAAAATTCGCCTCGGCCAGCCTAAAGGCGTGGCCGAGTTTTGAAATATTCTTTTTAGAAAAAAACGACCCAGAAAAAAAATCGAAAAAAAAGCCTGGAAGGCAGAGGCTGGAAAAAAAGAAAATAATTGAAAAACAGAGAAAAAAGAGAAAGAAAAAAAATAAGAAAAAAAAAGTTAGAATCGACTAAGAAAAAACTAAGAAATTTAGAAAAAAAAGGAAGCGAATAGACAGGTAAGTGTGATTAGAAAGAGAGGGGATACTGTATTAATAGAAGAGAAAAATTAGTAGGGGCTTAGGTATAGGGTTTCTAGGGCCCTTGGGGAATCCAATAAAAAAAAAAGAAATTTAGAAAATACTAAAAAAAATAAGAAAAACAATAGAAGCCATTATGTATTGGCTGATGAGAGAAAAAGAGAAAAAAAAATTTCAGACAGCGCCAGGATGTCCGCCTATCGCCAGGGTATCCGCATAGAGCTTAGGTATGGGCTAGGGTCTAGGGTTAGGGCTAGGGGTTAGGGTTAGGTAGGTAGGGTAGGGGGAAAAATTTCAAAAAATCCGAAAAAACATGAAAAAACACGAAAAAATCCCAAAAATTCCGGGAAAAATCCCGAAAAACGGGGAAAAATCAATGAAAAACAGGCCTCGCCGGAGGCGATTTTCAAATTAAAAAATGAAAAATTCCAAAAAAAATTCGCCTCGGCCAGCCTAAAGGCGTGGCCGAGTTTTGAAATATTCTTTTTAGAAAAAAACGACCCAGAAAAAAAATCGAAAAAAAAGCCTGGAAGGCAGAGGCTGGAAAAAAAGAAAATAATTGAAAAACAGAGAAAAAAGAGAAAGAAAAAAAATAAGAAAAAAAAAGTTAGAATCGACTAAGAAAAAACTAAGAAATTTAGAAAAAAAAGGAAGCGAATAGACAGGTAAGTGTGATTAGAAAGAGAGGGGATACTGTATTAATAGAAGAGAAAAATTAGTAGGGGCTTAGGTATAGGGTTTCTAGGGCCCTTGGGGAATCCAATAAAAAAAAAAGAAATTTAGAAAATACTAAAAAAAATAAGAAAAACAATAGAAGCCATTATGTATTGGCTGATGAGAGAAAAAGAGAAAAAAAAATTTCAGACAGCGCCAGGATGTCCGCCTATCGCCAGGGTATCCGCATAGAGCTTAGGTATGGGCTAGGGTCTAGGGTTAGGGCTAGGGGTTAGGGTTAGGTAGGTAGGGTAGGGGGAAAAATTTCAAAAAATCCGAAAAAACATGAAAAAACACGAAAAAATCCCAAAAATTCCGGGAAAAATCCCGAAAAACGGGGAAAAATCAATGAAAAACAGGCCTCGCCGGAGGCGATTTTCAAATTAAAAAATGAAAAATTCCAAAAAAAATTCGCCTCGGCCAGCCTAAAGGCGTGGCCGAGTTTTGAAATATTCTTTTTAGAAAAAAACGACCCAGAAAAAAAATCGAAAAAAAAGCCTGGAAGGCAGAGGCTGGAAAAAAAGAAAATAATTGAAAAACAGAGAAAAAAGAGAAAGAAAAAAAATAAGAAAAAAAAAGTTAGAATCGACTAAGAAAAAACTAAGAAATTTAGAAAAAAAAGGAAGCGAATAGACAGGTAAGTGTGATTAGAAAGAGAGGGGATACTGTATTAATAGAAGAGAAAAATTAGTAGGGGCTTAGGTATAGGGTTTCTAGGGCCCTTGGGGAATCCAATAAAAAAAAAAGAAATTTAGAAAATACTAAAAAAAATAAGAAAAACAATAGAAGCCATTATGTATTGGCTGATGAGAGAAAAAGAGAAAAAAAAATTTCAGACAGCGCCAGGATGTCCGCCTATCGCCAGGGTATCCGCATAGAGCTTAGGTATGGGCTAGGGTCTAGGGTTAGGGCTAGGGGTTAGGGTTAGGTAGGTAGGGTAGGGGGAAAAATTTCAAAAAATCCGAAAAAACATGAAAAAACACGAAAAAATCCCAAAAATTCCGGGAAAAATCCCGAAAAACGGGGAAAAATCAATGAAAAACAGGCCTCGCCGGAGGCGATTTTCAAATTAAAAAATGAAAAATTCCAAAAAAAATTCGCCTCGGCCAGCCTAAAGGCGTGGCCGAGTTTTGAAATATTCTTTTTAGAAAAAAACGACCCAGAAAAAAAATCGAAAAAAAAGCCTGGAAGGCAGAGGCTGGAAAAAAAGAAAATAATTGAAAAACAGAGAAAAAAGAGAAAGAAAAAAAATAAGAAAAAAAAAGTTAGAATCGACTAAGAAAAAACTAAGAAATTTAGAAAAAAAAGGAAGCGAATAGACAGGTAAGTGTGATTAGAAAGAGAGGGGATACTGTATTAATAGAAGAGAAAAATTAGTAGGGGCTTAGGTATAGGGTTTCTAGGGCCCTTGGGGAATCCAATAAAAAAAAAAGAAATTTAGAAAATACTAAAAAAAATAAGAAAAACAATAGAAGCCATTATGTATTGGCTGATGAGAGAAAAAGAGAAAAAAAAATTTCAGACAGCGCCAGGATGTCCGCCTATCGCCAGGGTATCCGCATAGAGCTTAGGTATGGGCTAGGGTCTAGGGTTAGGGCTAGGGGTTAGGGTTAGGTAGGTAGGGTAGGGGGAAAAATTTCAAAAAATCCGAAAAAACATGAAAAAACACGAAAAAATCCCAAAAATTCCGGGAAAAATCCCGAAAAACGGGGAAAAATCAATGAAAAACAGGCCTCGCCGGAGGCGATTTTCAAATTAAAAAATGAAAAATTCCAAAAAAAATTCGCCTCGGCCAGCCTAAAGGCGTGGCCGAGTTTTGAAATATTCTTTTTAGAAAAAAACGACCCAGAAAAAAAATCGAAAAAAAAGCCTGGAAGGCAGAGGCTGGAAAAAAAGAAAATAATTGAAAAACAGAGAAAAAAGAGAAAGAAAAAAAATAAGAAAAAAAAAGTTAGAATCGACTAAGAAAAAACTAAGAAATTTAGAAAAAAAAGGAAGCGAATAGACAGGTAAGTGTGATTAGAAAGAGAGGGGATACTGTATTAATAGAAGAGAAAAATTAGTAGGGGCTTAGGTATAGGGTTTCTAGGGCCCTTGGGGAATCCAATAAAAAAAAAAGAAATTTAGAAAATACTAAAAAAAATAAGAAAAACAATAGAAGCCATTATGTATTGGCTGATGAGAGAAAAAGAGAAAAAAAAATTTCAGACAGCGCCAGGATGTCCGCCTATCGCCAGGGTATCCGCATAGAGCTTAGGTATGGGCTAGGGTCTAGGGTTAGGGCTAGGGGTTAGGGTTAGGTAGGTAGGGTAGGGGGAAAAATTTCAAAAAATCCGAAAAAACATGAAAAAACACGAAAAAATCCCAAAAATTCCGGGAAAAATCCCGAAAAACGGGGAAAAATCAATGAAAAACAGGCCTCGCCGGAGGCGATTTTCAAATTAAAAAATGAAAAATTCCAAAAAAAATTCGCCTCGGCCAGCCTAAAGGCGTGGCCGAGTTTTGAAATATTCTTTTTAGAAAAAAACGACCCAGAAAAAAAATCGAAAAAAAAGCCTGGAAGGCAGAGGCTGGAAAAAAAGAAAATAATTGAAAAACAGAGAAAAAAGAGAAAGAAAAAAAATAAGAAAAAAAAAGTTAGAATCGACTAAGAAAAAACTAAGAAATTTAGAAAAAAAAGGAAGCGAATAGACAGGTAAGTGTGATTAGAAAGAGAGGGGATACTGTATTAATAGAAGAGAAAAATTAGTAGGGGCTTAGGTATAGGGTTTCTAGGGCCCTTGGGGAATCCAATAAAAAAAAAAGAAATTTAGAAAATACTAAAAAAAATAAGAAAAACAATAGAAGCCATTATGTATTGGCTGATGAGAGAAAAAGAGAAAAAAAAATTTCAGACAGCGCCAGGATGTCCGCCTATCGCCAGGGTATCCGCATAGAGCTTAGGTATGGGCTAGGGTCTAGGGTTAGGGCTAGGGGTTAGGGTTAGGTAGGTAGGGTAGGGGGAAAAATTTCAAAAAATCCGAAAAAACATGAAAAAACACGAAAAAATCCCAAAAATTCCGGGAAAAATCCCGAAAAACGGGGAAAAATCAATGAAAAACAGGCCTCGCCGGAGGCGATTTTCAAATTAAAAAATGAAAAATTCCAAAAAAAATTCGCCTCGGCCAGCCTAAAGGCGTGGCCGAGTTTTGAAATATTCTTTTTAGAAAAAAACGACCCAGAAAAAAAATCGAAAAAAAAGCCTGGAAGGCAGAGGCTGGAAAAAAAGAAAATAATTGAAAAACAGAGAAAAAAGAGAAAGAAAAAAAATAAGAAAAAAAAAGTTAGAATCGACTAAGAAAAAACTAAGAAATTTAGAAAAAAAAGGAAGCGAATAGACAGGTAAGTGTGATTAGAAAGAGAGGGGATACTGTATTAATAGAAGAGAAAAATTAGTAGGGGCTTAGGTATAGGGTTTCTAGGGCCCTTGGGGAATCCAATAAAAAAAAAAGAAATTTAGAAAATACTAAAAAAAATAAGAAAAACAATAGAAGCCATTATGTATTGGCTGATGAGAGAAAAAGAGAAAAAAAAATTTCAGACAGCGCCAGGATGTCCGCCTATCGCCAGGGTATCCGCATAGAGCTTAGGTATGGGCTAGGGTCTAGGGTTAGGGCTAGGGGTTAGGGTTAGGTAGGTAGGGTAGGGGGAAAAATTTCAAAAAATCCGAAAAAACATGAAAAAACACGAAAAAATCCCAAAAATTCCGGGAAAAATCCCGAAAAACGGGGAAAAATCAATGAAAAACAGGCCTCGCCGGAGGCGATTTTCAAATTAAAAAATGAAAAATTCCAAAAAAAATTCGCCTCGGCCAGCCTAAAGGCGTGGCCGAGTTTTGAAATATTCTTTTTAGAAAAAAACGACCCAGAAAAAAAATCGAAAAAAAAGCCTGGAAGGCAGAGGCTGGAAAAAAAGAAAATAATTGAAAAACAGAGAAAAAAGAGAAAGAAAAAAAATAAGAAAAAAAAAGTTAGAATCGACTAAGAAAAAACTAAGAAATTTAGAAAAAAAAGGAAGCGAATAGACAGGTAAGTGTGATTAGAAAGAGAGGGGATACTGTATTAATAGAAGAGAAAAATTAGTAGGGGCTTAGGTATAGGGTTTCTAGGGCCCTTGGGGAATCCAATAAAAAAAAAAGAAATTTAGAAAATACTAAAAAAAATAAGAAAAACAATAGAAGCCATTATGTATTGGCTGATGAGAGAAAAAGAGAAAAAAAAATTTCAGACAGCGCCAGGATGTCCGCCTATCGCCAGGGTATCCGCATAGAGCTTAGGTATGGGCTAGGGTCTAGGGTTAGGGCTAGGGGTTAGGGTTAGGTAGGTAGGGTAGGGGGAAAAATTTCAAAAAATCCGAAAAAACATGAAAAAACACGAAAAAATCCCAAAAATTCCGGGAAAAATCCCGAAAAACGGGGAAAAATCAATGAAAAACAGGCCTCGCCGGAGGCGATTTTCAAATTAAAAAATGAAAAATTCCAAAAAAAATTCGCCTCGGCCAGCCTAAAGGCGTGGCCGAGTTTTGAAATATTCTTTTTAGAAAAAAACGACCCAGAAAAAAAATCGAAAAAAAAGCCTGGAAGGCAGAGGCTGGAAAAAAAGAAAATAATTGAAAAACAGAGAAAAAAGAGAAAGAAAAAAAATAAGAAAAAAAAAGTTAGAATCGACTAAGAAAAAACTAAGAAATTTAGAAAAAAAAGGAAGCGAATAGACAGGTAAGTGTGATTAGAAAGAGAGGGGATACTGTATTAATAGAAGAGAAAAATTAGTAGGGGCTTAGGTATAGGGTTTCTAGGGCCCTTGGGGAATCCAATAAAAAAAAAAGAAATTTAGAAAATACTAAAAAAAATAAGAAAAACAATAGAAGCCATTATGTATTGGCTGATGAGAGAAAAAGAGAAAAAAAAATTTCAGACAGCGCCAGGATGTCCGCCTATCGCCAGGGTATCCGCATAGAGCTTAGGTATGGGCTAGGGTCTAGGGTTAGGGCTAGGGGTTAGGGTTAGGTAGGTAGGGTAGGGGGAAAAATTTCAAAAAATCCGAAAAAACATGAAAAAACACGAAAAAATCCCAAAAATTCCGGGAAAAATCCCGAAAAACGGGGAAAAATCAATGAAAAACAGGCCTCGCCGGAGGCGATTTTCAAATTAAAAAATGAAAAATTCCAAAAAAAATTCGCCTCGGCCAGCCTAAAGGCGTGGCCGAGTTTTGAAATATTCTTTTTAGAAAAAAACGACCCAGAAAAAAAATCGAAAAAAAAGCCTGGAAGGCAGAGGCTGGAAAAAAAGAAAATAATTGAAAAACAGAGAAAAAAGAGAAAGAAAAAAAATAAGAAAAAAAAAGTTAGAATCGACTAAGAAAAAACTAAGAAATTTAGAAAAAAAAGGAAGCGAATAGACAGGTAAGTGTGATTAGAAAGAGAGGGGATACTGTATTAATAGAAGAGAAAAATTAGTAGGGGCTTAGGTATAGGGTTTCTAGGGCCCTTGGGGAATCCAATAAAAAAAAAAGAAATTTAGAAAATACTAAAAAAAATAAGAAAAACAATAGAAGCCATTATGTATTGGCTGATGAGAGAAAAAGAGAAAAAAAAATTTCAGACAGCGCCAGGATGTCCGCCTATCGCCAGGGTATCCGCATAGAGCTTAGGTATGGGCTAGGGTCTAGGGTTAGGGCTAGGGGTTAGGGTTAGGTAGGTAGGGTAGGGGGAAAAATTTCAAAAAATCCGAAAAAACATGAAAAAACACGAAAAAATCCCAAAAATTCCGGGAAAAATCCCGAAAAACGGGGAAAAATCAATGAAAAACAGGCCTCGCCGGAGGCGATTTTCAAATTAAAAAATGAAAAATTCCAAAAAAAATTCGCCTCGGCCAGCCTAAAGGCGTGGCCGAGTTTTGAAATATTCTTTTTAGAAAAAAACGACCCAGAAAAAAAATCGAAAAAAAAGCCTGGAAGGCAGAGGCTGGAAAAAAAGAAAATAATTGAAAAACAGAGAAAAAAGAGAAAGAAAAAAAATAAGAAAAAAAAAGTTAGAATCGACTAAGAAAAAACTAAGAAATTTAGAAAAAAAAGGAAGCGAATAGACAGGTAAGTGTGATTAGAAAGAGAGGGGATACTGTATTAATAGAAGAGAAAAATTAGTAGGGGCTTAGGTATAGGGTTTCTAGGGCCCTTGGGGAATCCAATAAAAAAAAAAGAAATTTAGAAAATACTAAAAAAAATAAGAAAAACAATAGAAGCCATTATGTATTGGCTGATGAGAGAAAAAGAGAAAAAAAAATTTCAGACAGCGCCAGGATGTCCGCCTATCGCCAGGGTATCCGCATAGAGCTTAGGTATGGGCTAGGGTCTAGGGTTAGGGCTAGGGGTTAGGGTTAGGTAGGTAGGGTAGGGGGAAAAATTTCAAAAAATCCGAAAAAACATGAAAAAACACGAAAAAATCCCAAAAATTCCGGGAAAAATCCCGAAAAACGGGGAAAAATCAATGAAAAACAGGCCTCGCCGGAGGCGATTTTCAAATTAAAAAATGAAAAATTCCAAAAAAAATTCGCCTCGGCCAGCCTAAAGGCGTGGCCGAGTTTTGAAATATTCTTTTTAGAAAAAAACGACCCAGAAAAAAAATCGAAAAAAAAGCCTGGAAGGCAGAGGCTGGAAAAAAAGAAAATAATTGAAAAACAGAGAAAAAAGAGAAAGAAAAAAAATAAGAAAAAAAAAGTTAGAATCGACTAAGAAAAAACTAAGAAATTTAGAAAAAAAAGGAAGCGAATAGACAGGTAAGTGTGATTAGAAAGAGAGGGGATACTGTATTAATAGAAGAGAAAAATTAGTAGGGGCTTAGGTATAGGGTTTCTAGGGCCCTTGGGGAATCCAATAAAAAAAAAAGAAATTTAGAAAATACTAAAAAAAATAAGAAAAACAATAGAAGCCATTATGTATTGGCTGATGAGAGAAAAAGAGAAAAAAAAATTTCAGACAGCGCCAGGATGTCCGCCTATCGCCAGGGTATCCGCATAGAGCTTAGGTATGGGCTAGGGTCTAGGGTTAGGGCTAGGGGTTAGGGTTAGGTAGGTAGGGTAGGGGGAAAAATTTCAAAAAATCCGAAAAAACATGAAAAAACACGAAAAAATCCCAAAAATTCCGGGAAAAATCCCGAAAAACGGGGAAAAATCAATGAAAAACAGGCCTCGCCGGAGGCGATTTTCAAATTAAAAAATGAAAAATTCCAAAAAAAATTCGCCTCGGCCAGCCTAAAGGCGTGGCCGAGTTTTGAAATATTCTTTTTAGAAAAAAACGACCCAGAAAAAAAATCGAAAAAAAAGCCTGGAAGGCAGAGGCTGGAAAAAAAGAAAATAATTGAAAAACAGAGAAAAAAGAGAAAGAAAAAAAATAAGAAAAAAAAAGTTAGAATCGACTAAGAAAAAACTAAGAAATTTAGAAAAAAAAGGAAGCGAATAGACAGGTAAGTGTGATTAGAAAGAGAGGGGATACTGTATTAATAGAAGAGAAAAATTAGTAGGGGCTTAGGTATAGGGTTTCTAGGGCCCTTGGGGAATCCAATAAAAAAAAAAGAAATTTAGAAAATACTAAAAAAAATAAGAAAAACAATAGAAGCCATTATGTATTGGCTGATGAGAGAAAAAGAGAAAAAAAAATTTCAGACAGCGCCAGGATGTCCGCCTATCGCCAGGGTATCCGCATAGAGCTTAGGTATGGGCTAGGGTCTAGGGTTAGGGCTAGGGGTTAGGGTTAGGTAGGTAGGGTAGGGGGAAAAATTTCAAAAAATCCGAAAAAACATGAAAAAACACGAAAAAATCCCAAAAATTCCGGGAAAAATCCCGAAAAACGGGGAAAAATCAATGAAAAACAGGCCTCGCCGGAGGCGATTTTCAAATTAAAAAATGAAAAATTCCAAAAAAAATTCGCCTCGGCCAGCCTAAAGGCGTGGCCGAGTTTTGAAATATTCTTTTTAGAAAAAAACGACCCAGAAAAAAAATCGAAAAAAAAGCCTGGAAGGCAGAGGCTGGAAAAAAAGAAAATAATTGAAAAACAGAGAAAAAAGAGAAAGAAAAAAAATAAGAAAAAAAAAGTTAGAATCGACTAAGAAAAAACTAAGAAATTTAGAAAAAAAAGGAAGCGAATAGACAGGTAAGTGTGATTAGAAAGAGAGGGGATACTGTATTAATAGAAGAGAAAAATTAGTAGGGGCTTAGGTATAGGGTTTCTAGGGCCCTTGGGGAATCCAATAAAAAAAAAAGAAATTTAGAAAATACTAAAAAAAATAAGAAAAACAATAGAAGCCATTATGTATTGGCTGATGAGAGAAAAAGAGAAAAAAAAATTTCAGACAGCGCCAGGATGTCCGCCTATCGCCAGGGTATCCGCATAGAGCTTAGGTATGGGCTAGGGTCTAGGGTTAGGGCTAGGGGTTAGGGTTAGGTAGGTAGGGTAGGGGGAAAAATTTCAAAAAATCCGAAAAAACATGAAAAAACACGAAAAAATCCCAAAAATTCCGGGAAAAATCCCGAAAAACGGGGAAAAATCAATGAAAAACAGGCCTCGCCGGAGGCGATTTTCAAATTAAAAAATGAAAAATTCCAAAAAAAATTCGCCTCGGCCAGCCTAAAGGCGTGGCCGAGTTTTGAAATATTCTTTTTAGAAAAAAACGACCCAGAAAAAAAATCGAAAAAAAAGCCTGGAAGGCAGAGGCTGGAAAAAAAGAAAATAATTGAAAAACAGAGAAAAAAGAGAAAGAAAAAAAATAAGAAAAAAAAAGTTAGAATCGACTAAGAAAAAACTAAGAAATTTAGAAAAAAAAGGAAGCGAATAGACAGGTAAGTGTGATTAGAAAGAGAGGGGATACTGTATTAATAGAAGAGAAAAATTAGTAGGGGCTTAGGTATAGGGTTTCTAGGGCCCTTGGGGAATCCAATAAAAAAAAAAGAAATTTAGAAAATACTAAAAAAAATAAGAAAAACAATAGAAGCCATTATGTATTGGCTGATGAGAGAAAAAGAGAAAAAAAAATTTCAGACAGCGCCAGGATGTCCGCCTATCGCCAGGGTATCCGCATAGAGCTTAGGTATGGGCTAGGGTCTAGGGTTAGGGCTAGGGGTTAGGGTTAGGTAGG
>JAQSEB010000009.1:600000-832766 GCA_030063045.1 Pratylenchus scribneri
TAAATGAAAATTATAATATTATATCAAGTTCATCCTTACAAAATTGCCATTCTAAAATTTTTTTAATAAATTTAAATTTTGAAAACTAATATATTTATTAAAAGATTTTATTAATATTTTGATTTTTAATTCTATTAGATCTCTTCGTTGCTAACATTGCGCCGAATTGTTCTTTATACAATAAAAATTGCAAAGGAATATACAAAATAAATGATGGATTCGATAATTCAATTTGGTCAACCACATTGGTTGGCAAGAAATGTGCAGACGATTTTTGCCCAATAAACACAACATGTAAACAATTGGATTTTTTCGCCCATTGTTTTTATTGAAATTATTTTGGAATAAATATTTGTATTTTGTAAAACTCGAATAAATCCATTTTATATAGTTCAATTTTGTATTTTGGTAAAGCGTAGAAAAGGCAATTTATTTGAAAATTCGGAGAATTCGCTTAATAATAAAAATTTATAGCCAAAATAAAAGAATTAATTTAAATTCGGCTCAAAATATATTTTTATAAATACAAAAATTCTAGAAGATGAAAGCCTATTAAATATATTTTATAAAATTTCAAAATACATCTTCTAAAAATTTATATTTTCAACTATTTTAATTAATTTTCATTACTTACATTATAAATTAATTCTTTAAAATTTTCTAATTATTTGTGCCTTAACTTTTGATTAAATACACATTTCTATTGTATAGGTTTTTGCTATAAATATAATAAATTTGTTATGTTCAATGAGCGACCAAAATAACGAAACTCTATCTGTTTACATTACATTTTTGATTTTTGGCCCAAAGATGTCAAAGCCAGCAGATTGTTTGTCCATTCACATAAACACTTTGTGCACAAAAAAGTAGTTATTGATTTTTGCCTTTCATTTTACAACTAACATAAATATTATCCGATAAAAATAAAAACCATAGCAACGATTCAGCGAGGCAAATTCCCATTCTCATATCAAAACAAAATATTTTCGACATTATTTTCAGTTTTATACTATTTTGATAAAAATTCCACAAAAATGCTGCAAAAACAAAAAATTGTTCCCCATTTATGGTTCAACAAAAATGCCGAAGAAGCAGCCAATTTCTATGTGTCATTGTTTGAAAATTCGAAAATCCTAGGGATCACACGTTATGAGCCTGATAATAAGGCTGGTTTTGCTGCTGGAGAGGTATTTTTTTAGTTCAAAATTGAACAAAAAAAAAAATAGATTTATTAACAATAAAAATCTTTTTAATGAAACTTCTAATATTAAATGAGAAAAAGCAAAAAATTTTAATGGAGAAAAAAAATTTGCAAATGGCGAAAAAATATTATGTGGTTTACAATGGTTCAAAAATATATCCAAGCCTAGACACACAAAAACATATACGCAATCGTTGAACTCATCGAGAAGCATCATATAATAATGATTTCGCTTTGGTTAAGATAAAGATATTTTTTAAAATAAAATCGGACAGCGGTTCATTCGGTTTAATAAAATTGAATACCATCCTAAAATAATTCCATCTTTTAAAGATAATGACAGTCACATTCCAACTTGAAGGCCAAAAATTCTGCGCCATCAATGGTGGTCCATATTTTCAGCTGAGTGAGGCAATGTCCTTCTTTGTCTGTTGCGAATCGCAAGAAGAAATTGATCGCCTTTGGGAGAAATTGAGCGAGGATGGAAAAATCCAAGAATGTGGTTGGCTGAAAGACCGTTTTGGACTGTCATGGCAAATCAATTGGGCCGGATATGAACAATTGGTGGCCGAAAGTGCAGAGAAGGCTGATCGAGTGATCAAAGCGCTGCATGGAATGAAGAAAGTGGACATTGCTGGACTTCAGAATGCATAAAAGGAAATACCCTTTAAAATAACACAAAATCGGCATTGAACATTGATTGGAAATTCGGTACTTGCGGGTTATCTACTTCCAGATTTGAAAATTTTTCTTGAGATTCTTATTTTCTTATTCATATTTGATTGTAAAACGAAGAAAAAACACTATTTTAGGATTAGAATTTTTGGTACTTCTGTACTTTGTGTGCACACTTTTTGTCAAAAGTGAAAAAGTGAAGGGTCCCCCTATGGTCTGTCATATTTCGGGTTAGGGTCAGTAAGGGTTGGGTTAGGGATAGGATGGGATAAGAATCATCTTTCGGGTATCCTAAACCCAAACCCTCACCCAAACCCTAAAACCCAAAGGGGGGACCAAGCACTTTTCAAAAGTGTGCACACAAAGTACAGAAGTACCGAATTTTTTGACCAATTTTGGGGGTAAGCAAGTAGATAACCCTCATTTACCGAAAATTCCATCTGAATTTAACGCAATTTATATTTAAAAAAATAGAATTTTTATGCAAAACTTGCATGTTATTTAAACAATTTTTCGAGATAAAATTTATTTATAAATAATAATAATTATATATTTCCAATAAACTAAACCTCAAATAAATAAAATAAAAAGAAATAAAATTACCGGGAACCGGGACCGGACAAGTACCGGGACCGCACAAGTACCGGGACCGCACAAGTACCGGGACCGCACAAGTACCGGGACCGCACAAGTACGGGACCGCACAAGTACCGGGACCGCACAAGTACCGGGACATTGATAAATTGATCGAGCAGATCACAGAGGAAATTTCAAAAAAAAAACCATAAAGGAGAATTATGAGAAAGGTGGATTAAAGAAATCAAATTTTATAAAAAAAAAACATTTTCCTATCTTGTTTCCCATTTTCGGGTGTGCAATTTCTAATTTACCCAATTATCTTATAAAGTTCTTTTTTTAAAATTTTTTTTTATATTTTTAGATTTATTGACATATTAACTAATGGACTTTAGGATGGAATTTAAGTTTGCCTGTGTGATAAAATAAAAGGGATTTTTAGCTTTTGTAATGGGTGATCTTTATTTGGATGGAATTAAGTTTGCCTATCTGGCAAACTTAGTGGTTTGCATTTTGGGATGGAAAATGTTTGGAAGGATAATTTTGATTATCCGTGCAAAGTTATATGGGTGATTTTAGAAGCTAACATTTTTTCGCATTTTGGGCCAATGGATTTGGGTAATTTTTTGTTTGCACAGAAATTTTGCCCAATTTAGGGGCCTTTATAAGTTCACTGGAAAATCAGACAAAACCATCATTTCCGAATTCCGATCCATTTTAACCAAAATTCCCCGCATTTTTCCTGCCCAAAAATATTCTCCGCATAAAATGGCTGCTAACAAAAATGCCTTCCCAATGTTGTACATCTGTTTATTCCTCGTGTTGACCATTTTGTTGATTCAACAGCATTTTGTGCAGGTGGACGGTCAATGCCTCAATAATGGTCAATGTATGTATAATTTTTGAGTCATAGCATTACAAACATTGTGATTGTTGTTCAATTGATATCATTAATTTGTAGAGATTTTGAATTAAAAAATACATAATTTCTCTGGTAAATTTAGCAAATCATAACGAATTGTTGCCAAAAAATAATTATTATATTCTCATTTTTTATTTCTAGAGGTTTTTCGGTGCAGCACAAAATGAAATTGATAGCAATTTTTCCTATTTTATAATCTTAATAAGATATATTGCCATTTTTTCAGGAAAATACTAAAGGAAAGAAAATTTTTGAAAATTTGTCATTTTCACACATTGGGTATTTTCATTATAAAAGTAGTGCTTTACAACAAGATGGCGAAAGGATTCCAAAAATCCCTAATAAGCAATTTTTAATAATGATCGCAATTCATAAGTATTACCATATGTAATTAATTAATCTAGAAAAACAAATGAGAAGCAAAAATTTTAACAAACTTTTAAAAATATTTTCGAAAGAATGGAATATTTTTAATTTTTCTCTGTTGATAACTTTTTATAATTAGAATTGGACAAAATTATTTTATTTGTTTATGAATTTTTAGCATGCCGTTTTGGTTCGCAGTGTTGCGCTAGAAATTGTATTAGTGGTAAGTGCGGATTTTCTGACCCACCAAGGAAGTAGAATGTTTGCGAGAACATTCCTTTTCAATGAACGATGAAAATGTTGATGAAAAAGAAAAAAATAAACTCTGTGAACATGATTAAATTTGTTAACAAAAAATTAAATAAAATTAAATTATTAAATATAATGCAATACCCAAAAAATTGTATTTGCTAATATGATTTGATAAATGTTATTTGAGCAAAATTGTTTATATATATTTTTATATTTTTTTTATTAAATAGTTTAATTAATAATTAGCTCTCATTCAAAAAAATTCAGAAAATTTCACTCAATTTTAGTCCGCGTTCTCCGTAGTACTTTGTTTTATATGGAAGAGTTGGATCGAAATTTGCCCAAGGCAACCTTTTTTGGTGGGAAATTGCTCAAGGCAACATTTTTATTTTTTTTCGGAATTTGCCCAAGCCAAATTTTTTGATAGGAAATTGCACAAGGCAATATTTTTGAATTTTTTGTGCTATAATAATCGCCTGACCTCGCTAAGATAGAAGATCAAGAAATAGTTACAGTCTTTTAGTACCTGCTTATTTTTATTAAAGCTTTGGTCACCAAAAATAAATTACAAAATAATATTTTAAATTTCACAAAGGTAGAAAAACTACAAAAAATGAAAAAACGAAAGCTAATATGCCCCTGCTCTTCCACTAGACCATAAAACAAAAAAAAATCCGAACAATTTTTTAAAATTTTTCAACTTTGTCATGCCTTAAGAAAACACACTTAAAATCTCGTAAATTAATTTATAGTTTAACAATAACAAAAACATTTATTATTTCCTGTATAATATTAACATTTTATGTTGTGTTTTTCTAAATATTTTTGTGTTTTTCTCTGAATTGTATTTTATTTTTCATTTTATTCTAAATAATTTGTTCAAAAATTTTATTATAATTTTTTTATTTCTACTATTGTGGAGACGAACTAGCACCAATGTTCACATTTTTGGCCCACAGATTTGGATAATTTATTGAGTTTGGTTATATTTAGCCGAAAACTTGACAAATTTGTCGAAAAGGAATTGGGGAATGCGAACAAATATTTCCGGCAGGATGATGAAACTGAGAGTCAACGGGGATATGTTTGCATGAAAATACCAAAAGAAGGAAAGGAAAAAGAGAATATCGAATAAAAGAATTGGCTAAATTTATTTAAATTATGGAGTGTCACCTTGCTGTTCTTTTTCCAATTTTATCACCTATGATATAATCCAATGAGCAATGACTCTCCTAATTTACAGTTAACTCCAGACTCCACTATCTATTCCATTTTGACAAAATATGGATAATTATTTGGAATAAATATTATTGAATGAATTACATAATTTGTAAAAAAATAAAAACTCTAAGTAATGCTAGTGTATTCTAAGTGGAATCTCATCTCAATCAATAAATCATATTATGGAAATAAAATGTTCACAAACCAAATACGATATATTTATACCGAAAATGAATAAGTTGAAAATCAGAAAGAATTTAAAAATGACAAATTAGGGTACTATTGAAGTTTACAGGATGGAAGGGAAGAAGGATGAAGATAATGATGATGAAGAGGAGATTAAGCTAAGGATGATCATCTTCTTCATCATCCTCATCATTAGTATCATTATCATTATCTTCTTCCTCTTCTTCTTCATCATCATTATCTTCATCTTTCTTCCTATCCATCCTGTAAATTGCAATAGTACCCAAATTACTTTAAAAAAAAAAGAAAAATAAATATAGAAATGAATTTTAGCAAAAATACCGAACAGTACTGATATAAAGATATGTTTGCAACATCATGAAAAGCAATTTTCGTCCATTCAATGCTGATTGACGGTTTCGAGAAATTAAACACAAAATGTATCATCATTTCATTATCATCTTTTCCAAAGTTAAATTTCACTTTGGATATAATAGCATTTAATTTTTTTGTTCTTCCATTCACATTTCGCCTCATATTATTCCTTCAATTTGGCTAGATATTGGGCCATAGCGAAATCGAATTGGTACATCAAAAAGGTTAAAAATTATCTAATAATATTAATATTGACATTTATTATTTTTTGCCTCTTTGTAAAGTCATATTCATTTCCATTATTGTCATGCTTTTTTTAAATAAAATCTTTACCAACCATCTTCATTCATTGTTTTTTTCCCTTTTCTTCCAATATTCCATGTAAAATCAGAAAAAATTGTTTTGATTTGGTTTCATGAAAATTGGCACCAGGGAAAATCTTTCATTATTTGTGTTGTTGTTTAAGGTGTATTTGGAGTTTGGACATGATTGATAGTTTTGAACGTTTTTATGAACATTGACTAGTGGAAATTAAAATTTTTAATGTTGGCTCTGAAAAAGAAAATTTCAAATTTGCCACAACAAATGGGAAATATTCCTTGGCTAGGACTAGGATTTCACATGATTGTTAAAATTGGTTTTTGAGGATGAGACTTAATATAAAAGGATATTTTATAAAATCGATCATCAAAGGAATGATTAATAAAATTGTCGATAAATAGCAATAAAAAATATCAAACATTTAAAAATGATTTATTTGAAGTAAAATTAATTATAATGAATAATAATTCAGTAGTTAAAATAAAAAAAATATATTGGAATTGTGAATTTTTATTTTTAAGAGCAATCCACGAGAAAATAAATTAAATGCATTTTTTTTACTTAAAATAAGCAATTTATATGAAGTTATGATGGAAATGTGATGTGGCAAATAAATAAAATATAAATTTTTCTCTTTGATTTCATTCACAAAATTCTTCAAAAATATTTCCGCTCACATTTAACCAAAAAAAAATCATTTAATTTTTTTTGTTTCTTCTATGACAACATTCAAAATTTCATTTTTATATCTCTTCGCTTGTTTCTTCCTTTTTCTTCTTTTCCAATTTGACTTCAATGCAATTTATGTGGAAACTGTAAGTTTCATTTAGAATTGAGTACCAAAAAATATTATTGTTAAAAATTTTTTTATTACTGAATCAAAAATTTACATTTTAAAATGTCATTTTGAAAAGCAATTAAATATAAATATGACCTTCTTATTTAGCATTTTTATTTGTCTATTTTGGTAGGGGGCAATGTCAACAATTACTAAGTATGCCCTATCCCCCAATGGTAAATGTTGGCATTGGGCTTACCCAAAAATGACATAAATTGCATTGGAAAAAATTGAAAGACAAATTCAAAATGATATTTTTAAAAAAAAATTAAAAATTCACAATTTATAAAAATAATTTATTTATAAATTTTTATATTTAGCGTGCTAGCATTCCGGCCGATATGTGCTACCAAATTGATGGTGAACAACGTGTAAAATGTTGTGATTGCGATGCTTATGGTCTGGTGAAAGGAAGGCCCATTAATTGCAAATACAATAGCGCCAAAGATGAAAGTTGTCCAAAACAATCTGCGGAAATGAATAGTAATGCATTTTCCACCGATTGTTACAAAATGGACGATGAAAAGCGTGTGCTTTGCTGCTATTGTGATGCTTATGGACTTATGAATGGTGGAAGGCCTATAAATTGCAAATACAACAGTAAAAAGAACGAAATTTTTCCGAAAGAGAACTAATTCGATTGAAATAAATTTTTGAAAAAAAAAGTTGTGAATTATATGAATTTTGAATTGCAATAATAATTTTTCAATTTTTTATCATTATTTTAATTTTTATAATGATATTTACCATCTTCATCATAGCAGTGATGGCTAATCCAAATTGTAATAAAAATAAAATTTTGGAGAGACTGCCCTCCATATACTTTCAAAAATTATAAGTAAGTAAGCATAATTACCAAAATTTTCCTCTGTAAAAAATTATTATATCCGATGGACTAAATTGCGAACACGTTTCTTCCTATTTTCCTCTGTAATAAAACAAAAAAATTATCCAAATCTGTGGACCTAAAATGTGAACAACTTTGGTTTCTTGTTTACCAGAAAAATTGGAATTGGATGGATTTAAATTTGCCTATCCAGAAAAAGGCATAGGATTTACATTTTGTATGGATAATTTTGAGTGTTCTTGTTCTTGCCACTTTACAATGGGGGAAAACAAGGAAGCAATATTTGTTTGCATTCTATGCCCCATGGATTTTTAAAAAATTTTTTTATCAAATTTGCCCAAATTGAGAGTCTTTATAAGCCCATTGGAAAGTCACACAAATCCATCACTCATTTCCCGTTCATTTTAATAAATTCAATATTTTCCTTCTGCTGAATATTTTCGAACAAATGGCTACCTTTCTTACGTTCAACAAAAATGCCTTCCCAAAGCTGTTCACATTTTTCTTACTGACCATGACCATAATATTGATTCAACAGCATTTTGTGCAGGTGGATGGTCAACAATGCCGCGAATATCTCAAAAGTATGCCAAATCTTACTTTTAGGACATAATGCCTAACACACCATTTCTATTCTGGTTGCATCCCTATTCCTATGGTTAATTGATGAGATTAGCATTGAAAATTCATAATTTATATTAAATTATTAAAAAATTTATCAAGAAAAATAACAACAATTTATTTATTAAAAGTGGCACAAATATTTTCCGAAGAGGGTAGAAATCATTTTTTACTTTTTTTTATATTAGGCCTAGAAAAATTATTTTTAATTTTATATGACTTTTTAGCATGTGACCCCATTAATGACCAATGTTGCGGAGAATCTGTAAGCTGTTTATGTTTTCTCCCAGGCATACCGTGTTTGTGTGCTGTTCCCGGTCATATTGACGTGAAGTAGAATGTGAGCGATAGTATTCCTTTTCGATGAACGAAATGTAGATGAAAAAGAAATAAATTAAATATGGTTGAATTTGTCAAGAAAAAAAAAGATAAAACAAAATTTTCAAATTCAACCATTAAATGTATTGCAACTTATACAATGTGCTGATTCATTTTTGATGGCATGAATTAATAAATGTTATTTGAACAAATTTGCTTATCTTAAAAACATATAAATACTTTTTGTTAGAAAATTATTTAATAATTTAATTTCATAAAAAACCGAGAAAAATTTTACATTTTTTATCCAATTTTAATTGGGTAGATATAAGAATTCTTTCATTGATTCCAAACGAAAAAACTTGTAACTTTTATATTTTTGATTGGCATTTTCATATGGAATATAAATATGAGCAAATTAGCAAAATTTGTTAATGTAAAATCGATTACCTTGTTCTATTGCCAGTTGTTGAGGAAAAAACGTTACAATCAATGTTGGCTCTGAAAGAATTCTGATTTCATTCCAGAAAGAATTCTGATTTTCATTTCGGAAAGTATTCTGATTTTCATTCCAGAAAGAATTCTGATTTTCATTTCGGAAAGAATTCTGATTTTCATTCCGGAAAGAATTCTGATTTCCATTCCGGAAAGAATTCTGATTTTTATTCCGGAAAGATTTCTGATTTTCATTCCGGAAAGTATTTTGATTTTCATTTCGGAAAGAATTCTGATTTTCATTCCGGAAAGAATTCTGATTTTCATTCTGGAAAGAATTTTGATTTTCATTCCGGAAAGAATTCTGATTTTCATTTCGGAAAGTATTCTGATTTTCATTCCGGAATGAATTCTGATTTTCATTTCGGAAAGAATTCTTTCATTCCGGAAAGAATTCTGATTTTCATTTCGGAAAGTATTCTGATTTTCATTCCAGAATGAATTCTGATTTTCATTTCGGAAGTATTCTGATTTTCATTCTGAAAGAATTCTGATTTTCATTCTGAAAGAATTCTGATTTTCATTCCGGAAAGAATTCTGATTTTCATTCCGGAAAGAATTCTGATTTTTATTCCGGAAAGTATTCTGATTTTTATTCCGGAAAGTATTCGGATTTTCATTCCGGAAAGAATTCTGATTTTCATTCCGGAAAGAATTCTGATTTTCATTCCGGAAAGTATTCTGATTTTCATTCCGGAAAGAATTCTGATTTTCATTCCGGAAAGAATTCTGATTTTCATTCCGGAAAGAATTCTGATTTTTATTCCGGAAAGTATTCGGATTTTCATTCCGGAAAGAATTCTGATTTTCATTTCGGAAAGTATTCTGATTTTCATTCCAGAATGAATTCTGATTTTCATTTCGGAAAGAATTCTGATTTTCATTCCGGAAAGAATTCTGATTTTCATTCCGGAAAGAATTCTGATTTTCATTCCGGAAAGAATTCTGATTTTCATTCCGGAAAGAATTCTGATTTTCATTCCGGAAAGAATTCTGATTTTCATTTCGGAAAGTATTCTGATTTTCATTCCAGAATGAATTCTGATTTTCATTTCGGAAGTATTCTGATTTTCATTCTGAAAGAATTCTGATTTTAATTCCGGAAAGAATTCTGATTTTCATTCCGGAAAGAATTCTGATTTTCATTCCGGAAAGAATTCTGATTTTTATTCCGGAAAGTATTCTGATTTTCATTCCGGAATGAATTCTGATTTTCATTCCGGAAAGAATTCTGCTTTTCATTCCGGAAAGAATTCTGATTTTTATTCCGCAAACAATTCTAATTTTCTTTTTCTTTGACATTTAAATCTTTTAAAAATTTCTTCCAACAAATTTATTCCCCTTTATATGTGTGAATTATGTTTGATCATAGGAGAAAATAATGACGTTATAAAAATTAAAAAACAAATTAAATCGATTGATAAATTTGTAAGGCCTTGAAAATTAATCAAGTAATTATTATGAGAAAATTGACGGATTCATTAATAATTTCAAAAAAATAGATAAATCGATAAAATGGTAAAATTGTTTGATGAATTAATTGATCGATAAATTATGGCCGGAAATTTTAGATAAACATAAAAAATAATAAGAAATTAGAAAAAAATTCTGATCGAACAAATTAATTGATAAATAACGATTGATGGTTGATGCAAATTCATTGAAAATAATTATTGATTAACATAATTTAAATGAATAAAAGAGAATAAATTAAATTTAATTCAAATTGCTCAATTTCTCATCAAATCTCAAAATTCATTCCTCATCAATTTATGTATTTTGTTTCTTCTGTTGGGCTCAATCTCAATCATTTGTTTGCCGCAGCTGCCTCCAACGATTTGCCAATTTTGCAGTGCAGATATTCCAATTGTTCGACACGGTTGGCATCAAGAACGAAGAATGTCTTAATTAATAAAGATAAAAAATTGAAGAATTATTTTTAAATTTTTTTATTATTTTTTATTTCATTTTTAAAGTTAAGAAATAAAATTTAAAAGCCAATAAAAAATAATTTTAGTTTGCGGAAAAAATATTTTTAAGTTAAGAAAAAAAATTTTTAAAGGAAAAATAATTTTGAAACCAGAATAAAATATATTTTTAAAGCTTAGAAAACATAATTTTTGTATCAAAAAAAAAATTATTTTTATTACTTGAAAAAATATTTTCAAATCGAATAAAAATATTTTTTATTACAAAATATTTTTAGTAATAAGAAATAATAAATTTTTAAAAGAAAAAATATTTTTAATACCAAGAAAAAATTTTTTAATTAAAATTTATCCAATTTACCTGATCTTTTGCCACATCAAATTTGTGCAAATTGATGGCATCACAATGGTGTTGGACAAATTGGACCAGCGCATCGCTGGTTGGCAAATAGGTGGCATAATCTAATTTGTAGCCATCAACTTTTGAGAGCATTTCATGCAAATCGGTGACCTATGGAAATTTGGAAAAATAGTAAATTTTTATTAGAAAATTTGATAATTTTCTAAAGGTTTAATGGATAAAATTTCCTCTTCCTTTTACCTTATAGATGCGGTGAATGTGAACCAGAGTTGTGATAATGGCCAACATTTGATATTTGAACGAATCCGGCATTGGTGTCGGTACTGTCATTGTTTCTGTCGTTGCCAAAGATGCAGGAGTTGGAATTCTGGGAGTTGTATTTCCATCAGAATTGGCGGCCAAGGCACTCATCCTTTAAATTTAAAGATATAATAATTAATAAAGTCACAAAATTGTCAATTATGAAGCGAAAAAATTTTCTGAAACTTTTTGAGTAATTTTTTGAAAATTTTCGGGTAATAATATTTATATTTATTTCAATCAATTTAAAATTATTAATATTTTTATTTTAAAAGTAAAGTACAAAAATACAAAAGAATAATTTGGCAAATTTTTTAAATTTACTCAAAATTTCAAATAAAAAATTATCCAAATTTTCACAATTTTATTGTTCAAATTATTCTAAGAATAATTTTTTACTTACACATTTCCAATTTTGACCACTTCTTTTGGTGCCTCAGGCACAATTTCTGTAGTACCATTACCATTACCATTCACTTCATTGATCGCCTCCTCGATTTCATCAGTTGATGCTTCCAAAGCGGATTCATCTTCGTTGGTGAGAAAGTTGTTATCGGTGGGCATGGCAAATTTATTGGCCGAAGCAACCGGCTTCTTCTTCTCAACCACTGCTGGCGTTGGTTTTGGCAGAGCAAGCTGGAAAAAATTACATTTTAAATGCCAAAATGTGATTGCATATTTGGCCATTTAAGTAAGGGAACAATGCCAACATTTGCCATCAATGTGACCTATCACTCAATGGTAAATGTTGGCATTGGGATTATCAAATTGGCATAAATTGCATTGAACAAAATGGATAATTATTTATAATACAACCCATAGAAAAGTTCTTTTA
Source organism: Pratylenchus scribneri (assembly GCA_030063045.1). NCBI lineage: Eukaryota > Metazoa > Nematoda > Chromadorea > Rhabditida > Pratylenchidae > Pratylenchus > Pratylenchus scribneri. The sequence continues at coordinate 612,639 of JAQSEB010000009.1, forward strand.
TGAATCAAAAATAAGCAATCAATTTATTATATATTTTTTTTTCACCAATAATGGTAAAATATTTCCTCACCTTCTTCACCGCTCCTGTTGTGAGTTGGCCTTGCTGTTTAGTGTCATTCTCCGAGTAATTCTGTTGCATTGTGGTTGAAGATGCCGGCATTTTGGATGTCACTGTCTTCTTTCCAGCTACTGCCGTTTGACCACCACCTATTTTGGCACTTTTCACCCAACCATCATTTGCCGCCATTTCATCCTCCTTCTTCTGATCCCATTCATAGTCATCATCATTTTCCCAATCATCAACTTCTACAACCTCATCTTCCCCTTCTTCCACTAGTTCTTCCTCTTCCTCCTCATCCTCACCATTTTTCTGCATTTCGGCCTCTTCCACTTCATCGTCATCATCGGAATAGAGGCCATCCGCATCGGCTGGCTGAGTTGATTTGACTTTGACATTGGATGATAATTTGACGACGACGGACTAAATTTTATTGTAAAGATTATAAATAGAAATTCAAAGAAGAGAATTTAAAACGAGTTTATAAAAAATTATATATTTTTTTAATTTAAATGAATTTTATCCGCTTGAGATAATTTAATCATCACAAATAAATTATGAACTCCAGAACAAGAAATTTTCTTCATATTAATTACTTTATTAATGATTTTTTCAATCTTCCCATTAAATTTCGGTACAATTGCAGTTTAGGTTCTGTAAGGGAAAAAGATGAGGATGATGATGAAGAAGAGATAAAGCTGAGGATGATCTTCTTCATCATCCAAATAATTATCAACCCCATCCTTTTTCCTTTTCAGCACCTAAACTGCAATAACACAAAATTTTCCATAATGTCCCACCTTTTCACTTTTTGACACAAATGTCGCATCACTGGCCGCATATTCCTTTTGGCCATCCTCCTCCTCATTCAAATAATTGTTGTTGTTGTTTTTACCAACAGCGACTTTTTTCTTTGTTATTGGAATTGCATTGGCACCAGTCGCCGCCATTTTTCCAAAGCCTTTGGTTAATTTCTTCATTCCCATTTTCGGTTGTGCATCATAAGTGGACCAAACGGTTGTCGATGATCGCTGGTCAATTTCCTTTCGAAATGCTGATACTTTTGGAAGTGTACCGACTGGAACGATTATAGCTGTCTTCTTTGGCTAAAAATTTGGCCGAAAACTAGCATTTTTTTAAATAATAAATTCTAAATAATTTCGATATGTTATACTTATAATTTTGGAGTAGATAATGAATGAAAGTATGGAAAAATTGTAATTGAATTTTTCCGGAAATATTTTAAATATTTTTCCATCAGAAGTATTGTAAATGTTTTCCCGGAAAGAATGTGAATGTATTTTTCCGGAAGGATTGTAAGTGTTTTTTTAATTTAATAAATATATTTTTGAAAAAAAAATTTTCTATTATGTTTTTTAAAATTCAATTTTAAAAAATAAATTTCCTCGATTCACTCTCTGAATCAAAATTTATCTAAAAATATTCACCTCAGCCATTACAGGCACACTGTTTTTGGCAATCATTGGTACAGATGCGATGAGTGCCTCTGTAATTTTAAATAATATTTAAAACTGATTAATTTAATATAAAACCAACCGGCCAAAGGACGTTTCATCTGCAAATACAGTGAGCCTGTTTCATTCGGGTTGGTACTCCTGGAAAAATTTTTATATTTATATTTAGTTTATTTAAATAAAAAATTATAATTATTAAACTTACATTGTCACATCGTCCTTCATGAATTGCTGAAAGACCTGCTTGATATGCCCTTTGCCAAAAAATGCGCGCACTTCCTTAATAGTAAAAAATTAAAAATATTTATTAAAATTCAAATTTTTATTTAATTGAATTAATTTTTTAATTATTTTTATTTAATTTAATTAATTTTTATTTAATTTAATTATATTTTTCTTAAAATTTATTTACATCTTTATTCAGATATGTCTCGTAGTTGGCGAAGTATGCCTTTTGCAATTCCAACAAAATGACTGGTTCCTCTTCAGCGCCACAAAGTGCCAAACAATTGAGAATGCGGCTACGACCCTTTAAAATATTTAAAATTAAAATTAATTTTTTTAATTTTTAAATTCATGATAAATTTTGTATCCAATTTACCTCAATGATTTTTGCCTGAGTGGTCATTTTTTCGTGTTCTTCAGGCGATAAATTATTATAGTTGAAGATTGAATTGATTAAATATTTGTAAAATGTTCGCAGAATGCTTAAAATCAGCAGGATGATCAGCAAAAGTGAAATCATTTATAGGGGAATATTAAAATGCTTAAAAATTGTGGAAAAATATGGTTCCGGAAAATGGAAAATAAGAAAATACTACCAAAATATTTTTTACCTAATTTGAATTCTTATCCCATGATTGGGAAAGGCCAATGTCTTATTTAATTTTATTTTTTCTAAAACATGTATTTATTTAGAGGTTTTCAATGAAGGGTAATTCGAATTTAGAAAATTTAAAAAATTGAATGACCAATGAGATTGAAGAACAAGTACAAATAAAAGGAAGGACGTTAAAAGAGGAAATTGGCATATATTTCAAATGTTCGCCGCGGACAACAATAATTTGAATTTTAATCAATTATTTACTCAAATTTTTTATTCTATTAAATTTGTAAATTTAAAAAAATATATATATTAATTTTTCTAGTTTTATAAAATATAATAAATAATAAAATAGAATAATTTTAATTTCTATAGTTGACAAAATAGTAATGAACTAATAATTAATAATATAAGTAATGGAGCAATTATTGCTGGATGAATGACTGTGTATTTGTATAATTCGGTATTTCCTAAAAGAAGAAGTCAATCAAAATTCGATTTTTATTCAATTTAAAATTTTCAAAAATGCCTTCATTTATTTTTAAGCAAAATAATAATTCAAATATTTTGCTCGAGGCAATTTTCCCAACAGATTTCCTCTGCAAAATTCAAAAATCATTTTGCTTTTAATGAGAATTTGCCAGCAGACAATCAAAAATAATAGGGCAAAATGAAAACAAAAAAGCTTGGGGAAATTTTAAATTGATGAATGATGAAGGATGACCTAGAAAATTGGTTGGCATTGGCATCTACCATTGAAAGAGTAAATCAGAAACAAAATTGGTCTTCTCTATTCCACATTGTTATTATTATATTATCTTGATAAAGAAGGAATAAATTCAAATATTTGCCAGGGGCAATTTTCCCAATCTCATCAAAACCCAAATCTATCCAATCGTAAATTTTCCATTTTTAAGAGACCTTTTCTAAAAAAACAGCAGACAAAGAGATTTGCCTCGGGCAACTTACATCCGCCGAGTGTCTAAAATCATCGCCCCAAATGCCCATACCTTATTATTAAGTTATTTTCAAATTTTTCTTCAATCTAAAAAAATATTCTTATAATTATATTTATCACAATAAAATTCGTTTATTTATTTATTAATATCATTAATTGAAAAAAAAGAAATATCAATCTAAAAATATTCTATATCATTCACATAACTAGCATCCCATCAATTAATCTTAAAATAATTATTTAAAAAATACTACAAAAAAATCATTGATAATGAATCAGGGTGATGGACAAGGTTACGCGCGGATTGAACAATTAAAATTTTACAATCTTAAGGAGTTTTTCGTGGGCGAGGTGGATTCAACTCTCGTGGTTGATTTCATAAATTGAAAAAATAAAATTTTAGAATCTTAGGTCGTTCTGATGGCTCTGATGGATCACCACACTCTGGTAGATTTCATCGAATGAACAATAAAAATTTTTAAATTTTATGTCGTGGTGGCGCCTCCAATGGAAATCGCTTTGGAGGACCTTCCATAGGTTTGTTTCATAGTATCAATATAAAAAATTTTAAAATTTTTAGGAGGTCGTGGTGATAGCTTTGGTTGGTTTAATGGATTAAACAAATAAATTTCAAAAAAAATATTCAGCAGGTGGCGATAGAGGTGGGCGATTCGGCGCTTTTGGGCGTGGCGATAGCAGTTCAAGAACGAATTTTTCAAATAAAACAGAATATTGCCACACTGAATGGCAAAGTGCAAAGTAATATTGAAATGCATATAAAAATAATTGAATAATAAATTCATTTTATTTCCACAGGAAAAAATTCATTTGGACGGTAGTGTTTAATTTCAATAAATTTTAATTTTTTTATTAAATAAATTTGATTAAATTTTTCTTCGCAGATTGATCAATTTTCTCGTAGCTACCAGAATAATAATGAAAACTTCTCAGAAATATTCAAGTAAAATATTAAAAGATCACTCTATTAAAATAAATTTTTAGAGCAATTGATTTGGATGGCTTAGAACAAGAATGGCGAGCAAAAATTTATCGCAATGGCATTGACGAAACAGGGGAATTCATTTCACTTTATGTTGAATTCAATCCTTATAATAAGGTGAATAATGAGTATTAAGAGGAACAAAATTATTTTTAAATAAAATTATTATTATTTACAATATAAGAATTTGAAAAAATTAAAATTATTATTATTTTATTTACAATATAAAAACTTGAAAAAATTAAAATTATTATTATGATTTCCAATATATAAAAACATGAAAAAATTAACAATATGCAAAATTTTTAAGAAAATTATTTCTGAATTAAATTAAAATTATTATTTACAATATAAGAACTTGAAAGATGAAGAAGATTCAAAATTTAAAAAAAAAAACTATATAATCTCAAAATAAATATGAATTACTCTAAAATTTTTAAAACTATGCTTTCTTTTTTTTAAATAGCTTTAAAATTCATTATTTTATTATTATAATAATTATAGAATAAATTCTCATTTTAGTATGCTTATTGCCGCCCACTGGAAGCAAATTTACAATTTGCGATCAAGAATATCTATGGAGAAGAGGTTTTCGAAAAAAGTATATATTTTTAATAATTTCATACGCAAATTAAACTTCTAATTTTTAAATATGCGCATCGATAATACGAATAATTATGGAAATACATTTGGCTTTCCAACATTCTTGAAAAGAGACATTCTTTTTGATCACGAAAATGGATTACTTCCTTACGACAAACTAACAATTGTATGCAACATCGATATTTTCAAAGAAAAGGTAAAATTTGTGAAAATGATTAAATTTACAACAAAAAATTTAGATACTAAGCAATGATATGCCAGAAATCAATGTTCCAGATGGTCAATTGGTGGCAAAGATTGGTAGTTTATTTGAAAAAATGCATCTCTCTGACTGCACTATTATATCGGCTGATAATAAGGAACTCCAGGTGCAATATATTTTAAATTCATGTTCAGTCAGCACAGGGCTCTCAGATGGATTTACGATTTGGGAGGGCATTGGAAGAAAAAAAAGGGGCATTTTGGGGTTTTTTCGGTAAAAAGGGGGCATTTTTAAAAAAGTGTCAAAAATGCGAAAAATTTTAACGAAAAATGCCCCCTAATAAAAAAAATTTTTCAAAAATAGCCCTGAAGGGAAAAAATTAAGCAAAAAATGGCCTCGCATAGAGAAATTTTAACCAAAAAATATCAAAAAGGGAAAAAATGTCTAAATTTCGGAAAGGTGGCATCTAGGTTTGGGGGGCAAAATCCTAAAAAGAGGGCGAATGCCCCCCATAGGGGGTAATCTGATGAGAGCCCTGTCAGTCAGCCATTCAAAATGAATTTCATAAAATTCAAATAAATTGCAAATTAATATTTTTAAGGTTCACAAATGCATTTTGGCTTGCTGGTCTCCAGTATTTGCAGCAATGTTCGCGCATGGTACAATCGAATCTCAAAACAATAAAATCGAAATTCCTGATTTTGACTCGAATGTTCTGAAGCAAATGATTAAATCCATGTGGAAAAATTTTTTGTTGACGAAAAAAGTAACAATAATATTTTATTAAGGTACAATGAAAATGTAGATTGCAATAACATTGCGGATCAATTGCTGGCTGTTGCCAATAAATACGAGCTAGAACAACTAAAAGTAAGAAATATAATGTAATGATGAATAAAATTATATGAAATTTTTTTTTGAGGAAAAAATTCATAAATTCATGCTCACTTATTTCGTTTTTTAAAAACAATCATTTTTGTAAAAAAGTAGAAAAATACAAAATGTTTGGGAAAGAAAAAACATAAAATATGATTGAATAATAAAAATGATTATAGAAATGAAAAAACAAAATTTTGAAAAAAAAATAAATATGTGGAAAAAAAATCCAAATTGTTTGGTAATTTTTTCTGTTTTTATTTCAAATTTATATTCATTTCAAACTTAAAATTTAAAAAAATTATTTTTACATTTTTATAAGCATAAATCTTCCAAGCCATAAGAGTTTGTCTTTCTTCCCAGTAGGAAATTTTCATCTAAAAATTAAAAAAAACAATCATTATTCATTATATCAAAATAAAATAATTTCTCTTAAAAATTATTATATGCTTTCTCTTTAAATTTAATCCATGAAAATTTATTGTCAATCTAAAATATTCTACCCATTGAATAACTCTTTAATAACAGGAATATTTTTCTTTTTAAGTTATTTATAATTTTAAAAGGCACTTTGTGAACGTGAATTAGCCCATTCAATGGATGTGAAAAATGCCTGCGATTTTCTTATTTTGGCCACACTCTATTCGGCGGAACAACTCCAATTATATGCGATTGAATACATCAAGAAACATGAAAAAGAGGTAAGTATACATTTTATTTAAGCTTAATAAAATACTAATGAAAATTTAAAAAATTTTTCGAATTATTTATATTAAACCTCTGAGACCTTATTTGAATCATATTTGACCCTCTTGGTAAAGTAGATTTATCCATGTAAATTTTATCATTAGACTTATCAAGATTAAAATAATTGGTCAAATGAAGACCAAATTCATGGTTAATTTTACTTTTAATTAGTTAAATAAAGCAAATAAAAAAATCAAGCATATATAAAACATAATTTAAACATTTCTTTCTAGGTTAAAGCATCAAACGGATGGAAATCGCTCACTGTAGAACATTTTCGTTTGCTTTTTGGAAATTGAAGACGAAAAGAAAAGAAATATTAAAAGGAAATTTTAATTAAATATTTGATGCATTTTGGATAACTCACTTCAAAATCTTTTGATCTTATTTTACTTCTCTAACAACATATACTAAAATGATTTAAATATGGACAAATTTATTACCATATTTCCAGTTTATCGATAAATTTTGAAAATAAAATGCTTTCAAAATGCTATAGTATCAAAAATAAAATTTAGATTTTAACTTGGCTTTAACAATATTCAAAAGATTGTTTATCTATTAATTAATAGTCCAATTCTGCCAGTTTTACAATCCTCATCATTCGTCAATATAATTCCCTCAGAAAATGTCTGCGGTCTGCAATTTTTTTGTAAATGATTATTTAAATTTATGCAACTATTATAGAAAAAGAATATGGACCAAAATAAACTGGTGAAAATACAAAAAAATATAAAAAACATTTAATTATAATAAATTACTGAAAAATGAGGTTTTTATAATTAAAGTAAAAAAGATTTCATTTAAAAGAATTTTAGTTGTGATTAAATTTAATAATTTTTTTGGATAATTAAAATATTTAACTCACATTTTATAAAGAATCAATATGGATGAAAAAACACACAAAAAAATGAAAATGATCAAAATTTTCTATAGGAAATCGATTGAAGAATACAAAAAAGAAGAGAGTATTTAAAATGCAGAAAAAACACTGAAAAACATTATGGTTCAGTGGTGATTTGTCTTAGAATCTCAAAACCCAATCGATAGATCATATCTAGACGTACATTTGATCTATATTTTATTTGGGGTTTAATAATTCTAATTTAGTTTTAAACCAAAAACAAAATTGGTTTAAATAGTTTAATATCCTTTGATTTTGACCTAACCATGACTAAATTATAATATCATTCGATGCGTCTTGATCTTGACCAACTCTATATCCAATTTTATATGATTTGAGAAATGTAAATATAAGCCCTTAATCTGCTAAAAAATTTTCGGCAATTTCAGTGTTTTTTTCTGGCAAATTAAATAATATACAAAAAAATGGGGCAAATGGAAATCGGCCGAAAATGTGTACGAAGTGTTTCTAGATTCTTTAATATTCTTCCATAGGATGGTGGCATTTCTTTGGGAAAAAAAGTATTCTTTATTGGCCACTTCGACGATTGCTAGGCCTGAATTCCCGTGGCCCAGTTGATTTGGAAAATGATCGATTTTGTTGTTGCTGATTATTTGGGTTTGAACGATGATAAGGCAAATGTTGTTGTGGTTGATTCGGAAGTGAAGAATATTGTTGTTGATGCGAATTGCCTGGAAAATTTCGATTTGGTGTGGTGCGATTTCCTTCAAAATTCATTCTTGGCTGATTTTGATGCCATGGCGGGTTTCCTCCCAAATTCCTTGTCACTGGATGATCTTTATGCCATGAAATTTCATTTCTTGTATTCGAATGTTGTGGCTGTTGCAAAAAAGGTGGTGGCTGTCCCCATTGGCCAACAAAGCCACCTCCTCCGGCAGCCTGCTCTATCCTTCTGAAATTATTATTTTAGATCAATTTATTGACCAACTGGTAAATCGGTATAACTTTTTACTCTTTTCTACAATTTCAATGTTTTTTCTGCAATTAAATACCATCCATTCTAAAAATACGCTTATTTTCGTTAACATATACATGTATTGTATATGTTGGGCATTATTGGAAATTGGGCATTTCCGGAATTGATCAGCTGGGCAATTTTGGAAATCTCGACTTCTAGGCATCGTACAGATTCGAGAGTAGGCTCATTCGATTCGGCATGGTCGATTTACAATATGAAATTTCAATTACAGACCCCTAACCCTAACCCTAGCCCCTAATTCGGTATGTAATTGAAATTTCATATAGTAAATCGACTATGACGAGTCGAATGAGCCTACTCTCGAGTCTGTACGATGCCTAGAAGCAAAGATTTCCAAAATTGCCCAACCAAAAAGCCTGGGCAATTCTGGAAATGCCCAATTTCCAATATTGCCCGCAACATATATATTATATGATAAAAAATTTGGATCGATGATATATTTTATTATGTTGGAAAAATATTTTCAATATTATGAATTATAATTGAGAAATGAACAAAAAATGGAATAAATTTTATTTTTCTGCTGATCTTTTAACAAATTATAAGATGGGTAAAATTTTTAAAATTAAATTTTTATCTTAAAAAGTGAAGTTACCGGTTTGACGTTGTCCAATGCATAGGTGGTGCTGGTGGGGGTACCATCATTGCCATTCGCATTAATGTACGCGCTTGAACCGGATGGGTGGTGGAGGCGAATTGTCCGGCTTTGAACATCCCATCTTGTAGATTAAATGATGGCAGCTGCTGCTGATTTTGAGGTACATTTCCTTGATTATTTTGCTCTTTATGCCAAGGTAAAGATTTCACAGCGGATACTGTATTTAAAAAAGTTTAAGAATTATTTTTAATTTAAAAAAATTTTTTAATAAAAGGAACCCGTTTAAATAAACAAATAGTTCCCATATCTTAAAAATGGTTAAACCCCCTGCGTTTTTATCCTTTAGAGAAATTGGTAAAATTTTAACTGCGTGTGATAGGATGCATAAAATATTTTACCAGCTTCTTTTATAATTCACTAAAAAATTTGAAAAAAATTCTAAAGAAAATTTTTTCATTGAATTTGAATCATTCAATTAAATTCGATTTAGAAAACTATTTAAAATCCGAAAAGAAGAATTATTGCATATAGAAATAAATTATTTTTTATTATTTTTTAAAGAATTATTAAAAAGCTGTTAAATAATCTAGTGTATAAAAAATTGACGGAAAAGCATAAAATGTGGTAAATATAAATTAAAAGATTGATTTAGCAGAAACTTGGTAAATTACTTATTATTTTTTGTTACCAGTTTTCTCGTTTTTTAAAATATCTCACCTGCTGCTGGTGGCGGTGGTTGCTGATAGGAGATCATGCCCGGAGGTCCATTTCGTCGCTGTTGTTGTTGTTGGCTTTGGGGCTGATCAAAGAAAATGTGATGATTCAACATTCGATGACCCGACGAGGACACTGCGGCTTGTGGAATGTCACGGGTGAAGCCAATTTGGGGTCGATATTGGCCACCACCATTGCCTTGACGGCACTCTTGGTAATCATTCGGTTTTAGTACACGGGGCAACTCATTTATTCCATCCAGTCGGGTGGCCTTGAAACGATGGTTCCGCGGGAATTGTGGGTCCCGAAATTTGACCATTATGCAATTATTGCTCTGAAAATAATACAAAAATTGAATTACAAATTAAAAATAAATTTGCAAATTAAAACTAGAAGTTAATTGAACTTAAATGCACCAAAATTTATAATTTTCAAAAAAAAAAGTATTATTTAATTAAAAATGTTAGAATTTTCCTATAGGCTTATTTATGAATTCCAAGCATAAATATTGGCCTCAATTTAGCCAAAGGGATTTATATTAATTTTTGGTAAGCACAATGCCAACATTTACCAATGAGTGATAGATAGGTCACATATTAGGTAAATGTTTGCAGTGTCTCTCTTACCAAAATGGCCAAATAGGCCACTGACAAATAAGGTCATATTCAAGTTTTGGCATTGAAAATTATAAGTGAAAAACATTTCGTAGACTTTTTGGCTCACGTGACAACTCTATTAAGTTTTTGAAAAAACCTACCTTAATATCACCAAATTCAAGAGAATTCCTAAACATCGAAATAAAGTGGGCATCGCATTCTGCGGCAGTTTGATCATAGCACACTTCCCCGGACATTCCATAAGCCAAGCTGGCATTGATGGCAATCCATGGTGGTTCCCATTTCTCGGATCCGTTTTCTAAAATTAATAAATTTATTAGGGTCGTATAAAATTCACATCCGAGTTCCGAATTTTGGACAAATTAGCAGAATTAGAATTTAAAAAGCCGATAATTATAATTGGGTTAAAAATGCAGTTTAAAAGTGGACATATTAGCAGAATTAGAATTTAAAAAGCCGATAATTGGGTTAAAAATGCAGTTTAAAAGTGGACATATTAGCAGAATTAGAATTTTAAAAAGCTGAAATCGGATTAAAAATGCAGTTTAGAAGTGGATATATTAGCAGAATTAGAATTTTAAAAAGCTGAAATCGGGTTAAAAATGCAGTTTAGAAATCAGTTACTTTTTAGGAATGGAAATTTAATGGGAAAATATATTGCAGAAATAGAATATAAAATGCAGAAATATAGGTTGTGAATGCATTTTACAAATCAGTTACTTTTTAGGAATTGGAATTTTAATGAAAAATATATTGCAGAAATAGAATATAAAATGCAGAAATATAGGTTGTGAATGCATTTTAAAAATCAGTTACTTTTTAGGAATTGGAATTTTAATGAAAAATATATTGCAGAAATAGAATATAAAATGCAGAAATATAGGTTGTGAATGCATTTTACAAATCAGTTACTTTTTAGGAATTGGAATTTTAATGAAAAATATATTGCAGAAATAGAATATAAAATGCAGAAATATAGGTTGTGAATGCATTTTACAAATCAGTTATTTTTTAGGAATTGGAATTTTAATGAAAAATATATTGCAGAAATATAATATAAAATGCAGAAATATAGGTTGTGAATGCATTTTACAAATCAGTTATTTTTTAGGAATTGGAATTTTAATGAAAAATATATTGCAGAAATATAATATAAAATGCAGAAATATAGGTTGTGAATGCATTTTACAAATCAGTTATTTTTTAGGAATTGGAATTTTAATGAAAAATATATTGCAGAAATATAATATAAAATGCAGAAATATAGGTTATAAATGCATTTTACAAATCAGTTACTTTTTATGACTGGAAAATGAAAAATATATTGCAATAAAATGCTGAGAAATTAGGAAATATTGGGAAAAATTGTTTAGAAAAAGCAGAGAAAAAATTAGTATATTTGATTAAAATTTATTAAAAATGGAAAGTTCGCAAAAATTTAAGATAAAATACCCATAAAAAATTGGCTCATCATAACCCAAGAATCCAAGCCTTACTAATTAATCTAATAAATATAAATAAGCATTATTATTACCATTATTGCCATGTTCAGCTCCATTTTTAAGGGCATTTCTTTCTTCTTTTTTCAATTCGCCCGATGTTTCTTCCTCATTTTTCATATTTTCATCTTTCAAATTTGATTCTTCGCTTCCATTTGTTTGTTTTTGTTCTTTTATCTTTTCAGGGACTAAGTTTTTTCCTTGCAAGTGAACTTCGTGGACCAATTCGAACAGAGTGTGTTGCTTTCCAACAAATAATCGATCTGGTCCTGTCATATTCCGAGCCTGTTCCTCTGGGCTCAGAGTGTCGTAAACCTATAAATTTTAATTTTTTTTTCTTGGCTAATTTTTCCAGCTAAACACGAAATATGATAACCTTATTGTCAATGGCAGAATTCTTTCCGGAATGAAAATCAGAATTCTTTCCGGAATGAAAATCAGAATTCTTTCCGGAATAAAAATCAGAATTCTTTCCGGAATGAAAATCAGAATTCTTTCCGGAATGAAAATCAGAATTCTTTCCGGAATGAAAATCAGAATTCTTTCCGGAATGAAAATCAGAATTCTTTCCGGAATGAAAATCAGAATTCTTTCCGGAATGAAAATCAGAATACTTTCCGAAATGAAAATCAGAATTCTTTCCGAAATGAAAATCAGAATTCTTTTCGGAATGAAAATCAGAATTCTTTCCGGAATGAAAATCAGAATTCTTTCCGGAATGAAAATCAGAATTCTTTCCGGAATGAAAATCAGAATTCTTTCCGGAATGAAAATCAGAATTCTTTCCGGAATGAAAATCAGAATTCTTTCCGGAATGAAAATCAGAATTCTTTCCGGAATGAAAATCAATTTTTTCCGGAATGAAAATCAGAATTCTTTTCGGAATGAAAATCAGAATTCTTTCCGGAATGAAAATCAGAATTCTTTCCGGAATGAAAATCAGAATTCTTTCCGGAATGAAAATCAAAATTTTTTCCGGAATGAAAATCAGAATTCTTTCCGGAATGAAAATCAAAATTTTTTCCGGAATGAAAATCAAAATTTTTTCCGGAATGAAAATCAGAATTCTTTCCGGAATGAAAATCAAAATTTTTTCCGGAATGAACGACGAGCACTATCTCATGTTATGCTTTATAATAGTTTTAAACTAAGCATTCTAAAATTATTAAACTTTCTTATAGAGTGTTTTTCTTTTAAATAATTCTGGTCCCAAAAATCAATAAAAAAGATTGTTTCCTATACCTTAGTGAGAGCCTCCAAAAGCCGTTTTTCATCGACGAATGGAAGTAAAGCGACACCTTGCCATGCAAATTTCTTCCCATTCAGGTCAATTTCGAACTGTTCCGGGTAAAAGTCGACAATTGGTGAGTTGGATTCTGTCATCAGAGAACGCCAACTGGCTGGAATGTGCGATCGGCTAGCTGCAGGGAAAACGCCCATCAGCTGCTCCAATGGTTTGAAGGGTCTTGTTGTTTTGCTGAAGTCCGGCACAAAATTGTCGATTAAACCAAAGTCCGAAGCGAATGGCGCATAATGGTAGGGATAATACCAAGTCCAACTGGCGCAACCCTAATCAAAATAAAAATTGTTAATTATTATCTTATGATAGACTTATGCCTAGGGTGGGCGATTGTGGGAAAGTGTAGACTTATGCCTAGGGTGGGCGATTGTGGGAAAGTGTAGACTTATGCCTAGGGTGGGCGATTGTGGGAATGTGTAGACATATGCCTAGGGTGGGCGATTGTGGGAAAGTGTAGACTTATGCCTAGGGTGGGCGATTGTGGGAATGTGTAGACATATGCCTAGGGTGGGCGATTGTGGGAAACTGTAGACTTATGCCTAGGGTGGGCGATTGTGAGAAAGTGTAGACATCCCACCTGATAATAGTATCGTAGAACCCAGGCAAGACCTTCCACATAAGCGCATGCCACATTTTTGCGGAATTCCCTATCACTTTCGGGCACTTCAAATTTTGCTTGATAATATCTGTCCTTCCATCCGGCCTCCCAAAGTCGAATTCCATCCTCCGGTTCCTCGTCCGACTCATCCTCATCCGCAACCAGCGCAGCAACCGCGCCTTTGGCCAATGGCATTGGCCTGCCGGAAAGTGTCGTCACTACGATGGTCGGTTTTGGTTTTTGTTGTTCTCCATCAGCAGCTGCGATTGATTTGTCCTCTTCTTGATGCGTAACTTCAATGTCGTCCTTAAACGACTAAAAAGAATACGTTGAATTTTGTGGTTATTTTAACTAAAAAGGTTTAAACGGTATAAACCAATTTTTTGTTTATTGGTACAAAACTAAGCTAAAATTGGTTAAACCCGTGTCAAAATATTATTATTAATTGATTCTTGATTAAATCTATCGATTGTTTGGATATATATAAAGTTTATTGATATAAGTTTTAGGATAAGACATTAAACAGTAATAATCTTTTCATCATTTTCAATACTTTTTTCGTAAAATTAAATACATATTATTTCCTTTATTTAAATTACTGCCGAATTTTGAAAAGTTAATATCTCTGGAATCTTTAGGTTAAACTTTCCTTGTATTTGGGTTAATTTATTTCTCTAAATAATCAAAATGATTAAAATACATAATTATGAAAACTGCCCCGATTTTGTCACTTTTTTAACCGTTTTTTTAATCATGATTTTTTGCAAAATTTCCATTTAATCCATTATATTTTTTTTCAAAATGGTACCAAATTTGCTATTAATATATTATTCATTTGAAAAATTGTTTTAATATTTAAATGTAATGTACCTTTGTCGGTGGTTCTTCATTTGGGCACTCATCATGAACACTATTATTATCCGCTTTCCTTTTTGTTCCAATTGGCATTGGCACATAGGAAGGGCAACTATTTTTGTTGACTGGCATTGGTGTTATCAGTGACTTCAATTTTTGAGCTTGTTCAATTGCACGTTTGGACATCTAAAAATTCATATTAAATTAATTTTACCATTTAAAATAATCTACTCTATTCTTTTGCAATTTAAAGGAGCCGAAATATCAATTTCTTACTTTTATTTCAGATTTCAGTAGAGTATTTTCCTATGGGCTTATTTAGGAATTTATTAAGCACTAATTTGGCGTTTGGCCTCTGCAATTTATGCCAATTTTTGGTAAGCCCAATCCCAAAATTTGCCATTAGAGAATAGGTCTCACATGCGGCAAATATTGGCATTTTCATACTAAAATGGCCATTTGCAATGGCAATAGTCATGTTTAGCTGACAAAATTGTATTTAACGGATACTTTTATCCCAGTTAATATCCGTTAAAAATAAGCTAAAGGATGGGGGGGGCCAAAAATTTTATATATTTCAAATATAATTTACTTCTTGACCACCTTCAGTCGCCATTTTTCGAATCTCTTCCCCACTAAAGGATGGCAGTTTGGCGGAGGAAATTGGTTGCGATTCAATAAAACTGGCATTGTAGGCCAAAGTCTCTTTTGCCCGTCGTTTCTTCTGTTTTTGAGATTCCTTGAATTTGAGTTCCCGCCATTGTCTTTGTTTGAATATTTCATCCTCTGCTTTGCCCAACTCCGTCATGATCATTTGGACCCGTTGAATGTTCATTTCCCCATCCTCCGTCAACCATCCGCCGGTTTGATAGACCATTTGTTTGTACAATTTTACCAGCCGATCAATGGCACCTTCGCGAATTTCCAGTGAAGGTAGATGCGGTAAGAAATCATTTCCGACGAAAAAACACATCATTACCTGTGTTGGAAATATATATGAATTTAACATGAAAATAATTTGTTTTTTTATTTAATAAATTGCTGGGCAACGTAAATAAAGCCGTACTTTTCTGTTTTGTTACACCCCCCCCCCCCCACCCCCACCAAAAATGATGAAAATCACATTCTAGATGTAATTTTATGCGTAGAACACGAATCTGTGCTTATTTTTTGAAAATCACTTCATTGACGTGAGCTACATGCAATTTAAAATTGAAAAAGTAAAGGGCCCCTCAATATGAGTCGAAACTCGAAAAAATTCGGAATTTTTTTCTTGACCATATTATAGTTCATTCGATGCGTCTCAATCAGAGGAGTACGAATCTAAAGTTTTCCAAAGTATTGCTTGAGCTTAATTTGAAGCGCAGATTCGTGTTCTACGCTCAAAATTACACTTAGAATGTGATTTTCATCATTTTTGGTGGGGGGTGTAACAAAACAGAAAAGTACCAATAAAGCATCGATATGGTGATAAAGTAAACAAAAATAATAAAATGCGATCGGTATAGAAGCATAAAGCATCGATATGGTGATAAAGTAAACAAAAATAATAAAATGCGATCGGTATAGAAGCATAAAGCATCGATAGGGTGATAAAATTATTTACCCAATCATCGATGGCCCTTTCCAGATCAAAAGGGAATGGCAAATTCGGCATTGTAAGCTCGCGTTCCAAATATTCACGAAGGACGGGAAGACGAATAAAAATGAAATTTTTCTCCTTTTTCAACGGATCAGCTTGATCTGGACCAGCCGGCGTCCGGGCCAAACCCTGACAATGTTCCAGCTCATGTCCATATTGGCCGCATAAATCACAGGGTTTCGGTTGATTTGGCACAAATTCCTCGCGTAAAATGTTAAAATTTGACTCATGTGTTGCCAATCCCAACATAATTAAATCGGCGTCCGCACCGCACAAGCAATGCACGGTGTTGGGATCATGCGAGGGGGATGCACGCTGGCGACGGATAAAATCCATTATTTTGTGCTCCCCTTCGCCGGGAGCATTCGCATCGGACAAGATCACCTTTTAGGGAATATTAATTAAACAAGATATTGCCAAAAATAAAAAAAGATCTATGGTAATTTTGTTAGTTAAACATGAATATGACTCAATTTGTCACATATTTGGTTACAAATTGTAAGGGAACAATGCCAACATTTTGACTAAAGTGGCCTTTCCATAATGGTAAATGTTGGCATTGAGCTTACCAAAAATTGGTATGGACAAAATGGTAGCTAAATATTCATCCTAAAATTCTAAAATACTCCTAGGTTCTAGCTTTTAGGAAAATATTAAACTGAATTAAAATTTTTAAAAATGTAATTTTTTTATTCATCTAAATTTTTAATTTCGAAAATAATTTAAAGTTTTTGAATATTTTTAAATTTTTATCTTCTATTTTAAATTGTATGAATTTCTCATTTAAGTATTTTTCAATGTACTAAACTGATGAACACTTAACGGTTATCCACAGGTGTAGATTCGAAATTTTTCCGTTGAAATTTTGTTTTTCTCATTTATGATTGTAAGGAAAAAGTATTTTAAGGCTTAAAATCTGAAACCGTTAGGCACCAGGTATACTTACATACTTTGTTATCCTCTTTTTTTGATCAACTGAGAAAAAGTGAAATGCCTTTATAATCAGAATTAGGCATTAGGGCTAGGGGTCATTAGGGGTTTATCAGGGGATAGGATATCATCTTAGATAACCCCATAGTGTCCCTAATCTTAATCCTCATTATCCATAGAGGGGACTCTTCACTTTTTCCCTTCTCAACAAAAGAAGGATACAAAGCCCATACCCAAGCATACTGTACCTAAACGGTTTGTTCATCGTTTTGAATAGAATTTTAAATTAAATTTTATAAACCTGAATTTTCTTCCATGCCGAATCATATGTTATCCGCTTATGGATATAGTAACGAAGGGCATCCGAAAGACGTGCCATAAATGGAGTGCCCGGTGTGATGCAATTTGAGTCGAAATGTTCCTCCTCTTTTCTGGCTGGTGGCAGCGGAATTCCTTCGCTTTCCAATCTTTTCCGGATGGCCGCAATTTGTTCTCGTTTTTCGGCTGCCTCCTTCGATGCACGAAAACGACGACTCCGTTGTTGGTTCATCTAATTTAAATATGTGTTTTCCCTTATTTATTGGATACTTAAGCGGCAATAATTACGAATAGTGGAGCCAAATTTTTTTTTAATTTTTCAAAATTGCTTTTTGGGGTAATTTAGGGCATTTAGAGCGCGAATATAATACCCACAATTCTTAGAATCTTGATGATAATGCTAATTTTTATTTGGTAAATGCCAGAGAAAACCAAGGCCAATATTCAACAAATTTTTTATATTGTTATATTAATAGTTTGAATGGCAAACTCAAACAGTTACCAATGATAATTGAGAATGATGCTAAATGACAAGCAAATTTGGGTAGCAATCAGTGCTGTGCCTTTCGGATTTTCTAGCTCCGGATTCCGGGTTCTACCCTTCCAAATTTACAGCTCTGGGCTCCAGTTCCACTCCGCTCCTCCCTAAAATTTTTCGCTCCAGCTTCGGCCGTGACCCTTTTAAAATTTTGAGCTTGAGTTGGTGGCACAGTACTGCCGGTCGCAATATAATCAAAAGAATTATTTGCCCTAGGACAAGTCTTTTGACATTTATCTCGAACATTAATAGGTAACATATTTAATTAATTAGTATCATATCAATCTAGTGAGCTGCATCGACTCATCAGCTATAATATCTTAAATATAAAAATTAAATATTTTGGTTTGGCCTATATTGTCCCTATTTGGCTTTTTCTTTGATAAGTTGACAATACCTTTTAGATTAGTGCATGCACAGCACTGCCAAATTCCCAAAAAACAATTTTTGAAAATTAAAAAATTTTTTGAGGACGCAATTCTAAGGATTGCCGAATAAGCCAACCACCCTTTTACCTTTGCGCGTGGCGCTACCCCATCGATGGCCATATAAAGCAGCTTCCTTGGCCGAACAATTGAGAAGAGGCGATCAATGTATTGGAAGATGAGGACGAACATCTCCTCTTCGGTTTTGGGTGCTGGCGCATGCTCGGGATGGGTACAAGGATGGATGATGCCGTTCATGTCCAAATACAAATTGTCAAATTCCTAATTTTTTAATTCAATTTGTTTTGTAAAATTATTCGGGTACTAATGGAGTTTGGCCCCCATAAGAGGAAAAGAATTGTGTAGGCGAATCAAACGTCAATTGGGATACGGATTCATCAGTCCCAATCAAGAGAAGAATTATTTAATATTTACCTAATGCTCACAAAGCTAATTGTTGAATTCCGCAAAATTTTTGGGTAAAGAATAAAGATACTTGTCCCTTGTCGGTTTTACATTCCCTTTTTTGGGAAGTGAAATGTCTTGGGTCATCATCATCAGGATTAAGCTATTTGGGGATAGGTTACGGATATAAAGAAAGGGGTATAAACTATAAATCATCGCCCTTCTCCCGGGGGGGGACCCTTCACTTTTACCCTGCTCACGACAAAAAGGGATTATCTATCTAATATGATAAGTAGTAAGTACCAATTTTTGTATAATAAAGTTTAGATTGTTTTTGATGTTTATTTTATGTGAAATGGTGATGGCAACAAAAAATTAAATTATCATATCTTCTAATATTAATATGAGTAAAGGAAATGACTCCTTCAATCCTCCTTCTCTCATTATTGACAATTTGATTGCCAGTTTAATTCCCCTCCACCATCCTTTTCCTCTTTTAGGAGCCAAACTCCATTAGTACCATTTTCGGTATAAACCTGATAATTTGGATTTGGTAGAGTGCAATCAATGGGTATTTTGACGCCTTCCACATCTTTGCGCCGCTCTTCAACTGCATCGACAATTATTGAAACATATTTACGCGAAAGCCATCGAAAAAATGCGGGAACACCCATTCTCTCTATAATAAATGGCAGATATATAAAATTAAATTGAAATATATTTATGATGCGAAATGAATTGAAAAGGTGGTTTAGTATTAATGTTGATTATTAGGGACCGATTGCAATTAGAGATTTTTGGAACTAATTCCGATTTCACCTTTCCTTTAAGTAAAGTTTATCTTGAAATCGAGACCGACAAAATGAAATTTCCAGACCGGATTATGGACAATGGATTGGAAAAATTCTGGACCGGACTGGAAAATCCTTATAAAAATCCGGTCTGGAATTAATTCGGAAAATCAGAAAATATACAAATTCCGCACTACGGATCTGTATGAATCCGTACGGTTCCGGAATCCGTGCCGTTCTCAACCTTCTTAAAAGCAAAAGTCTCAATCGAGTCAGCAGAGTTCATGACTATCCATCCTCAACCACTTTTTATTCTATATGTGGAAGGAGATTTAGAGAAGAAGAATTTTGATGAGATGAATGTGCAATTCAACTTGAAAGTTGAAAGGGAAAAATTTTGTCTTCAAGTGCTTAAGAGAAGGAAAATGAAAAACATTGCTTGGGAAATTTAAAAGAAAGAGGTGAAAAGGGAATGGATGACAGTGAGGTGGGAAATGTCGAGTATTTTGCTGTTTATTTGGTTGTGAAGAGTGGGGAAATGGGGGCTTTTTGTGCCCTTCCAAAGCATCTGCAATTTGCCCCTATTCATTCATCAAATTCTATCTTTTCCCATTTATTTTCGGTTTTTAACCCAGTACTATAAGGTACTCGGCGTTCCTGACCGGGGAAACCTGTGTTAAGGACAAAAACTTAACTTTTTGGAATTGGCCTCCGGGGATATCCGGAGGCTTAAAAATATAATGTAGCGGGTCACTAAGGAAAATAGGAGTATATACCAAATTTGATTTAATTATATAATATATGATTTTGTTAACTGAAGGAAGAAAGAATATTTAGCTTTTTTAATAATAATTGAAAGAAATACATAAATGGAAAATATTAATTAGTAAATGGAATAAAAAAATATAAAGTTTTTATCATTTAATGAATTATTTTAAATTATAACTGAATTATAAATTTAATTAACAAAAATATGAATCATTTTAACTTTACAAAAAATATTGTATGTAATTTCACAAATATGGAAACTAAATTTTTGATTTTCTTTATTTATTTCAAATCGATTGAAACCTATAACAAATTTTGCTCAATTTAATAAATTTTAAGCATCGCCCATTTATGGGTAATGCAATTCCAAAATTTATTCCAAACCACTCAAATGAGGGATGGAAACATTAAAGTACCTCAAAATTGGGTAATTAAACCAAAGATGAAGAGAAAAATAGAGAATTTGATGAGTGAATGGGGGCAAATTGCAGATGCGTTGGAAGGGCACAAAAAGGACCCAATTTCCCCACTCTTCCCCACCAAATAAACAGCCAAATGATCCACACATTCAGCACACTGCCTTCCATTCCCTTTTCATTTCTTCCAGTGTGGATTTGTTTAGCAATATTTCATTAATCAATTTCCCCCACCCATGCAGCAAACAACTCTATGAGGGGGGGGGGGGGGGGGGCACTGTCTGTCATTATCATTCACAACTTCTTGGCCATCCACCACAACCACAACCACAGCCAAAACTACCACCATAAAGCCCAATTGGACTACAATGCTTACGACGCAAACAATGACTTTTCCATTTACCAATTGGACAATCACAAGGCAATCAACTTCAATGGCATTCACAACACAAAAACCCACAATAAGTAGCGAAACACCAACAACAGCAAACATGAAATTATTACAGCCAATCACTCTCCAGATGAGAACTACTAAAGTGGTAGCAATGGCACATGGTGACCAATCAAGGCGATCAGTTAAAAAGGAAATTTTGGCCCGAACTGATTCCCTGCATGCCGATGGTGATCCAGTGATTTGGTGTAGCCACAAAGATGGTTCACTTTGGACATTGCCCAATAAACAAAGTGCGTTTTGTCGACCGCCACCTTCTTTGACAGCTAAATGGACTCCAACATCAATTAATCTGCATGGAAAGATTCTCAAACCCCGCGAAATTGAAGATGCCTATCAGTGTGCTGTCAAACATACATTTGAGCGATTCTACACGAATATGCTTGGGGACAAGATCCTGGAAGACAGCAAAGTCACTATTTTGCCAATTTCGAAGACAATGTGTCAAAAAATGGTGGAAGATAAACTTTGCCCTCAGGCGAAAAATCCCACAATGTTGGAAGGTACAGACAGACGCAGTTGGGAAAGCACAGATGAGCTTGATGTGAATTATCCAGGGAGATTTGAATCACTCTTTGGGTCCAAGACAGCTGAAGCTACAAATTGCATCCTCCAGAAAACAACCATGTACTACAAGACCCATAATCTCGAAATGACTTCCCCCATTCACACACTCGACGATTGTATCTACAACAATCAGTACTGCATGCTTTCCGATAATAAAACATTGATTTGGAATACCCATTGTCAAGCGGGGAAGTGCATAAGTTGCGATTATGAGGAATTGGAACTTCTCGATGGAGAATCTACTGGACCAATCGAAAATGATATTGGGACCTGGATTTCGAATTCAAAGGAACAAGCCTTGACCTTTACCCAAACAGCGGAAAAGGTTACATCCTGCAAAGGAGAAAATCTGCGCGTTTCTGAACAAGGATTCGCCATCCATGAAACGCAATATCAGAAAATCATGCACTGCGATGCCCATCAGCGGAAGAAACGCACGGTACATGAACAACAATTTGCCTCCCAATTGACAGCCGCCCAATTATCAATCAATCGAGCACTCACACAATTATTCCTTCGGGAATGTCAACGCTCACAGCGAGTCGGAAATCCGACATTGGAGGCGAGGAAATGGCTAAAAAAGCCAAATTTAATGGCAAGATGGGTGGCAGAAAACACAATGGAAGTGTTCAGCTGCCTCCAGGTTCCACTCCAACATGTAACCTATCGGCAAACGACGGAAAATTGCCACAAATTCATCCCTGTTGAAGTGCATCATCACGAACGACAATATGACATTTTCCTCGACCCTGAATTGCGCATTCTCTCTGGAACCGCGGCATTTGCCGATTGCGGACTTTACCAAAAACATTATTTGGCAATCAATGAAAAAGAGAAAAAATGGGCACGCATCGACACCAAAACGGGAATTGCGCAACAAATCGACAGCAGCAATCTTTTTGATTTGAAATTGGGCGAAACTGATCGAATGCTAACCACAATCAATCTTCGACCTACCATTTTCCACGAATGGGACATAACAAACGATACGGATATTGAAATATTTCCGCACATCGAAGAATTCTCCAGAATCGAAAATTGGAAGGCACGGACCGACAGGAGAATTACCAGCAGAGCAGCCTCATTAGGCGCACTCCCAAAGGATTTGAAAAGTGCATGGCACATGACAATAAAATGGATATGGGACTGGATAATGGACAGATGGATGACAGTGCTTATCGCCTACGGAACATTATTGATCATCCGTGACCTATTGCTTCCCTTGGCCATCACAATTCTCATCGCACCAATGGTAGCGGCAGTCTGTGGAATGTTAGGTCGAGAAAATTGCTGCCAAAATTTCTTTGACAAGCAAAACTTGTTCAAAAAGAAAAGACATCGTCGTTCTCATCGCCGAACAAACAGAGCAAAAATCGAAGAAAGTCCGGAAGAAGAAGAAGAAAGCGAAAGCGACAGCGATCATCACAAATGCTTCCCATGCTGTGACCAACATAAGAAAAAACAAAAGAAGCAAAAGAAGACCACAGGGAAGGAATTTGAGAAAGAAGAACCAACTAAGCAAAAAGGCATTCTTCGTACTCCATCCCGATCATCAGCGCAAGGACTATTGATGAACCTGCGCAAACAAGCAGTCACATGGACACGAACAAAGAAGGATGATGACGATGAATCAAGCGCCGGCGGGAGTATCGCGGATTAGCCGCGATTGATCCAAGACCAAAAAGAAGTGAATGAGCGGAATCGATCAAAGGAAGAAAAAATGGAATAAACCAATGATCAATCCACCTCCTTCCTCCCTTTCCGTCCTCTCCCATCTAATTCCCCCTTCTTTTTCTCATCAATCAAATAAATTCCCGTTAATTTGCTCACAAAATTCCGCAACTTGTTTATCAGCCCATATTTAGAGCAAAATTATTTTGCAAAGTAGTTTTTTCATTCTTCCAATTGGGAAAATTCCCAAATCCGCCCAATCCACTAAATTTCATTGAAATTCAAAAACTGTGACTTTTCACTCATTTATATTATTTCATTTTCGCCCATAAACAGTTCAGTTCCAATCGTCAACCATATTCAAAGTGTCCATCCAAACCATTCACGAATTTAGCCATTTGTTCAGTATCCATCTCCATTCACAAATACAAATAATTTAATTAATTTATAATTCACATATCTATACATAATAGAATAAAATTTGAATAAATATTCGAAATTCACAAATTGATAAATTAATTAAATTCCACACCCAAAACCAAATTCACTCAATTCCCAAACTATTACGCTCCGACCGGAGTCAACTGTTCTAATACACCGAACCATCCCAGAACAATTAAACGAAAAAATATTTCGAAAGTGGAGGGACATAAGGTAAGGCACTATTGGAAATGAGCCTAATGTGAACGTGAACGTTTAAATACTGGCCAAGACGACAGCAAACGAACAGCAGATATTGCAAGAATGGAAGCACAGCAAGCAGTTTTGGAACGAAGGCTGGAAAAATTATCATCAATCATTAGCCAAGACGATATTAAACAAAGAAATATTGCGAAAATGGAGGCAGAAAAGGTTGCAAATAATGCTTGTAAATTGGACGATGGAACACCAATCTTCCTTATTGATAATAAATTGGCATTAAATGCGTTGTCCGAATATCTAAACAAATTCACTGATGAAAATGTAAAAAACAAAGAGGAAGTAATTAGCATTGGTGCAAAATGGGGACCAAAGGCTAAATCGGCAGCGGCAGAATCAGAAAAGTATTTTTTTTAAATTTGGATTAGAGCCAGGTTTTTTAGATCATCGGATAAAGTAATCGCTAAATTTTTGCAAAAAAAAATAATCAGAAAATGGTTATAATGTTTTAAATATTCAATGTTTAATAACCATTGGTTATTACCTAATAACCCAAAAATCAACAGAGTCTAAAAATCAATTTGAAGCTCCCGAAACTGATTATTATAGCATATTTAATGGGAAAAAAGTAAAATCACTAATCAATTTAATATTTAAGATTGACCATCATTCAAATTGCAACATCCCAAGCAATTTTCATTGTTGATTATCAAAAGTTGATATCATTAAGTGTACCTGCTGAAAGGCCAATAACCTCCGATGAATTGGTTTATTTTTTCAAAAGTTTATTTTGGAATAAAACAAAGAAAATCGGTGAAATTTTGTGCATTTTTAAATTTTAAATATTTACATTATTTAAGGTTATGGTTTTGGAAATGACATACGGGTGCTGAAAAAAACATTTCCATTTCTTTTTGGAATTCTAAGAAAAGATCATACTAATATTTACTTATTCTGCTTACAAACCTTACTTCGACAGGTTTATTTTTATATATTTCATATTGAGTAAAATTTTGGTAATTATCACTTTTTTGTCCTCTTTTTTGTTGAGAAGGGGAGAGTGAAGGGTCTTCCTTTGGTTGGTAGGGAATAAGACAGATAATTAGGGATTACCTTGGATAATATCCTATCCCCGATTTGCTCTATACTATATAACCCTAATCCTGATCCCCAAAATAGGCTTCACTTTTCACTTCTCAACAAAAAAAGAGGACGTAAAACCTACAAATGCCAAAATTTTATCCAGAAAAGTTTTTTCATACAAAAGTAGTTTTTGAATTCTAATAAATCCGAAACCGGTATTAGACCCTAAGAACCTATATCAATTTATAGAACTCATCGAGTCGCATCGAATGGTATATAATTTTTTGTCATGGTTTGGACCAAAATTATAGGGTATTAAAACGTTAAACTATTTTCCATTTTTGTTTTAAACATTATAATTTTGTTCGAACATGAACAAATTATACTACCAATCGATGCGTCTCGATGAGATCTACAAAATGGTATAAGGTTTATAGGATATATAACTGATTTTGGTAAAAACTACTTTTGATTAAAAAATACTTTTTGAGTAAAAAATTAGTATCCATTTCTTATTTATTTGTAATTAAATCAGATTGCGCTTATACCGGATGCATCAGAAATTATATTTGGACGTAAATTAAATCAGTCGTTCTCTTTCTTAATTAAAAAATTTAATTAAGCTAATCCACCAAAAACAATGAAATTGGCCAACGTCGTGGACCATTTCCTGAATATTCAATTGGCAAAAGAGCAAAAAAAGAAAGAATGGTTCACACGACCATTGACAATCGAACGTACAATAATTTAATGTACTTAAAATAGCAAAGTAATTTAGAGAAAAAATGTGCAGCCATGGAAACTTATTCAATGATTAAAGTTTATCACAAAGTTTTTCCGAATGTTCGGAGGTTTAAAAATTTTTCCATTTTAAAATTTTATAAAAATTTTAGGCTAAGACCAGTGCTATTTCTTCCTTTAATAATGAGTGCACGTGTCAAAATTATTCGTCCAGCTGGCATAGCTATCAATGCAAAAAATATGGTCAATTATATAAAATATTGGGAACGATTATAAGAACGAGAACGGAAAGATATGAAATCTCTTAAAAAATTGCCTATGTTTTTTTTTAATTTATTGATATGGTCTCATCTATTACTCGTTTTTTTTATTTCAATTTTATTCGATAAATTTATTTTTCAGACATAATTTCATTTTATTCTTCAAATATCCATTTTTATTTTAGAAAACGAAATTTAATAGTCATTTCTTGTCATTATTCTAAAAGTATCAGAAATTGTAAGATATGCCGGGCTAAAGCCACAGATATTCTCTATCATTGAAATCGAAATCATAGAAATTTGTTAAACAATAAAAATGTTATCAATTAGGTCATTTCACAAATAAAAATTGGATAACAAATGATGAAAAATTTTAAGCATTGCCAACAATGCTGGGCAATGCAATTCCGAGGGAAAATGCATTACCTAGGAAAATGCAATAGAATGAGGTGAAAAGGAAAAGTAAGGCAGTGTGCTGTAAATGTGGATCATTTGGCTGTTTATTTGGTTGGGAAGAGTGGCGAAATTGGGGCCTTTTTATGCCCTACCAACGCATCTGCAATTTGCCCCATTCATCCATCAAATTCCCTCTTTTCCTCTTTATCGTCGGTTTAATTACCCAAGTTTAAGGTACTTGGTATTTCCTACTCTCTTTACAGAGTGGTTTAGAATAAATTTTGGAATTGCATTGCCCAACACATTGTTGGGTGATGCTTAAAATTTAGAAATAATTAATTCATTTATCAATTATCAAAATTTATTGGAATAATTTATTTATTGGTAGAAAAAATGAAAATATATTATCTTAATTATATTCTTATTTTAAATAAATGTTTCTGCGTGTGTATTCATTTTTCCTTCCTTCATTCCACTTTCTCTTCCTCACCTGCTGCACTGTTCCCATTGCTTCAAAGACAAATCAACAGGGTGGGTGGTGGCGCAGTGGGTTAAAGCGTTGAATTTATGAACAAAAAAGTTGCCAATCCATAAAAGTTCGAAATTGCCTGCTGATTTTTTAATGACATTGACAAAATATAATAAAAAAAAACATAGTAAATGAAAAATTTTGAATCTTTTTTAAATTTATTGTATAATAATAAGTATGGCCACTGCCACCGATTATGGACAACATTAGAAAAAAAAGACAACTTTTTTTAAACTGAATAATTCAAAACTTTAACTCAAAAGTACATATATTACTTCTCCCATTCATTTAGTGAAGCTAAATTAATTTGATTGAATTAATTACAGCAATCACCTTTTCAACCAACTCTCTCCTCTTTTAAGCCTCCGGATATCCCCGGAGGCAGATTCCAAAAAGTTAAGTTTTTGTTCTTGGACACAGGTTTCCCCGGTCAGGAACGCCAAGTACCTTATAGTACTGGGTTGAAAACCGAAAATAAATGGAAAAAGAGGAAATTTGATGGGTGGATGGGGGCAAATTGCAGATGCGTTGGAAGGGCACAAAAGGGCCACATTTCTCCGCCCTTCCCTACCAATAGTGCCTGCACATTTTCAGCACACTATCTCCACTTTCCCCCTTCACTTCTTTCTTTGCCTAGCAATATTTTCATCCATTAATATTTCCCTGTCCACCAAAGAAAAAATTGAATAAGAAGAACATTCGTTCATTTTTCAATAAAAAATATTAATTCTGCTTTTAATGCGCTTGGCTTGGATGATCAAGAGATTTTATAATTATAATTGAATTTGATTAATGTTTTATCTTTTGTGGAAATATTAAACCCCTTGTACATTGGTCAAGTGCTAAATCCTGCCAAAAATCCCTTTACTCAAAATTCCTAATTGAAGTTTTGAATAGCTTCTAAAATTTTCCTTAAATTTCTTCGATTTTTTTTATTTAATTCCTAAAATTTGAATGATTTAAAATTAATTTTTTAAACATTTATCCAGCAAAAATGTTCCGTTCACGTCATTTTTATCATCGATTTTTCCTTGCTAATAAAGTGAGCGGCCGATCATTCTCAAATTGGCACAATTCAACCGCAATATTTGGCCATCAATTTGCAAAAATCCAGAATTGGAATAGCTTCCGACATCATTGGAATATCCAGCACGCGAATCAAAAGGTTTTTTCTATTTTCGTTAAATAACACGAAATGTTGATAAGAAATTTCAAAATTCACGACAAAATCCATATGCACCTGACATAAAATACCAACAGAGAAAAATTTTTGAGTAACTTCCCACACTTTTCACTAAGCTCCGAGGTCTAAAAATTTTATTTTAGAGAATTAGACTCTAGTATATAGAGATAGAGGGTGCTTTGAAATTTTGCGCTGACTTCTTGCAAAAAAAAATCAATCAGGATTTCAGGAATATATTGATATTTTAATCTTATTAGTCCTAAAATTAGTTAAATGCTAGTCCAGCTAATTTTTGGGGAAACTCGGCTGCTAGTTAAAAAAAGTAATGGGCATGAAAATTGACTTAAAAAGTAATTAAACTCAAACCTGCTCGGTTAAATTTTGCAATTTGGCTCATAATGATCCGAAAACGAGATTTCAAAAACCAAATCCACTATACAGAATTGATGAGCCTATTCTCGAATCTCGAGTTTGTACAAAATCGAGTAGTCGAAATTCCCAAAATTAGCTAGTATATCATTTGGCTTTACCATATTATCTAATATATGTTACATTATTTACCAAAAATTGTCTTTAAATTTCAGTTTTGCCAGCGCTCTCAATTTTGTAGTGAAAGTCATTCAGTCAATGATATTGTTTCAAATTCTTCTTCGCCGATTTTATCTCCGAAAACACCAACAAATACTGCAATTGACCAAAATGAACAACAACAAGAAATTAGAAGGCTGAACTTTTTCAATCCAATTGGCCTAAAACTCATATTACGAACAGGAAAAAGTGGACAAAAAACCTTTCGAATCGCAGTAAGCGTATTTTTCTGAAAATATGTATAATTTTTTATTATAAAGAGATTAATTGACATTATGGCAGTTAACTTTCCAAATATACCGGTCCCCCAGGATGCCTATGCCATTGTACGCAAAATGGATGAACTCATCGTAGCATTGGCGACGGAAAATTTTGATCAAAAATTCGTTACTAAAGGTTTGTTGAATGGTACTTCTTTTCCTTTTTGGTAATTAAATTATGGAATTCGTGTGCCCATTTTTGAAAAGTGAAGTGTTCCCCTTTGGGTGTTAGCTGGTTAGGGTTTGGGGTTAGGCTTGAGTTTAGGATAAATGACGATTGTTACACTATCACTATCCATAACCTAACCCTGACTGGCCTTAACCCGAAATATTACAAACCATTGGGGACCCTTCACTTTTTCAAAAATGGGCACACAAATTACCTAACTCTTCTTTTTAAAAATGAAAAAGTAAAGGTCCCCCAACCCTCCTATCATCACAGACCACAAGCGGGTGTGTCAAATATTGTGCCCCGAATTTAGCGGCCCTTAACAAAAAATGAATTTTGCTGCACTTAACGAAATTTGCGGACTACTAAAACGATAATATGACGTTGATTTTTTGATAAGCGCAGCAATAAACGCAAAAAAACCAGATAGAAATAGAACAAATTCAAGAAGAAAGTATTACTATGACTATAACCAAATAAAATTTAGGACCAAAATTAAGGTTTAAAAAAGAATTTGGATGCTGAATCTTATAAATTAAGCTAGGCATTTTAAAATAGATTGGAGGCTAAAATGCGATTTTTTGTGGTCCATTTTATAACACTTTGTTTATTTTTACAGATAATGGTGGACCCAATCGTGAATTGAAAAGACAAACTGTGGAAATGATTGGCTGCCTTCATAAATTCCAATTGGAATTATTATTCATTCCAAATATGGGCAACAAAAAGAATATCCAAAAGTGCATACTATTTCAACTTCGTGCCAGCAGATTTGTTGACAATAGCAGCAATTTGATGCTTTTGCCATTGGAAGCATTGCCTTGGTTGCGCGAACACATGGCAGACATGTTGATTCGACATGATGGGACAGAGGCAATTGAGAGGGAGGCACCCGCAAAAATACCCAAACAATTTCTTGAACAGTAAAAATTATGAATGGAATTGATGGATGAATACTATTTTATTTATTACGATGAAAAAATGTTTTTGTTGAAAATGTATTAATTATTAAAATGCGAACAAATTGAAAAATGCAAAATAAAATATTTTCATTTGATTTAATCATTCAATCATAAATATCTCTTAATAATTATTGAATTATCCTACTTAATAATTTTAACATTAAAAATTATTCAATTCACAAATAAATTTATTAGAATTTTTTTTTTATTATCAAAAATATTCAATCAAGAGAATAACTGCATCATCAAAAACAATGTCCATTGATTTATCAATTGTATCGGACGATTTTCTGGCATTGATTTTATTGAGAGTTCCAGTCGAAGATTTGATTGGAAAATGTACACAGGTTTGAATTAGTTTTTCAGAATTTGATAAAAATATATTCTAATGGTTTAAAATAAAACTAATCGAGGATTTAAAAAAGATAGAAAATATCAATGAATTGAATTCACATTTAAATTCCATTTTTAATTTAACAAAAGATAATAAGCCCAGTTTAATCTGAACCAAAAACCAGTATTTCGGACAGAAAATGTATAATAATTGATAAGAAATATCGAAATTGGGTTTTAAAAAACCAAAAATAGGTAGCTGAAAAAAACTGGAACCGAAAGCCTGTACTTTTGAGAAAATTGATCTTATAAATATAAACAAATATATTTTACACAGGTCTCACCGCAATGGAATCGAATTTTATCGGACAATTTCTTTTGGCGCAAGAAAATGGAATATGACGGATATGTGCTGGAATGGCCCAAATTAGCTGGCCTCTCGACAAAATCATTCAAATCGATGGCATTGAAACACTGTTTTGGGCGGAATTTCATCCAAGACATTCGATAGAGCTCGTCGAGATGCGTTGATTGATGTATTGTTAATTGTTTGTCATAGTTTGACCAAAATTCAATATATTAAACCATTAAACCTTTTTGGTTTATAATTTTTTTATTAAAATTTAAAACCCAGACAATATATAGAACAAGATGCATCTTGTCGAGCTCCAATGATTCGTATATTTATATTTAGTGTTTAGAATCAGACACTAAAAAGTTATTAATAAGAAACCAATTTTTTTAACATATAAAAAAGAACCCCATTTAAATGAATTTTTTGTTTTTTTTGCCAAAAAAAAAGTCAGAAAACATCAAAATTAAGTCAGTTTTACAATTTAAAAAAAACCATCAAAAGACTAAAATATTTTGGAATAATACATATTTTTAATCAAAAATAAATGCATTTATATATAGAATAAAAAGCATATAAAATTTGTAAAAACATTAATAAATTTTAATAATTAATTTATTTAGCTGAAGGTTGGCACAGTGTTGAGCATATATTCAAGGATTATCCAAAAGGAATGCGTTATTTACTCTTTAATTGCGGTGGATTTGGAAATGATGAGAATAAGGAAGACAAATATGGGCTCAAATTGGCCAATTGCTCAGTGAAGGCATTGCTTGAAAAGAATGCATGAATAAAGAAAATATGAAAATACTATGAATTAAATTGATGAAGAGAATTATCGTTATTTATTTTTTTAATTTATTTTTTGTTCCAATTTTTAATCTCATCATAAAGAAATGTATTTAATCGGATTTAATCAAAAATGCAAAATTTTGATCGAATTATCTGTTATATCATTTTTACAGTGCCTTCCGGGCATAGTCTTTTTGCTAAGAATTTTGGCTTTTTCCTTTTAACCCTTTGATGCCCCATTTTCCTTTAGGCTATATATATAATATATCACCAATTTCCTTTTGAATGAAAATTTCCAGAGAGCGTCATTCCCTTCAAATCCTGATACCGTAAATTTTTCTTATTATCAACCCCCTCTCTATTTGTAACCCCCTATGGAATTCGTGTCAAACTAACCAATTTAGAGGCCGAAATAAGCATTTTTTGTTTCAAAAAATTCAGAAAAGTTGTCACTCGGAGGGTCTCTGAAAATTAGTAACCCCGGGGTTACTAATAGGAAATTTACGGTATAACCCGAGGGTAATTTCTTCAGGCCAAAACCTACACCGATATTCGATACCCATCCTAAAACCCATGCCCATGTTCACATGGTCGATCTCAAATCCATGATGATTGCCCACTCATCAGTATAAAAATAATCGCAAACAGCCAGCAGAGCTCAAGTCAACCCATTCATTATCAGACCATCCTGCTGGATTGTTGAGTGGTGTTTAAAATATACATATTCCGATTTAAAGAAAGCTATTTTTGTAGAATTATATCTATTCCAATCAGGGACGGGCGCCATGGCGTTTGGCGTTTTGCGTTTGGCGTTTTTGGCGTTATTTTTAGCCTTTTTTGGCGTTTTGCGTTTGGCGTAAAAATAGGAAAATTAACGCCAAAAAACGCCAAAATTGGATAATTTTTTATGGATGAAAGAGGATTAGGAGAAGGAGATAGAATGGAACGATAAGAGACTGTGAATGGAAATTTTTCGCTGCGCGGCCATTTTTGGGTCAAATTTCTCCTATCGGTCTATTTTTTGGCCAAATTTTCCCTATCGGGGCCATTTTTGGGCCATATTTTTCCCTGCCACGGTCAAAATTTTACGTAGGGTCGCTCCTCTTTATCCGGCTTAATCCCCATTTATCCGGCTTAATCCCTTGCTAAACTTGGCCTCGAGCTTAGTCCACTGGCCTTCGGCAGGCTTCTCCCTCTGGCCTCCACACTATTATCTTTTAATTCTTGATGGAAAAATGGAAGAGAAAAGAGAATCGAATAAAGTAAATTAAGAAAATTTAAATTTCTGAATAAAATTTATTAAATTTTGAATTTTTGAATAAAATTTATAAAAATTTGAATTTCTGAATAAATTCATTTTTGGCGTTTGGCGTTTGGCGTTTTTGGCGTTATTTTTAGCCATTTTTTGGCGTTTTGCGTTTGGCGTAAATTTTTTTTTAAAAATTTTGGCGTTTTGCGTTTGGCGTTCAACGACTTAGGCTTTGGCGCCCGTCCCTGATTCCAATCGACTCAAAAATATTGAAGAAAATTAAAGAATTTGATTTTCATTTCTTAGAAATTTTATTAATATTTCCAATTTTCTCTATTAATACTAGATCGTTTTGGCCAATTATTGCTGTTGCCCTCTCAATTCTCAAAAATCCATACAAAATTTAAAACAAAATATTATTGAAAATAATAAGGAAAATCACAAAGAAATTTATCAATTAAAATTCTATTGCGAAACAAAATGGAAGCTAATAAATTAATACAATAAAATGCATTAAATTTCTATGAAATTGCAACATTAATTCTAAAATGATTGACTAAATTTTTAAAAAGATTGAATTGTGAGATTCATCAAAATTCCTCTTTGTGTTTTTCATAAATATCAAAAATATCCACAATTGGTGATCTCAGTTTTGATGGTATGCTCTCTTTAAAATTTTCTGGATGTTGAATGGCAAATGATCACGCAGCATTGAACTAGTCAACTAAAAAAAGAATATAAATATAATTTATTGATTATGTCAATGCAAGTTTAAAAATATTTTTTTATTATTTATTTTTGGTGTCAATGTAACTTTTTATAGACTCAAGATTTTGGGCCTACATTTTTTATCCAAATAAATTAATACTGTAAAATCTCTATTAAAAGCACACTCTCTAATAGAAGCTCACCCTAGAGAGAGAGCCTCTGAAAATTATAAGCCCATGGGATTGTAATAGGGAATTTACAGTATGTCGTGTAAAAATAATCAAATTATTTATTGATTGGCAAAATAGGTAAATATTACAAAAAATATAATTGAAAATTGCATTTATAATTAAATGTTGATTTTTTTATTTATACTTGTATTTTTTTATTTATCAATTTGACCAATCATTATCTGCTGCGCTTATAGATTCAAAAAGCACTAAAAAGGCGTTTGAATTCAAAAAGCACTGAAAAGGCGTTAGCCTAGATTGCAAATACACTAAAAATATTCTAATTATTTAAATTAAACCAGGCCTAGATTAATATTTATAAATTTATGTTTTGATTAGTTTTTGAGGATTTTAAAACATAATTTCGGACAAATTATTGAATTTTTTTTTAAATAGACAAAAACCAATTTGTACAAAATGTCTTAAACCATTTTTTCGGAGAAATGTACTAAAACCTACAAAATTAAGGCATACTTGGATGACTTTATTATGACCCAAATTGAAATCAAAAAATATTACCTGTATTTCTGATAATGCCTCATTGTGTATCCATTGCATTCGAACCTCTTCCTTATCTGGCGTTGAACAAGTTAAATGCAGCAAATGACCCGGTGGTCGAAGCTATAATTTAAATAAAATTTTAATTAATTTAATAAATTTTATAAATTTGCCCCAATTATAGTTACCGCAAAATTCTAATAGAAGCCCCGAGGCTTATAAATTTCAGAGACCCTCCGAGGTGGGAAATTTTCGGAATTTTTTTGAACAAAAAATGCTTATTTTCGGCTTAATTTCAGCTTTTTCAGCTTAATTTCTCCTATAATTGGTTATTTGTGAAAAAAAATTCAATGGATAGGGGGGCTTCTAATAGAGCGGGGGCTTCAAATAGAAGTTTTACGGTATTTTAATTATTTTCTCATGATTAACCCACCCATTTATTATGAGTGGAAATTTTACCTGAACTCTTTCCTCGTTTAAAATTTCACTTTGTCCATGGGAAGTATCATTCTGATTGCAAAATCCTTGAATCGATAAACTCTCTTCTGCAAATTTTTTTAATTGATCAAAAAATGTAATTTTCCCCCACCTCTATGCAATGAAAATGGATAGGAAATAAAAAGTTTGAAAATGCCTTTAATCAAAATTTCATATTTTGCTTTGTCCGTTGAATTGATTTCCCGTTCTATGTCCGTTTTTAATATTGCAATGGACTGGAAAATTAAAATAATAAATATTAAAGGAATAAGGATATATTTAGGAATATATATATTTATTATTTTTATTTTAAATGAATTTTGGGCACCAGAGTTTTTTTTAACAAACAGTGATTTTACCATATTTTTGATCGTCCATACATTTTTCCAGTTTTTTTGAGACTTGACAATTTGGACAACTTTTCTCTTAGGGGATGGTAGGGTCATTTTTGGTCAAAATTTTTTTACTGTAGGTCTAAACTGCATTTTGTCCCGGTCTAAAATACATTTTTAATACTTATTCTGCATTTTGAATAGGTCTTATGCGTATGGAGCGCTTTTTCAGAGTGTCATCTATACTTCTGGAGCGCTTTTTCAGAGTGTCATCTATACTTCTGGAGCGCTTTTTCAGAGTGTCATCTATACTTCTGGAGCGCTTTTTCAGAGTGTCATCTATACTTCTGGAGGGCCTTTTCAGAGTGTCATCTACTTCTGGAGGGCCTTTTCAGAGTGTCATCTACTTCTGGAGCGCTTTTTCAGAGTGTCATCTACTTCTGGATGGCCTTTTCAGAGTGTCATCTACTTCTGGAGCGCTTTTTCAGAGTGTCATCTACTTCTGGAGCGCTTTTTCAGAGTGTCATCTACTTCTGGAGGGCCTTTTCAGAGTGTCATCTACTTCTGGAGGGCCTTTTCAGAGTGTCATCTACTTCTGGAGGGCCTTTTCAGAGTGTCATCTACTTCTGGAGCGCTTTTTCAGAGTGTCATCTACTTCTGGAGGGCCTTTTCAGAGTGTCATCTACTTCTGGAGCGCTTTTTCAGAGTGTCATCTACTTCTGGAGCGCTTTTTCATAGTGTCATCTACTTCTGGAGGGCCTTTTCAGAGTGTCATCTACTTCTGGAGGGCCTTTTCAGAATGTCATCTACTTCTGGAGGGCCTTTTCAGAGTGTCATCTACTTCTGGAGCGCTTTTTCAGAGTGTCATCTATACTTCTTGAGGGCCTTTTCAGAGTGTCATCTACTTCTGGAGCGCTTTTTCAGAGTGTCATCTATACTTCTGGAGGGCCTTTTCAGAGTGTCATCTACTTCTGGAGGGCCTTTTCAGAGTGTCATCTACTTCTGGAGCGCTTTTTCAGAGTGTCATCTACTTCTGGAGGGCCTTTTCAGAGTGTCATCTACTTCTGGAGGGCCTTTTCAGAGTGTCATCTACTTCTGGATGGCCTTTTCAGAGTGTCATCTACTTCTGGAGGGCCTTTTCAGAGTGTCATCTACTTCTGGAGCGCTTTTTCAGAGTGTCATCTACTTCTGGAGGGCCTTTTCAGAGTGTCATCTACTTCTGGAGGGCCTTTTCAGAGTGTCATCTACTTCTGGAGCGCTTTTTCATAGTGTCATCTACTTCTGGAGGGCCTTTTCAGAGTGTCATCTACTTCTGGAGGGCTTTTTCAGAGTGTCATCTACTTCTGGAGCGCTTTTTCAGAGTGTCATCTACTTCTGGAGCGCTTTTTCATAGTGTCATCTACTTCTGGAGGGCCTTTTCAGAGTGTCATCTACTTCTGGATGGCCTTTTCAGAGTGTCATCTACTTCTGGAGGGCCTTTTCAGAGTGTCATCTACTTCTGGAGGGCCTTTTCAGAGTGTCATCTACTTCTGGATGGCCTTTTCAGAGTGTCATCTACTTCTGGAGGGCCTTTTCAGAGTGTCATCTACTTCTGGAGGGCCTTTTCAGAGTGTCATCTACTTCTGGAGGGCCTTTTCAGAGTGTCATCTACTTCTGGAGGGCCTTTTCAGAGTGTCTACTTCTGGAGGGCCTTTTCAGAGTGTCATCTACTTCTGGATGGCCTTTTCAGAGTGTCATCTACTTCTGGAGGGCCTTTTCAGAGTGTCATCTACTTCTGGAGCGCTTTTTCAGAGTGTCATCTACTTCTGGAGGGCCTTTTCAGAGTGTCATCTACTTCTGGAGGGCCTTTTCAGAGTGTCATCTACTTCTGGAGCGCTTTTTCATAGTGTCATCTACTTCTGGAGGGCCTTTTCAGAGTGTCATCTACTTCTGGAGGGCTTTTTCAGAGTGTCATCTACTTCTGGAGCGCTTTTTCAGAGTGTCATCTACTTCTGGAGCGCTTTTTCATAGTGTCATCTACTTCTGGAGGGCCTTTTCAGAGTGTCATCTACTTCTGGATGGCCTTTTCAGAGTGTCATCTACTTCTGGAGGGCCTTTTCAGAGTGTCATCTACTTCTGGAGGGCCTTTTCAGAGTGTCATCTACTTCTGGATGGCCTTTTCAGAGTGTCATCTACTTCTGGAGGGCCTTTTCAGAGTGTCATCTACTTCTGGAGGGCCTTTTCAGAGTGTCATCTACTTCTGGAGGGCCTTTTCAGAGTGTCATCTACTTCTGGAGGGCCTTTTCAGAGTGTCTACTTCTGGAGGGCCTTTTCAGAGGGTCATATGCCTCTGAATTCTCCCATCCATCTTTAATCTACTTTTCTGCATTTGAATCCTCTCCCATCCATCTTTTACTTTTCTACATGAATCCTCCTCTATCTCTAGTCTCTACGGCTATTTTGATTCCCCAAACAAAAATTTCTGAGCCATTTCGGCTCTTTTGATTAATATTTTTCTACCTAAAGCACTTTTCTTGGATTTAGGTCACATTAATAGTTGAAAAATTTTTATAAAAAAAATTGGTTGAAGTGCACAAAATTCATCTTGCCCATATTTTTTTTAAAAATACCTGACGCGTCAACCGTGGCACAACATCATCGCCCACAATTATGCTCAGCGTTGATTTCTCCGTATCTGCTATGCCACTTTCACTTATAACTGGAGGCGGTGCAAATGCAAAGCAACGAATGTCGGAAAATTTTGTCCTAAAAAATAGAAAAAAAATTTAATATGATTATAGAATATGAAACAAAATTTTCAAATAATATATTTTTAATGTATTTTGGGTTTCGAAATACTTTTGTAGATGGTTAGTTTTACAAATACTTTTGTAGCGAAAAGAGAATTATCCAAATGTTGGCATTAAGCTTATAATAATTGGCAAAAATTATTGAAAAATTTCAGGCCAACATCTATATCAAGTATCTACTCAAATTAAGCCCATAGGAAAATACTGTTGTGATTTAATTAAGTAAAATTCTCACTTTAAAAGCAATGCCAACAGGGAGCCAATTCCAGCGCCCAATGAATGGCCACAAATGACCAAATGATAATTCGGATATTGCACTTGTAAATCCTCAAAAACATGATTGGTTTGAAGCGTCTCATAAACATAACGTGCGCCCTTCAAAATTCCTCGATGAACTCGAACCTCGCCGTGTCCTTTAAATTTTAATTTCAAAATAAAATTTATTTTTGTTATTTGCTGGTTGGTTATCTTTTCACAGATTTTATCCCAAAGTCACCAAATGATTTCCTCAAAATTAGTCACCGGAGTTGGTTAATAGTTGCCATAAGGTTACGGCATGATCATCCTTATTCCTTAAGGCAAAAGACTCTGAGGATAGGAACAGGGGAATTCCTTCCTTCGGGTTGTTAAAATCTGTACCCAGATAAAGTAGAGTTCTTGAGGGATCAGCCAACCTAAATCCTACAAATTTTTTGGGCTTCGTTAAGATGATAGCTTAGTGGTCGAGGAAAAAAATCAAAAAATAAATCACTCTTAGATATTGGTTGAGTTAGGTTTGTTCTTTTTTGGCCATAACTTTTTTATTTGGGGGCCAATCTAAATCATCAACATATAATTTTATAGAGCAAAAAAATGGTCAATTAAATAAAATATAGTATTGTTTGGTGAAATTGATAAATATTATAAAAAATTGTAAATGAATAGGTCAAAATTTAATTTGAAAATAAAAATTTAATTAAATTTTTTGTAATGCTTTTCGATTTGAATAATAAATACCTCATTCGTTTATATATCGATTCTTTTGATTGGCCAAAATATATAAAATTTATGGCCAACCAAAAAACTAAGCAATCCCAATTTTTTACCGTCCAATTCCTTGTCAGAACGCAATATTGGATCAGTGTCCACATCCACGGAATTGAACAAATCTTCGTTCAGTGATAAATCCGTAATCAAATCCATAAATGATGCAGAGCCTCTTATGGCGATTACCTTGGAAAAAATAGGAAAACAATTTAAGGATACTATTTAATTTATTCTAAAAAATATTGAAATTTCCGTAAAATTATAATGGTTTAAGGGTTTGTCCTACATACAAAGTACAAACCATATACAATTTTATAAAGCTGGTTAAGATGCATTAAAGGTATACAATTTGGTCATGGTTTGGTCAAATTTAAAGGGCATTAAACGGTTTAAACCAATTTTGGTTTACCGGTTCAAAACTAAGTTAGAATTGGTTAAAATCGATTGGGTATAAATTTTTAGGAGTCTATGATAAATTTCAGAAAAAATAAATATTTTCGGCAATTTGAAAAATTTTTTTTACATTTTAAATATTTCCCATAAATTTTATTGATTTTTTGTGACTTACAATTGCCGATGTTTTATGGTCAATAATGACGGCAAAAGGCACTTCGAATAGTCCATTGCGAAATGAAATGAAGAACATTTTGCAATCCGAATCCAATGTGAGCTTTAGTGCACTAAAATTCGAATAATTTTATAATTTATTACTTAAATAAAAGTTGAGTAATATTTGTGGGGTTTAAAATGGTCAAAATAATTTAAATTTTAGTTCTGTTTTAGTCAATTATTTTCTATGCAGCTAATTATGATTAGGAGTAGATTTTTAAAATAATTTTTTGAATTATTTTATCAATTCTGACACTTTTTGAGTGAAAATTTCATTGCTAAAAATGCAATAAAAACCAAAAATTACCTTTTTGAAATACCCGAAAACAATTTTAGATATATATTTATTTTACGATTATTCCAACCTAAAAATCTTATGGTTGATAAATATGAAATGGTGGCCTCAATTTTGTCCAATGCAATTTATGCCAATTTTTGGTAAGTCCAATCCAAAAATTTACCATTGTGGGATAGGGTCACATATTTGGCAAATGTTGACATTGCCCCTTACCCAAAATGGCCAAATATTCAAGACATAGTTGACAAAAAATTACCCTAGTAAAATTTTTCAGGAATTTTTGACCAATTTAAACCCTAAAACCACAAAAATATTCCACAAAAATGAGGAAATCACCTGCTGTGACAAGAACAACAATTATCCTCCATAATGAGGTAATCCGTTTCTTCGGATCTAAAAATAATTTTATCATTTTTTCGAATTGATTTTTTCACCGTGATTTGCAAAAATTTAATTGTCGGCAAAGAAGACACCAAGAACTGCAACCGCAATTGCCAACTGGTTTTAAAATTAAATTGGATTAAGAAATTTTAATTAAAAATTCACTAACAAATATATTGAGGCCATCCATAAACGGCAACGGACAATTCCAAATATCGATCAGCGCATTCCAAACAATTTGGCATCTGTTTAATAAATGAGAATTATATTGAAATTGATACCATTTAATTTGGTGAAAAGATTAAATCGGTAATCGGTTCAGTGGTTTATCCTAGACTCATAAATCTTATCCTTATACCCAATCGATAGTTCTCGTCAAGAATCAAGATGCATTGTTTGATAACGCTTTTGAAATAGGTTAACCAATTCTAACTTAGTTTTGAACCTCAAAACTAGAGTCCGGAGCCGGGCCGGGCCCGGGCCGGGTTTTGCCGGGCCCGGTGCCCGGACC
Organism: Pratylenchus scribneri; assembly: GCA_030063045.1. Classification (NCBI taxonomy): domain Eukaryota; kingdom Metazoa; phylum Nematoda; class Chromadorea; order Rhabditida; family Pratylenchidae; genus Pratylenchus; species Pratylenchus scribneri. The sequence goes on from JAQSEB010000009.1 coordinate 653,783, forward strand.
CGGCATTTTTGGGAAAAACCCGGGTTTTGCCGGGTTCCGGGTTTTGGCCGGGCCCGGATCCGGGCCCGGCCCGGAAAAATTTTGGAAATAAAACCCGGCATCGGGCCCGGCGAATTTGGACCGGGCCCGGCCGGGCCCGGACCCGGCAGATTTTGGCCGGGTTTCTAAGAAATTATTATTGTTTTGTATTTAAATGCTTCAATAAAAAGAACTAAGAAGTACATCAAGTACCAACTATTTTATTTTACATTATTTTTATTTTATTAATACACATCGGCCCAAAATCGAAGGGCCTTATCAAAAAGGGATTCACTTTGCTCACTTGGTAAATGCTTTTCTCAAAATTTTGGAGGCAAAGTTCGAATCCCACCACTGCAGGCCCGTAACAAGTGGGGGTCCGAGGGGGCCTAGGACCCCTACGAAATGAAAAAATGGAGGAAAGTAAAGAGGGAACCCTTCTGTGGTAAAATTTCTCCCTGTGAGACCATTTTTAGCCTAAATTTTTCTATGCGAGGCCATTTTTAGGCTAAAAATTTTCTATGCGAGGCCATTTTTAGGCTAAAAATTTTCTATGCGAGGCCATTTTTAGGCTAAAAATTTTCTATGCGAGGCCATTTTTAGGCTAAAAATTTTCGCTGTGCGACCAAAAAAAAATTAAAAATTTTAGTGACCCCAGAAAAATTTTCCTGGTTACGGGCTTGCACCACTGTCCACTCATTTAAATTACTGGCTTTTCAGTCAAAACTGAATTTATTATTAATCAAATAGATTGTAAAAATCTCAATATTTTTTGAAAGCATTTTTATTAATTTTAAAATTAATTGAATTTTTATGTCGGACCCATAGGGGGGACCCTTTACTTTTTTTCTGAATTTTTTTTCATCGTTTTGTGTTGATCAATAGCTTATTCGACGCGCAATATTCGATTTTGTACATAAAATTTGTAAATTTTTTCAATTTTCCCTCTTTTAAATTGTTTTTTAGGCTTTTTTAAAAATTGACAGCCCGGCCCGGAACCCGGCACTTTTTACCGGGTTTTGCCGGGCCCGGGTACCGGGCCCGGCCCGGCAAAATTTTGAAAACAAAACCCGGAATCGGGCCCGGCAAATCAGAAATTCCGGACTCTACTCAAAACCAAAAATGGTTTAAACCGTTTAATACCCTTTTAATTGTTGACCAAACAATGACCAAATTATATATAACATTCGATACGTCTTGACCAGCTCTATCTTATAGGGTTTATGGCTTGTGAATTTAGGATAAACCTTCTTTAAACCATCATTATTTTTTTGGGTTTTATTTACTCTTATTCGTATATTAGATATTCCATTTGGATTTCCACAACAAAACAATTCTAGAGGCTGAATTCAGAGAAAATTTCAAATTCCAAAAAATATCGTATTTTTCTAATAAAACCCACTCATCAGTAGACTAATAGTAGCCAATCCTAACCTATAGAGAGGGGGTTATTAATAATAAGAGCCCATGGGTTTCTATTAGAAAAAATACGGTAATTTTCACCTTCATCCATTGCGGAAATTGTTGTCCATCCTCTTTGGCAACCGGAATGATTGCAGGTGGAATTCGTTTATGCGGGGAATGGACCAAGAGGAGGAGGCCGGCAATAATATCGGAAAATACATAGTCGCTGCCGGCAAAAAATGTGGCCAACAATGCGGCGATGTCATCCACTGCTTGACGAACAACATTGTCTTGTCGCATTTTGCACTGGAATTTGTAAAATAAAGCCAAAATTAGAATGTAAAAAATGGTGGAAGGAAATTTTTAGTACCATAATTTTGGAGTTAAGCCAAAATATCAATCAACGAAAAATTTTTCTAAACTGGTTTTAGACAATTTACAAGGATTTAACCAATAATTTTTTCGAATTTAGCATGTTGAAAAATTCGTAAAACCGGTTTAAAAACATAAATTTTTATAAATTTTTCGGTGAAATGCGCAAAAACGATTTTATAATAATGCTTAGATTTAGATTAATAGAGTTTACGTTTTGGAGTATAATAAGGAAATATAGAGAGGAAGAAAAATAGCCATAAAATTTCGTTTATTTTGGATTATAGGTGAAGTCAGTTTTTATGTACCAAATCAAATTTTTCATTTGAATATTAGCTTTAAATTAAATTAAATTTGTTATCATTGTTTGGCACTGTATTGGGATGAATTATATAGTAGAAAAAGAATTCGTGAATTTGATTGGAAATTGGCAAAAATTATGACCAAAAAGTTGCCAAAAGACCAAAATTGGGTAATTTTCATATTTTTGCCACAACTTTGGGGCTAATTTGTGCTTTTAATCCAATCATTTTAATATCAAAATGCTCTAAAGAAGAGTTTTTTATTAGCCAAAATGAGAAAAATTCAAGTTAAAACAAAATTGGGGCAAAAAAATAATAAAAAAGCAAACCAGAAAAAATTTCCTCTTCCAATACAGCCGTTCATCAACCAGCGATCGGTCCATCCTCCGTCCTTCCAGTGGGTTGAAAATAAAAATTGCCGCCACAAAAATGGACACAACCAAAATCCATTCCAAAACTACAGCAATTCGAATGCCGGTGACAATTTTGCACATTGTGTCGGAATTGTGGAAAACATCTGGGAAAGAGAGAAAATTATTTTTTGTGTATATAATCAATGGATGTAACACGGTTGGCCGACACTTGCGGACCCGACACTTGCGGACGAAATGGTATGGTGCCGATTGTGGTAAAGCTGGAGTGGCATTGTTTATAGAATATTATTAGGCATAAAATTAGCTACAAAATGACATCAAAAGTTTTGGCAAATTTTGAGTATTCACCGAGTTATGGCCAAAAAACTGTCAAAATCGCAATTTTAATTAAATCAACGGTTTTTTGGCCATAACTAGGTGAATATTCAAAATTGCCGATGCTTTTAATGTCATTTTGTAGCTAATTTTATGCTTAATAATATGCTATAAACAATTCCACAATAGCTTTACCACCTTCGGCTCCAGACCGTTTCGTCCGCAGTGTCGGGCCCGCAAGTGTCGCAGTACGGTTAAATGGAAATTTGGTGAGAAAAACATTGAAAATGGTTAAAATAAAAAAAATTATAATGGTTCAGCGGTTTGTCATAGACCCTAAATCCTATGCCCAATTAAATTAATAGATCTCGTCAAAATACATATCGATTTTTTTAAAATTTGGTTACATACATTTTTGTGTCTCACAAACGAAAATGTGAATAGCCTCCCTCACCTATGGATCAGCAGGATTAGGGTTAGAGTAGAGAGGGTCATTCATAGATAGTATACGGATAAGATGGAGTAAAAGTCGTCTCACATAACCCTAAACCCTATAAACTATAATCCATAGGGGACCCCAACATTTTTCTTCCACTTTTGTCTCTTTGAGTAGAGAAGTGTACAAGTACCATAATTTGTCATCATGGTTTGATCAAAATTAAAGCGTATTAAATGATTAAACCCATTTGGGTTTTTGGTTCAAAACTAATTTATTTTCGTTAAACCTATAAGCCAAATCATAAATAAATTATGCATCTTAACCACACATGGGCAATGGGGGGGGGATGATCCCGGGGGGACCACGCCGCAATCGGGGTCGGATACAGGGGGGACTTCGCAGGTGGGTGGTGGAGGAAGTGCGAAGTGGCCGTTTTGGGTAGGGATGCGAAGTCGTAGAGGCAATTTTGGCCAAAATTTTTCGCTGCGCGGCCATTTTTGGCCAAAATTTTTCCTTGCGAAGTCAAATTTTCGACAAAAAATTTTCGCTGCGCGGCTATTTTTGGGCTAAAATTTTTAGTTTCGAAGTCATTTTTGGTTAAAATTTTGCCCTGTGGGGCTATTTTTATTAGAAATTTTCGCCTGCGGCGCAAAAAAAGTGAAAAAGGGGGACTTCGCAAAAAAATTTGTTTTGATCCTCCCCCCACCTCGCTCGCAACGACCCGGATGATCCCTCCCCCCTTGCCCATGTATGATCTTAACGAGATCTATATTAATTGAGTTTTGAGTATAATGTTTTGGGGTTTGGGAAAAACCATTGAAGTGGTACAATATTTTCGTCATTTTAATGTTTCTTTTTCGTCATTTTCAATTTCAAATTAACACGAATGTTTTTCTATACATTTATTAGATTTTTAATAATTTAAATTAATAACCAAAAACAATGAGTGTTGCGCAAATTGTCCAAACAGCTTCGGCAAAATAAAGCGGTAATCTTGCATAGATTAGAGTTGAGACATGTTTCCTCCGTTCCACATTCATAATTGAACCTTGGGCGCTGTAAATTAAATAAGTTATTTATAAAGAAATTTGGAATTATGGAGTTTAATTGCGCTACAATTTTACCTATTATTCGGGTCTAGTCCAGATCTTTTGGGTCAATTGGGGAAAGTTCAGATATCCCCCATGCCCATGGGTCATCCGGTATAGGGTTAGTTAGGGTCCTAAGGGAAAGGGAACTTATCCCTAACCCTAATCCTAATCATCCATGAAGGGGGAGGGGGTCATTTAAAAAAAATCTGGAACCGGATAATATATATATATAAGTTCCTCTAAGAATGCTATTACCTATTACCGCTATTTTGTTCATTGCAATTTATGCCAATTTTTGGTAAGCGCAATGCCAAAATTCACCATTGGGGGATATGTCACACACATTTGGCAAATGTTGGCATTGCCCCCGTTACCAATATGACCAAAATATTCAATAACAAATGTAAGGTCAAATTGATGTTTAGCTGACAAAATTAGGTTGAAAAACTAATCGGAATTTTTGGCTCATATAAACTCCATAAATATTCAGCAAAAAAAATAAACCTTATTAATGCAAGTGTCAGTGAAAGCCCGCCGGAGATTATGTTCAAAAAGATCATTATCGATATTATTGGCAACCATGTAAAGGTTGAACACAAAAATGGATTGTGAATTATGAAAATGATCAGTGAACAGGTGACCCTGAAAAGTGCATTTATTTTTAAATATATTTATAAATTGTAAACCATAAACCGCGAACAACCAATTCGGTCAAACCGGGAAAAACGAAATCATCACTTAATTTTGTGGGGATTATTGATTGGCTCAGACGTGAAAATGAACCTGGCAATGTTCCATTTCCTTCCAAATGCTTGTAATGACGGCATCAAGATTTAATAAAATTTACAGCAAATGATGAGTCGATTCAACATTCTAAGAATTTTAATTTGGTTGATTTAACAGATTTATTAGTAAAAAAGATTGTAAACTGCAGCAATTATTTAATTAATAATAAAGTATTTTGATGGTTCAATACAAATTCCGGAATATTTAATTTTAATGTAATTTAAATCCAGCTACCTATATCAGCTTCAGCTTATCCAATTTTTTTTGCTTTTCCGTGAAAATTGTTAAATGATAATTGACTGAGTGCTACGCGTTTCACTTAAAATGATTAAGACATTTTATCCAAACCGGTTTTCGGCTTTTTATACAGGGATTAATCCCAAAAAACCAATGATATTTTTGGGTTTAGCATGTTTGAAAACCCTTAAAAGTTGTTTCAAAACATTCATCCTTTAATAAATGTTAAACTTCAAAAACATGGTTTTATCCTTTATTGGAAAAAAAAACAACTTAAGTGAAACACAAATTGGGGTGACTGTGTGTTCAGATTGTTGGTTTGTTTGAAGAAACGCTGGTACTTATCCAGTTTGGGTCCTCTTTTTTCCCCAAAATTTTTTCAAAAGATATACCAATCGACGCATCTTGTCGAGCTGGTTACGAAAATGTTATTTGTTACGCATAAAACTCAAAAATAGAAAAGTTATGACCTGATGAAAATCTCAAAAGTGAAGGGTCCCCCCTTTGGGTTTGAACTCGAAAAATCTTTTGAAAATTTTTTTGTCAAATTATAGTTCAATCGATGCGTCTCAATGTGCAGAGTGCAAATCTCTCATCGGTTTCTCATAAAACTCAAAACTACAAAAGTTACTTTTGCGCAAATACTCGTAGTTCCAACACATTCCAGCGAGAATAAAATGGCCATAACTTTTGTAGTTTTGAGTTTTATGAGAAACCGATGAATGACAGAATCGCACTCTCCTCGTCGCTACGCGTCGATTGAGCTATAATTTGACCGGAAAAATTTTCAAAAAATTTTTCGAGTTCAAAGCCATAGGGGGGACCAAGCATTGCGATTTTCATATGGCCATAACTTGGTCAAAAATCCTCATAAGCTCAAAATTATTGTCATTTTAGTACGCAGCTCGTCAAGACGCGTCGATTGGTATATAATTTGACCGAAAAAATGAAAAAAAATTTTGAGGAAAAAAGAGGACCCAAACTGGATAAGTACCGAAACGCTGCACTGCGCTTGGCGCTAACCCCCGAAGTCCCCAATGGACGAAATCCCCAATGGACGAAATCCCCAAAAGACGAAATCCCCAATAGTGGAAAGTGGGACGAAGTCCCCAAAAGACGAAATCCCCAAAAGCCCAAAATGGGACGAAATCCCCAAAGGAGAAGATATGCCGAAGTCCCCAATGGACGAAATCCCCAAAAGCCCAAAATGGGACGAAATCCCCAAAATCTTAATTTTTTTTTATATTTAATAATAAAATGTTAAAAAAGTACATCGAAAAGAGGGAAAAAGGACGAAACATCGAATTTTTAATTTAAGGCAACTCCGGGGTGCGCGGAAGTCAAAAAGGAGGTGCGCGGGATAAAGCCGGATATAAAGGGATTAAGGTGGATTAAAGGGAATTAAGCCCCGAAATGGATGTTAAATGGACTGGAGGGCCACTGGAAGGTCGGGGATGTGTAACAGAGGCCCGGAGAGTGCGCGAGATTAAGTCGGATATAGGGGGATTAAGGTGGATTAAGGGGGATTAAGCCGGATAAGCCTAATTAGGGGCTAGGTATTAAGGTTAGGGGTTCGGAGCATAGGATTCTCGCGAAGCCGGAAGCATAACAGCCAAACCAAGACCAATGCCCATCCATTTCGGGGCTTAATCCCCCTATATCCACATTAATCCCTCTATATCCGGATATAGCCCGCGCACTCTCAGGCACTTCCCTTACCTTCTACTGTCCCTCTGGACTATTCCCCATCTATTTCTGGGTATAATTCGGCTTAATCCCCCTATATCCACTTTAATCCCTCTATATCCGGATATATCCCGCGCACTCTCAGGCACTTCTCTTACCTTCCAGTGGCCTTCCGGGCCATTCCCATCTATTTCGGGGCCTAATCCGGGTTAATCCCCTTTAATCCTCATTAATCCCCTTATATCCGTCTATATCCGGCGCACTCAGCATTTTATTATCAAATAAAAAAAATTAAATTTTTGGGGATTTCGTCCCTTTTTGGGCGTTTGGGGATTTCGTCCATTGGGGACTTCGTCCCATTCTCCCCTTTTGGGGATTTCGTCCATTGGGGATTTCGTCTATTGGGGACTTCGGGGTAGAGCCGCGCTTGGATATTGGATATTATTGAGAGAATAGATGTGCGAAATATTGCATGTGAAATTTTCCTCCAGTAATGAAAAGGAAATTAAGACAGTGTGTTGAATGTGTGGAGGCAATTGTCTGCTTATTTGGTTGGGAAGAGTGGGGAAATGGGGGCCTTTTTGCACCCTTCCAACACATCTGCAATTTGTCCCCATTCATCCATCAAATTCCCTCTTTTCCCATTCATTTTCGGTTTAATTACCCAAGTTTAAGGTACTTGGTGTTTCCTACCCTCAATTGAGTGGTTTGGAATAAATTTTGGAATTGCATTACCCAGAAATGGGTGATGCTTAAAATATGCTCCTCAAATTCGAATGTGGATTTTTAAAAATTTTTACTAAAATATAGCAGAATGATTCCAAATTACTGTTATCATAATCCTTTAAAGGTGTGATAATAATAAAAAAAGATAATCCAATATTACAATTTTATAACGAAGATTAACATTCTAAATTCATTTCAATTTTTCATCATTAAAAAATATTCATTTGTGATAATTTTATTCGCAATTTTCTAAGAATATTATACATTTTGAGCTAGCTTATTTTTAGACGTCTCAGTCAATCAAATCAACTTTCGTATTGCCTCCTTTTATACCCGAATACCTAATTGCTTTGACCATTTATTTGATCATTCATTCTATTTCTGCGCATATAAATAGCCTGAAAATGTGGATTAAAAAAACACAAAAATGCATTCATTTATTATTTATCATCTGCTGATCGAAATATATATCCAATTTCAAGAAGAATTAAAATTAACATGAAAATCTCTTCCCATAATTTAATAGCATCAATTAATTTAGGCATTATTATTTGTCTCAAATCGAAAAATTGAGAGGACTCTTTAATTTTATATAAAATTTAATTAAAATGTACAATTTTTTTCAATTTCTCAAACAACTAATCACTTTAGTTTCTGATATTGCTAGTTGGATTTTTTCAAGCGCCGATCCCGGCGGTAGTGCAATACCGGGCCGACGCGCTGTCTGTGACCAGCAAGCTGGCGACCGAGACGCTTTTCCAAAAATTGGATAATCACTTTAAGTCCGGTAGGACTTATTATGGTGATTAAACCATAAAGAACTGTTACTAACGATTGATCTTAGCCAAAAGGCCGAGGAGCGATGCTTGAACGGTGAAAATTTTTAAATTTATTGCCTCGCATATGTAAAAATTTCAAACAGGATTCATTTTACCATAGGGGCAGCAATATTCGCTGGATCGAAGGGAAATGGCGAATAGAATGCTAATTCCTCTCGTTAGAATGGTAGTGAGCAATAGAAACTACAAAGCGAGAGAAGCAGAAAAGAAAAAGATGCAATGAGCGATTGGGCAGATTGTGGGCTCATTTGCTGCTGCTCTCTTTTTTTGCTGGCCTCGCGGTCACTTTTAACCATTGAATTTTCTTCTCGCTGCTTTCCATAAAATTTTTCCTCCCTTCAGTCAATGAAGTAGCCTAAAATTTATTTGATGAACTAAATTTTTGGAACCGAATGAATTTAATAAATTTTTGCTTAAATAACATTGGAATTTAATAACAAATTAAAATTAACTATTTTTTTTATATTGTTTCTTGCTGCATTTTTAATCCAAACGTTTTTGAAAATTTTCCGGAATACAATTGAAAACAGGGATCTCAGAATGGGTCACTTATCCTCTTTTTGAGATTTTACCCTCTATTGTGCCTTCCATTAATAAGCAAAGGTGCCCCCCCCCCCCCCAAATGTCCCATTTTCTCTATAAAGGCTGAATTTTGAAGTAATTTTTTCGCAGTACAGCCATTTTTGAACTAAATTTTTCTCTTAATGATCATTTTTTGATAAAATTTTCACCCTGCAGCGCAAAATTCATAAATTTCATTTTATTCTGCGTCATATTACTAGGCGGCTTATGACACCTCCTTCTTGCCTAGGAAACATTTTTTCAATTCAGAAAAATTGTTGCAAAAATGCCAAAAATAACGATAAAAATTGAAACCATTTTTTTCTAACCTTTTTTACAATTTTTAAAATACCCCCGAATCAAATGCCCCCCCCCCCCCCCCAGATCCTTGATTGAAAATACATTTCCCCGAATGATAAAAAAAAATATAAATTTAAATGAAACAAATTTTTATCATCTGACCCGCTGGTGGCCAAGGGCTATCTTCGGTTAAATATTGGAATAATAAACAATGAAAAATTAAAGGTTGAGGGAAATAAAATAAATTCACAAGTCAGTAAAAGGGGAAATTGGTGAATATTCCAAAAAATTTTTGTCATTCCGATGCTTCATTATTCCGCTGCTGTTGTTCCTTCTCGTAAGCCACGTTTATCAATGCCACAAATTTTTCTGTCTCCTCTGCAAATCGCCTGTGTGCGGAAATTGGGGAGTGTTATTTAGAATAAAGTAAAATTGGATTCTTTATTTAATTTTGATGGTTGGAAATTGAAGGAAAGTTGAAAGTATGCCTCAAATATTAAAAATTAAAACCCTTTATATTATTATATGTATATAAAAAAATGAGGGGAGTTATAAATTAAATAATTTCATTTTTAAATTGACTTGCCTACCTGTCCTTGGATCGATGAATTTCGGCGACTTGTTTCAGAATCATTGCCAACGGACGATAGGAGCTAGGCCTTTTTGGAGGAAGCCAATTTGGCTGAAAAATTTTAAAATTGAATAAATTTAAAATTTTTATTTAAAAAAAAAACTCACGGGAATTTGTTCAATCAATGCTCGACATTTTTCCGGCATTGTTGTGCTGGTCAATACCGAAAATTGAAGAGCCATAACAATGCATCGATTGACCAGCCCTTCGATCAATAATTCTTCCAGACATGCATCGGAGAGAATCCCATGGAAACATTGGATTGAACGCATCAACTGAACATGGAGTGGAAGGGGAAAAGGATAAAATCAATTTTTAGATAATTTTATGAGATCCAAACAATCTCAAAATCTCTACATCAAAATTTCTACACTTAAATTCTCTGACTGTTAAAAAATTTCTAAATTACCGTAATCTAGGAAGGCATTTACCAAAATTCCCGGTCAGAATTTTTGTTTGTGCCAGTTTTTTGCCAAATTTTTCATAAAATTTCCGCATTAATTAAAACTGATCAAATTTTCTCCCTGTGGGGCCACTTTCGAAAAAATTTTCCTTAGGGATTATTTTTGGCTAATTTAATCCCCACTGAGGCAATTTTTAATTGTACCAACTTATTATGATATTTTTTCATTAACCGAATTGCTAAACAAGGTCAAGTCAAAAGAAAAATATGAATTAAGTTTTAAAGCATCGGATTTTAGTCAAAATTTTGAGTTTTGGTGATGACATCCCTTGAAAAATGTGTTTGTAAGGGGGAGAAAAATGTGTTTGTAAGGGGGAGAAAAATGTGTTTGTAAGGGGGAGAAAAATGTGTTTGTAAGGGGGAGAAAAATGTGTTTGTAAGGGGGAGAAAAATGTGTTTGTAAGGGGGAGAAAAATGTATTTGTAAAGGGGAGAAAATGGTATTTGTAAGGGAGAGTTCCCTTATTAGAGTATTAATTATAGCCCTCTCGGTAGGGATTTTGGCCCCAATTTGGAAAAAGTGAATTCATTCAAATTCTGCTTACCTTAATTGCCCTCCAGAATTGACGGTCAAGGAATGCTCCGCAGCCAGTTTCCACATTTTCAATGGACCTTTAACACAAAAATTCCAAATTTATTTGCTATTCATTTCCTAAATAAAACTCACTCTTTACTGTACAATGGAATGAATGTTTCATGCTCAAGTGAGTCGCGAATTTTTGCATGGATTTGTTCCAAAATCTGTGAAAAATTTTTGTGAGTTTTTATTAAAAATTGAAACAAATTTTTACCTCTCGCATTTGTTTGGACCGAGCATTTGCGACCGAATATTCATGGATTAAAGAGAGCAGCAAAGAAGACAAATTTGTGGATTGGCTCAATGACATCGGGTCCCATTGGTCACGGACAATTCCTGTAAAGAATTGGAATGAGAAGAGAATTAATAAAAATTGATATGTTGCAGCCGATTTTGATTTTTAGCATTTTTATTATAGTACCTCCTTAATCTATAGCTGAATATTGAATAGGGTCTGTTTGATTTCAAATTAATTCTGCTCGTTTTGAACCTAAGCAATTAAAATTCTGGGCTTTTAAACCGGTTTAACATTTTTTAAATTGTTCAGCTTTGGTTAGAATTAGCATTCCCTCAGCTAAATCGACCTTGCTGAATCGAATTAGAGCCTCACTTATGCTCGCTAGGATATATATGAACTGTATTTGTATGTATGAGCAATTAATTATAGGATGATCCTATCCCTAGGGGTTTAAGAAAACCCCTTGGCTAAGTTAATTATAGTGAATAATTTTAAGGAAATTATTGGATTTGCTATCAATTAATGCTCTAGGATATCTATGAAAATTATGAATACTTCCTAGGAATGCCCTAGGCCCAATATCAATTATAGGGTGGCTCTATCCTATCCCCAGGTCCTTATAATGGGCAGGTGGAAACCCTAAGGCAATTATTAGTTAACCCAAGTGAATAATTGTAATAATTGCTTGACTTTAGGGTAAAATCTACGTAGGATAACAGAGAAGTGTACCTATTTGGTCAGTTAAAATCAAAAATAAAGCAAATCGGCTGCAACAGAAAATAAATTATACTAAATTTATTAATTATTAAATCTATAGAGAAATATGGCCATATAAATGAGTGAAAAAAGAGTGATGAGGTTTGAAAGCTTTTTTAAAAAATTGCTTTCTTTTCTCATTTCCCTTCTCCTCCCATTTATTTATCCATCATTTAAGTCAATGGTAAAGCGTGTTATACTTGCAATTTTTGGAAAGACAATCTTTTCCACCATTGCCGGAATCAATTGAACCAGCACCGGATGCTCCTGTGTGTCCAGCCCGGAATTGTCCAAGCCGGCCAGCAACAATTGACGATACCAGGGCATCGATTGGAGTGATATAGAGGATGGTGATGGCAGATTCTATAAAGAATATTTTTTTGATTAAAATGTGACAATTTAAGAAATTAGCGATAAACCAAACTCTAAGAAATTTAATTCACTTTTATGCTAAAAAATTTGAATCTGTTTTTTTAACCATTTGAAAATGACCAGTTGTAAGCAAAAATTTTTAAACAGTTTTTGAACCATTTGGAGTAATGATTAGTTGTAAATAAAATTGTTTAAACCAGTTTTTGAACCATTTGGAATGATCAGTGGGAAATAAAAATTTTTTAAACCATTTGGAGTGATCAATCGAAAATAAGTTTTTAAACCGGTTTTTGAACCATTTTGCGTAATCAGTCAGAAATTAAATTTTTTAAACCAATTTTCGGATGCCAAATAATTTCATGCAAATTTTAGCCAATCCCCTAATCATCTTACTTGCAATGGACGCCATTCGAACATTTGGAGTCGTACAAAAGGACCCAGCAGTTTTGGCAAACAAAGTGGCACATAGGCCTGTTCAAATGAATGTGAATCGATGGCCAACCATAGGAGGAGATGCCCAATGATTTGGTCAATATGGCAGAATTCATCCTCCACATCCAGGAACATATCCTGCGCAGAAATGTTCACTGAAGCTGAACAAAAATGTAAGAATATTAATTGGGCGAAAAGAGTTCATAATGCCAAAATAATTATATTGGTTTAAGTGATTTGCCCTAAATTCACAAACCATATACCCAATTGGTTAGAGTGGACAATGGTCAAAATTAAAGGGTTTAAACCAATTTTGGCTTAGATCAAAATTAAAGGGTATAAAACGGTTTAAACGAATTCTGGTTTATGGTCAAAATTAAAGGGTATAAAACGGTTTAAAACCATTTTAGTTTTGAGGTTCAAAACTAAGTTACGAAATGATTAAACCTAAGCCAAAACTATTATCAAATGATGCATCTTGATGAGATCTATTGATTGGGTATAAGGTTTATGGGTTCAGCAGGGAAAATTTCTGAACCATTTAATAATATTTTCGTCAATTTTCTTATATATTAGGTTTTTTCTTGAATTCCTTTCTTTAAATTAATTAACCGACCAAGTGTGTCACGATAATGAACTTCCCGACTTTGTGTCTCCTCATCATCGCTGCTGAGCCCCTCAAAATGTTGTTGTTGATTATTGCTGTTTGGGCTTGACTGATGAATTCCCATCGCTTTTGTTGTTCGTTGGAGTCGCCGACGATTTCTAAAATTATAAATTTAGGAGTCAACAAAAAATTCTTTAGAAAAATTTAGGATTTTATTATTAAATGGGCGAATTTTTATTAGAATATTTACTTATGCTTATTTAGGTTTTTTTTCGTGAATTACCATTGCCAAAATAGGTTTAGAAGGTATAAAAATAGGTAATTTTTGGCTTTATATTGCATTTTTCCTAAGGATTTTAATATAAAAAAGTGCCAAAATATGTAAAAATAGTTTTAAAAAATGCAAAAAATAAGAAATGATAAAAATAGGACAAATCTATTTTAATTATAATTTTAAGACTTTAAAAACTCTTGAAAAATTCCACAATTTTCATTGAATGAATTTTGGGTAAAAAAAAAATTTAAACCCATAATTTGATTGAATTATTTTTAATGCAAAATTTTAAAATTTCTTAATAAGAATGAATAACCTTCTTGCTTCCCTTTCCGTTTCCCGTTGTGCAAATTCTGGATTTGGTGCAATGAATGAGCGTCCACTGGCTGCTGCCGCGCATCGTTCATATTGATCCTGTGTGAAAAATTAATTATTACAATTTTATAATAAAATTAAATTTAAGATTTTTTATGTGAAAAAATATTTTCTTTTATTTTAATATTTCCAAAATTGTTTTCTAGAGGTTTCCGTGGCTGAAAATTCATTCCATAGAGCTCATCCATCTGCATCAAGTCAGATAAAAAAATTTTTAAAATTGGTTTTCAATTCAAAAAAGAATTTTCCTATGGGCCTAAATTTCGAGTTTTGCCAATGCAATTTATGCCAATTTTTGGTAAGCCCTATGCCCAATGCCTACGTTTACCAATGGGAGACAGAGGTCATATTTGGCAAAGTTGGCATTGCTCCTTACCAAAAATAGCCAAATAAATCACTGACAAAATAAGGTCAAATTTTCATTTTTTTTCGGAATCTCAATTAGATTGCCAAAAAAATATAAATCAATTTAAAAACCTGAACATCCTGGCGTCGTCGTTTGACCAAAAATTCCGTTCGCTGTTTCCACATTTCCATCACCCGTTCATCCAGCTCATTGATTTGCAAAATTTTCTCGTTCAAACAATCCAACAAATTCCAAATGTACAGACGAACATCTTGGAACATTCGAAATCGGCGCTCTAATTCGGGCAAAGTAACTTCCAGCTGAAAAATATAATATAATATAATAAAAAAAATGAAAAAAATTATAAATTGGAAAATATTTAATTTTTCGAAAAAACACTACTGAACATGAAAAAAATAAACCGGTTTAGTAGTTCATACCAGACCCATAAACCTTATATTCAATTGATAGATCTCCGTCAAGAAGCATCATTTGATAATTGATTTGGCATAGGTTTAACCAATTCTAACTTAGTTTTGAATCATTAAACCAAAATTGGTTTAAACCGTTTAATGCTTATTAATTTTGACTAAACCATAAATTTTATACCTTTAATGCATCTTAACCAACTCTATTGAATTTAGTATATGGATTGTGAATGTAGGACAAACCCTAAACCCTTTTTAAACCGTTATTTTGGTATTATTTACTCTTTTTCGACAATTTCGATATTTTAGGCAAATTAAATATTATCCTTTTAAATTTATATATTGATTGGCAAACCCTATGGATCATTTCCGTATTTTCCTTGATCTGATCTTTGCTGCGAGTAAATTCCGCTTCACGGGTGGCACCAATTTCTCGTTTATCCGCTATTCTCTGCTCCAATCCTCCCAAAATGTCTTCCAATGAAATTTTTGGCGCTTTGAACAATGGAATTTCTGAAAAATAAAAATTAGAATTTAAAATTTCAAAATAATTTTATCTTTCGAGACAATTCGCTATATACTACTAATTAGACAAAAATTTTTAAACCAAAACCGGTTAGGTTTAAATAACGGTTCAAATTTTTTAGTCATACACAAACCGTTTTAGTTTAAACCGGAATCAACTTTTTTAGTTATACACAAACCATTTTCGGTTTAAACAATGCTTCAACTTTTTTTAGTCATAGTAAAACCGGTTTAGGTTTAAATAGTGGTTCAAATTAAGTAGTCAAATACAAATTGGTTTAGGTATAAATAACAATTCAACTTTTTTAGTCAAACAGAAACCGGTTTTAAACGGCAAATTTTAAAATTTCAATAACTAAATTCAGATTGCCGAGTCGATTGAGCCTATACTCGAGTTTGCCTGTCTATAAAAGCTGAGATCAAGTGGATCTCCAGCAGTGGACAAGGAAAATAAGTGTATTGGGTATTGGCCTTGGCCTATTAAGAGAATTGTCATGTCCCAAAAAATATCCATTAATTAAATTTCCAATTAAATAAAAAACTTGCCCATCATCCTTTCCGCCGGTTTTGGTTGGTTTTTGTTGACCATTTTTATGTCATGCTGGTTCCCTTCCAACAATTCAATGTCCATGTCAATGTCCATTTCTGCTTCACCGACCATTCGTTCTTCATAATGTAGTTCACTCATATAAGGATGGCCACGAAAATTCATGGATGTTGCATTCAATTCATCTTGCAATTGTATCACCTGCGAAAAAAAATATAGTAGTTCAATTTTTTAGCTTCAGTAAATTATTGATGGCATTATTTTGGCGAAAAAAGAATACATCAAAATGGTTTAAGGTGGGTTTGTCCTATATTCATAGGTTTTAAACGGTTTAAAACGATTTTGATTTTTGGTTAAAAATAAATTAGAATTGGTTAAATCCAAGTCAAAACATAATAAAATTATGTTCCTAATTAGATTTAATGATTTTGAGGTTCGCGGGTCTAAAAATACTAAACAATTTTTTTGGGATTTTCATTTAGTGGATTTTCATCAAATTGGGTAAATATTTTCCTGCATTTTTTTGATTTTTAAATTATTTTTATCTGTAAAAGATTTTGTATTTTAAAGAGGTCACAATCCGAATTCCGAACTCCTAACCCCGAAATAAATAAAGCCAAAATCTCTACAACTAAAATTCCTACAGGGTAAAATTTGGGATGTTTAAGGCTTCTGTTTTTGTTCTAAACGGGAATTAGGATTGGTATTTAGTATTTACGTATTATCTGGGAACAAATTTTTTACTTCCAAAATTACTCTATGTTACACCCAAAATTGGTCAACCCTCACTAAAACATGTTTTTTCATTGTTTTAAAATCAAATATGAGTATTAAAGAATCTCAATACCTTAGAAGAATTTTGATAGGTATTTTAAAATAAATTCTTTTTAAACAACTCACTTTATTAGAGCTGACCCCCTTCCGGATTTGTTCTCGCTCCCAGCGTTGGAGTTCGTCCTCTTCCTCCTCCTCATCTGAATTCTTTTGATGCATTTTCTTCTTATCTTCTTGTTGCATTTCATCGTCACTGTCGCCTTGTTCAATTTCCAAGAAATGGGCTTGTTCCTCACGCCGTCGATCCTCATCGCTTTGAAGCAATTTTTTGGCCGAATAAAAACTGCAAAAAAATTGATAATTTTAAAGTAAATTTTTTTGGGAATATTTAATTTGTTTAAAAAAAGCACTGAAAATGCCGAAAAGTTATCTATAAATCTTATAAGCAATTGCCAACGGTGTTAGCCAAAAAAATTTTCTGTGAGTGAAATTGTCAAAAAAAATTTTTGCTTTTTTTTTAAAAAAAAAATTCAAAATTTTTATTGCCCAAAATTTATAAACGAAAAAATTTATACTAAAATATAATATAGTGGGAATTTTTTTAGTTTTTTTTTTTTATTATTCCATAGAAAAAAAAATGCTATTTTTCTTCTTCGATTTCATTTCAGCAGGGGCCAGGGGGAAACTAGAAACTACCCCCATATCCCCCCCCCCCCCCCCCCCCCTCTGTGGCTACGCCCTTGCCAATTGCTAGATTTCGTCAGGAAGGATGCATCATTTGATAATGATTTTGGCTAGGTTTAACAAATTTTAACTTAGTTTTGAACCAAAAAACCAAATTGGTTTAAACCGGTTTAAAACCATTTAATTTTGACCAAACCATCACCAAATTATATACCATTCAATGCGTCTTGACCAGTTCATCCAATTAGCAATTTGGTATATGGTTTGTGAATGTAAGGATAAACCATACTCTTTAAACTACCTATTATAATTATTTTAGTATTTTTTTTTTGGCGTTTTAGACATTTTCAATGTTTTTTTTGCAAATTTAAATATCATCTTTATTTTTTTACACTTGCCTTCCAGTCTCCCCATCTTCATCGGACAAGTCATTTTCATCTTCCCGAATGAGACGGGCCCTCTCCCCAGATTGACCGTTGCTTTTAAGTCGAACTGTGTCGTCCAATGGAATATATTCACCACCACCGCCCGAAGCGCCCACCTTTAAATAAATGAAATAATATTCAAATTCAACAATTACTGATAAAATGTTCTTCAAAGGCTTATTTACTGATCCCATTAAGAAGGCTTAGTAGTGGACGATTTGGATGATGATAGCTTATTTGATAGAGCTTGACAAGAAAAAACGAGTCAAATAGGACGTAAAGCCGGATTAATTAGAATTGTGCGGAAACTTTTCGATGTGGTAGTGCAACTTTGAATCCTATTTTTTGCACAAATTACAACCATGCGGTAAGTTGGGGTTCTATAGGATTCTTATCCAGCCACTAAGCATTAAGCTTAATAGTTGGGATCTAGCTAGAGATGCCCAATATTATTATTGGTATTGGTCCAATACCAATAATGGGGAACATTTTAATATTGTTGAGCTCTTTCGTACAAGCTACCATTCAACTCTTTCGTCTCACTTTTCTTGGTCTTTTTTTAACGGAGCTAGTAAAGCATAATTTTATCCAAATTATAAATTAAAAACCTGTCGCATAATCTCGCGTTTTTTTCTCGCCTCATAGACTGCTTTTGCATCTGGAATGCCGGAAAATGAGCTTGGAAATGCACTGCGGATTTCGGCTTCCATTTGATTTGCCACAATTTCGTCCGTTCGATTTGCCTAAATATTAAATTTACTGTAAAAAATCAATAAAAACAAACATTTTCTTCATCAAAAATGATATCATCATCAATTTCGTCCTTCATCACTTTTTTGGTTTTCTCGGTTTCTGCCAGCTTTTCACCACCAAATGGTTTTTGTTGCTGCTTTTTTCGTAGTGTCTTTTCTTCTTTCACTTTCAATGCTGCCGCTGATGAACGTTTATGATGGGAAGTGCCGCCTTTGTTCAATTTGAAATTTACGACATCATCACCTTTAGAAATTTTATAAATTTAATAAGTTTACTATTTATATTTCATTTGCAAAAAAAAATGAAATTGCCGAAAAATAGTAATTAATAGCTAATACCAAAATAATTATAATGGTCTAAGGGTTTGTTTTGTCCTACATTCACGAGCCATATACCCAACAAACAACATCAACCAATTGGATAGAGTTAGTCAAAACGCATTGAATGATATATAATTTGGTCACAATTAAAGGGTATTAAACGGTTTAAACCAATTTTTGTTATTGGTTCAAAACTAAGAATTATTAGGATACTAGTGCTGACTGCTGACTGCTCATCAGTGCAGTATGCAGTTTACGGGATGAAAGGGAAAAAGGATGAAGAAGAAGAAGGTGATGGAAGATGATGATGAGGATGATGAAGAAAATCATCCTCTCAGCTTCATTTTGATCATTCTTTTTTCCTTCCATCCCGTAAACAGCACTAGTACTATTATTAGTTAAATCTTTGCCAAATCATTATCATTCTATGCGTCTTGTTGAGATCTAGGTCTAGGATAAAAACTGAACCGTCTTTTTTTTTTGTATTTTCAATAGCCTTATCGACATTTTCAGCAATTTATTCAGCAAATCAAATATTTGTTTTAATAAAAACCTTCTTCCTCGTTGAAACTCAGTCCAGCAGTTTTGCTTTTTGCCATTTGTTTCTGTTGTATTTGCTGATCAGTCGCCGGTTCATCTCTAATCGGTACATTGCCGCTCTCTTTCATCATTGATCCATTATTAGTGTTGCCGCTTTGTTGCTGTAATTCCTCTTCATCATTTCGTTTCCGAATATTTCGTGAACCTCCGCCGCTGTCAGAAGCTTTATTTTTTGGTTTTCGAAACATGTTTCTCTTTAAAAAATAAAAATTTGATTATTAAAATAGATAATTAAAATATTAAAATACACTACAATCAAATCTAACAATAATTTAGATGTAAGAGCGAGAGCGTTTGCCTATTTTCCGAAACATTAAAATCTAAAAGATCTATGAAAAAGTTTTACATAGATTTTTGCCAAAAAAAAAGGAATTCTGCTGCTCAATCATTTTTCGATAATGATCCAGAGGATGTGATGGCTTTTCCAAGTTTTTTTTTAATTAAAGTTGCAAGCGTCGGGACCCGGGACCGGGAACAGGAAAGGAGGAAGAATTTCTTATACTCTCAATGCCCCCTCTCAATTTTATATTATATTTCATTCATTTTCATGTAAGATTTTTTATAACGAAAAGGGATCATGGTCATGGCAAAATTCCTTCCAATTCCAACAAAGAACAAACCAAAAAAAGAAAATTTGAGATCTTTGCTCTGCATTAATTTTTTTAGATTAACTTCGAAATTTTTTGCTTTTTGGAATTTGAATCCTAAAGACCTAAATTAATTTTTAATGGTTAATATCCATTTTCGGCTAAATAAGATATTTCCACAACCACAAGTGCTAAGCCAGCCGTAAACCCTAGCGCCTAGACCAAATATAGCCTAAATCTGAAAAGTAAAAAAAACTATATAAACCATTCGCATTCAGCAGAGGAGTTGTAGCTTGTAATGCCAATGTCATTTTTGAGTTATCCAATTTTTTGGGAAGAGAATGGTGATTGGTGAGACCATCTAGCTAACAGTGTACTTTTTAATTTTTTAATTGTCCCAATTAAATAGTAGCCATAAAATTTCGATTCCAATATAGTTAGCCGAAACTCCCAATTCAATTTTTAATCAACAATTAAATTTAATAATTTTATAATCAACAGCAGATTAAGAAAAATATTAATCGAGAAAACAAACATTATTCATCAAACAATGAAAAAAATTCCAACAAAGGGGAATAAAGTAAAATTTGCCGATCTCGACAGTGATGATGATGAACAACAACAAAGTGAAATTGGAATGGAAAAGGGTGCACAATTTGGTGATGATTACGACGACGACGATGATGAACAATTCGATGAAGAAGATGATGAAGAAGAGGACGATGAAAAGGAAGAAAAAATGGGAAGAACAAAATTATCAACCCGAGAAGAAAGTGGTGAAGATGAAGAGGCCGAAGAAGATGAAGATGAGGAGGATGAAGATGAAGAAGGAATGGATGACGAAGAGGAAGAAGAAATGTCATCGGCAGACGAAGATGGATCAATAAGGTTTCTTAGCAAACATTTTGAATTAATAACCAAACAAATAAAACAAGCCAATAATTTTATCGATTGATCAATAACCGCATAGGGCATAGGTTTTTGGCTTATAGCTCACGGGGATAGTTGCCAAACTCCAAACTGAGAAAGCCATTATAATAACATTGAAAAACCCAAAGTTTACTCTAAAATTAGGCTTTTTATTTTTTGTTATGATTAAAAACATTAGGAAAAGCAACTTTTCCTTCAAATTTTGAGTTAATTACATTCAATTTCAATGAAATATAACTTTTTAAAGTTGCAGTTAAAATAAAATTTAAAAAGCCTAATTGTAGAGCACTTTGGGCTTTCGAATGATATATGGCTAATGGCTTTCGATCCAAAAATCTACGCATTACCGAAAATTTTATGAAAATTTCACAGATATGAAGAAGATATTGAGGATCAAAAAATGGTTGAAGCCAGACGAAAGAATTTGCCAAAATCCAGTGTCAATGATCGCTTCTTCAATTTGGCCGAAATGGAGGCATTCCTCGATTCACAGGACAGAGCAGAGAATGAAAAACAACAAAGGAAGAGCAATAGGAATCTGGGAGAATTTGATGCGGCTGAAGAGGTTTATATGACTTAAAATAAAATTTCAAATATATGGTAATTTTTGAAAATGATTTAAAATTGTGTAAATTAAATCGATATGTCTCGACATTAAGCTGTGCTGTTGTGAGCACAATTCTTTTTTTCGTATAATGTGGAAAAATCTGATGAAAAGTGGTGAGATGAGTTAATGTATTCTTTTCTATGAGATGGAACTGAAAAAATTACAAAGAGGAAGTTTACCTTTATCGAGTCCAACCAAGAAGATATAAGACCTACACCCATTCCGTTTAAAATGAATTACCTGTAACGGGAAAATATTTTTGGGGAATAAATTCTAAAAAAAGACAAAATGGATACTCTTCCTTATAAATAATATCTAAATTTGGGCCTCATAGGTAATCTGCAGAGAAACAGAGTTGACAGGTTGAGCATAAGAAAAATTCAGGCCCGTAAGCCGTAACCAATGGGGGTCCAAGGCTCCAAGGGGTCATGGGACCCCTACGAAATGAAAAAATGGGGGAAAAAGTAAAGGGGGGACCCTTCTATGGTTAAAATTTTTCCTTTCGGGTCCATTTTTAGGCTAAAATTTGTCGCTGCGCGGCTATTTTTGACGTAAATTTTTCGCTGCGCGGCTATTATCGGCCTAAATTTTGCCCTGCGGGGCGATTTGGCGAATATTACCCTCTCCGAAAAATTTTTGCCCCCTACGAAAATTTTTCCTGGTTACGGGCCTGAAAAATTGACGCACGGTCGCTGATGGTCGGGACACTTCGATTTCGATTTGAGAAATTTATTTCAATAAGGACCTGTATTTAAGATTAAATCGAATTCCTTAAAATAATCAAATTTCCACTTTAGATGGACGGATTGATTCGGGCATATGAAGAGGAGAATTTGCGCACACGGGATTGGACATTGCAAGGCGAAGTTGTGGCGGATGAACGGAAAAAGGATGAATTGTTGATGCAAAAAGTGGACGTGGATTTTCGCACTGTGGCCCCGCCAACAATTACGGCCGAAAAAACAGCACATTTGGAGGCCATAATCAAGAAGAGAATAAAGGAAAAGGTTTATAAAAATTTGAATTAATTTAAAATTTAATTTGCCATAAAAAGTTGAAATTGCCGAAAATTTAATGGTTTACGAAGTTAATCCTAAATTCACAAACCATATACCCAATTGGATAGACCCTGGTCAAGAGTCAAGACGCATTGAATGATAATTAATTTAATCAAGATTTGGTCAAAATTAAAGGGTTTTAAACGGTTAAACCGGATTTTGGTTTTTGGTTCAAACTAAGTTAGTAGTTAAAATTGGATAAACCTAAGCCAAATTCATTATCAAAAATCAAATGATGCGTCTTGACGAGATCTATTGATTGAATATAAGGTATATGGGTATAGGGTAAACTCCTGAACCATTATAACTAGCAAGCGGAGTGGATTTTAAGGTGCGAAAATCGCAAACTCTCCTATTTACGTTTTTTTCTTGAAATTAGTCCAAAAATGGTTTTACAAACCTAAAAATATGTAATTTTTAACTTTTTACTGCATTTTTCAAATGAAATTTTCCCTCGAAAACATGCCAAAATAGGTCAAAAATATGTCAAAAACATGCATATTTAATTTATGTACTTTTATTAAACTGATAAATACAAAAAAATAGGTCAAAACCTAAAGAATCCGCTTGCTTCCTATTTATAATATTTTCAGTAATATTTCCATTAATAATTTAAAATTAAAAATTATCAAATTTTGCAGCTTTTTGATGATGTTGTGAGGAAATTCCGCGAAAATGAAGCGCTAGTCCCGGTTTATCGAAATCAAACGGACATTGAGCAAACTGTACGAAAATCATTGGCCGAAGTTTATGAGGAAAAATTCAATGCGGAATTAAACAATGAGGGAAATTCCCAACAGGTTTTTGAGTTTTGGCAGTGAATTCCAAAAAATTTTTAAAAAATAGGCAACAAAACCGGAATTGGACCCAAAAGTTGAGGCCATCAAAAAAGACATGGATTCGCTGTTTTTGAAATTGGACGCCCTTAGCCATTTCCAATTTCGGCCACAACCAATTCGAAGGGATGAAATCAAAATTGTCAACAATATGCCAAGTTTGCAAGTTGAGGTTAGCCTTTTATTTTTAATAACCGGCCCAATTAGGGGATTTTCAACTCATCAAAAATTGAACCTATTTTTGATGATTTCAGTATCAAATTAAATTCCTGACATTAATTTTATTATTAAAATTAGTTTTGAATTATTCCAATAGCTTGACATGGGTGAAAGGAGACCTCAGACCAGACCTAACTTTGCTCAAAAAACACAAAAAGTTTCACTAGTTCATAAATATCAAATAATATTAAATAACCAGATAGTCTGCTATTTAATCTGATATAAAAATTATCAAAATTAATTCATCCCTCCCCCATAAGCATTTGCACTCATTTTAAAATCAATAGGGTTCCCTAGTCCTCTAAAAAGTCAATTATTTGCAAACAAAAAAAATTCATATAATATAAATTTTTAAACCCTAAATATTTCGAATTAAAATAAAATAATGGCTTGCAAAAGAAATATTATTTTGGCTTTCATTTTATCGAAAAAAGAGTTTTTTCCTTTATCTTTTAATAATGGAATGGGTAGAAAATGATAAAAGAAAAGCACCATCACATTGCCTCGGTAGCGCAGTCGGTAGCGCGTCAGTCTCATAATCCCTCTAACAATGAGGAGAAATCTGAAGGTCGTGAGTTCGATCCTCACCTGGGGCAAATATTTTTTTTGGATTTTTAATCTTTTCGGACCATAATTTTTATATTTGGTAACCAATTTTAATTATAATTATGTTATTTTAAAGAGAAAAAAATGAAATATTGAGTAGTCAAATTGATAAATATTATAATAAAAAATATTATTTAAAATTTGCATTTTTCTAATTAAATTTTAACCTTTTTTATTTTACAATTTTTTGTAATATTTATCAATTTTGGCCAATCAAAATTTCATTTTATTCGCCATTTTTTTTCTCTATAAATTGGCATCTTATATTGGTCGCCTTATTCAAAAATTATGGCCTAATAAAAACCTTGAGGCTATAAAAATTTCCTCCAATAATTAAGCTTTTGGTTAGAAATCTTTATCGATCCATTTAACTTTTTTGTTCATTCCTTAAACCTGAAAAAATTCTATAAAAATAAAAAAAATTTATTACTTACTGTTAATCCGGGTGTAAACTGTAAATTTGAAAAAAATTTTGTAATTCATATTCTCTTACTCATTTTTTATTGTAAAACAATGAAAAAAAAACATAATTTTAGGTGATTTTAGGGTTGACCAATTTTTGGGGATAATTTAAGGAAATTTTTTAGGAGGAAAATCTACAGGCAGATAACCGATAAGTGCCACTATTTTTTTCATCAAAATATATTTAATCCGAAAAACAAAATTCTCTCATCCAATTTTTTAACACAATTCAGGAAGTTGGCCCGCTGGCTACGACTGAACCGGATGCAAATTTGTTGGCACCGGAGGAATTGATGAAACACCGTAAAAGAGTGCCGAAAGCAGCGGATGAGAGGACCGAAACGGATCGAAAGAGGGAAAGGAGGCAAAAGAAGAAGAAACAAAGGTGGGAAAATTCGATTTTAAAGAAAGAATAATTACTAAAAGTTAAGGCTAAAAATCATTCATTAAAATTTGATTTTACTCTCAAAATTTCACCCCAAAATTTGATGAATTAATTTTATTATTTTACAGAGTTTTGGCATCTATTGGCGCAATGAAAGGAGGCCAAAAGGAGAAGGATGGTGAAGGGAACGAAGAAAAGAGGAAAAGGAAGCGAATCGTTGGCAAAAAGTTGGATTTTGCCGGTGAAATGCAGGCATTGGTCGAAGGCGGAGGAGGAAGCCAACAACAAAAGATGAAGAGAAGAAAGAAGGCGGCAAATTGATCGAATTGTTTGGCCAAAAATTGTTTTTTTTTTGTTTTTTGTTATCCAATTTACCAACATTTTTGTGTTTTGGAGATTTTCAAGAATAAAAAAAATGGAATTTGAATTATTATTCATTTTATTAGGGCCTAAATTTTTAATTGTGGTTGGGGACCATTTTCTCACAATATACAAAATATATTTTTAATTTTAATTATAAAAAAAATTTTCATTTAAAGTTAAATTTTCTTCCAGAAAAAAAATGATTTGCTTTGGCCGTCATTCCAAAAATGGTTTATCTCGGATCCGCAATTAAAGGAGTCTTAGACAACCTGATGTTGGCTGGCTCGTAACTGTAAAACTTGATGACAATCTCCAATTTACTGGAACGGGTCAATCCTATGAAATCGCTAGACAGCAGATGGCGGTAATAGTGTCGTTCGTTCCCCCCCCTTTTTTTCCAAAAAAAATTTTTAATTTTATTTTTCCCTAAAAACATGTATTTAGGGGTTTTCGGTGATGGAGGATGCGAATATAGCATTAGTTTTTCAAAAATTAATTTGCCTGAACCAGTATAGGTTCAAAAACCGGTTTCGAAAAATCGAACTTGCATATTTTGGTTCATATTATATATCATTCGACGCGCCTCAATGAGCTGATCACGAATCTCTCATTTGTTTCGCATAAAACCCAAAACCAAAAAAGTTATGGCCATTTAAAATTTCATACGGTGTATTGGTGACCCACGTGACTAAAATGGCCATAACTTTTTTAATTTTGGGTTTTATGCGAAATAAATGACAGATTCGTGGTCAGCTCATCGAGACGCGTCGAATGATGTATAATATGAACCAAAATACCAAACTTCGATTAAACCGGTTTGTGAACCCATACCAGTTCAGGAAATTTAAATCATAAAAAATAAATGCCATATTCGGATTCCCCATCAATGAGAACCCCTAAATACATGTTTTCAGGGAAAAATAAAATTAAAAATTTTTTTTGGTAAAATGGGGGGAACGAACGACACTATTACCCAGATGGCTACAAAAAAGGCGTTGAAACATTTGATAGAAAAAAAACAAGAATATAAAATTTTTATAAAATGATAAAAATTTTTTTCTAAATATATTTTAAATTGTAATGTTGTTTTGAAAGTTCAAAATTTAGATATTCAAAATTTTTTTTAAAAAATTTAAATCGATTTTAGTTTTTGGTTCAAACTTCAAAACTAATTTAAAATTGACCTAAGTCAAATCATAATCAAATGATTTGTCTTTACGAGATCTATAGATTGAATTTATCGG
Source organism: Pratylenchus scribneri (assembly GCA_030063045.1). Classification (NCBI taxonomy): domain Eukaryota; kingdom Metazoa; phylum Nematoda; class Chromadorea; order Rhabditida; family Pratylenchidae; genus Pratylenchus; species Pratylenchus scribneri. Next base: position 680,656 of record JAQSEB010000009.1, read on the forward strand.
GCTAGTAGCTAAACCATTCTTTTCTGCATTTTCAATTTTTTTTTCGATAAATTAAATATAACAAAAAATTAATATTTTAAATGCCAGAAATCTACCAAAGGAACATGCATTGAACACAATCACTCCATTGGATGTCGGCGACGATTTTAGCCGATATGCTGATCTTCATACAAATCTAAATGAACAAACTCGGGATGAATTGGATAAACGATTGAAAGAAAAAACGAAGGAATTATTGAGAACAGCAGAGTTTAAGAAGATAATTAATGAACAGCAAAAAGAGTATTATCGTTACTCTGGTGCTGTTGGTAATCCATTTTATGCCACGCTTCAGCATCCTGCCGCCGTGTCTTATCTATCTGCCGTGACTCAGCATCATCATCATTTTATGCCTCCTCAACAATTGCCTCCTAGGAATCCTCCACGACCACGAGCTCAGCCACAATTTATGCGGATTCAAAATGTTGTGGATGAGTAGACAAGAAAATGAGAATCACTGGAATACTTATAGAAATTAATTTTCCATTTTCAAAATGTCTTTAATAACTTGACATTTAATTTATTTATGATGATAAAGACATAAAGTTCTATATTATTTTGATAAAAAATTGATACTGAATATTTTTTTGTGAGAATAAATTTGGATGATGAATGATAAATTAAACTAGAAAACTATTGAAATTGAACTTTATATAGAAGGGAAATTTTTGAGACAGACATCAATGGAAAAAAGTCTTATTTAGAATTTTATATAAGTTTAAAATTTATATTTCAAAAAATTAAAAAAATAGTACATTTTAATTTGACGATTTGACAACTAATTTTAGCCATAATGGAAATTGGAAATGAGAGCAATTTGCCCAACATTTTCATATCGGACCAAGAATCGGAAACGAAGGAAACGAAACAAGTACAATTGATGAGAAATTTTTTCCTTATTATAATATTTCAAAGAATATTTTTCCTTTTGATAAAATTTTTTCTGCACAAATATTTCATTCCATGTTCCATTGTTCATTAATATATAAAATTATATATAAATCGGGGTACTTTTAATTATCCGTATGCAGATTTTCCCCTCAAAATTACCTTAAGCTTAAGTTACCCCAAAATTGATCAACCCTAAAATCACCTAAAATCATGTTTATACGATCAAATATGAGTAATATTAAAAAAATCTCAAAAAATTTTCAAATCTTTAGATGGTTAATTAACTAGTACAAAAATAAGTTTTAAAAATTTCAAAATTTTTATAAAATTCCAAATTAATCTTTATAAAAATATCCAAAATTATCCAAGAATGAAAATCTGTCAATTTAAATAAATCCATCATTTTGGCAATCAAAAATCATTACAAGCCAAACAATTTTTTGTATTGAACAGTTTGATTTCGAAACACAATTTTTGGCACTTTTCCACTTCGATCAATTCTTCCACCAAATACATTTTCCTCATCAATGGACAATTTCCAATCGGCCGTCATAAAATCGTGACAATATTCATTTTTATACAATTCTCTTTTCTCATCTAAAAATAAAAAAAAATTATAAAAAATAATATTGATTTAAGTTACTGTTTTCCACATGAAATATTTGATCCATGGCGTAACATTTGAAGCGGCCCTCATATTTTGACAGACCCACTTTTGATTGTTCAGTCTAAAAAACATATAAATAGAATAACGTAAATTAGATAGAAGCCCCTTCTCTAATAAGCTCACAATGAAAAATTTACATTAAAAATAATTAAATTTGAGGTGAAATTAAGCAGAAATACGCATTTTTTATCTCAAAAATTAGAGAAATTCCCATCTAGGAAGGTCTATGAAATTTATTAGCCCCTCTCTTCTATTTATATCCCCCTTTCTCTATTAGAAACCAACTATGGATATGGAGGCTCTTTTATTTTATAAGCCCCAGGGCTTCTAAAAGAAAATTTACGTTATTCGAAACTTTTCAATTAAGAAAGGACTCTCTCCTATATCTTCCAAAATTATGAAAATCCCATAGTATGGATATGGATTATAAATTTTTTTACTAAGCAAGAAACTAAGGTTCAATTTTCGCCATCTTCTCATTTTTAACCCGGATTTTTAGATCCCAAAAAATTGCAAAATAATGCCTATTTAGGTTTTTTACATGAAATTTGTCAAAAATAATTATCAAAAACCTCAAAATAGATAATTTTTGGTTTTTTTTATTGCATTTAACAATTAAATTTTCCCTCAAAAAATTTTAAAATAGGTTAAATATATGAAAAAATTACGTCAAAAACATTAAATAAATGCACAAAAACATTATTTATGTGCTTTTCTCATCAAATCTGATAAAAAAAATTGAAAATCCGCTCCCTAAATATTACAATAAGAAAAAAGAATAGAATAGAATAGAATAGAATAAATTATGAATGATTTTACCTCTGGGCATTTTTTAGCCACATGGACTTTAAGGATCATTTTTAAACGACGACGTAGATCAAATCTTGCCAAAAGGTCAATAATGCCAATAAATATTGTAATGCTATATTTCCCTTTATTGCCTTGATTTGGGCTTAAGCCAGCGGGTAATTTGCATCCTTTACAATACATTCCACCAATTCCTCCATTTGACATGCGAACAATTTGATCGGCCGAATTATTTTCCGAATTGTTCATTCTTAATTTTATTTAAATTCATTTTAAAATGGAAAAATATTTTATTATTTAATTTTTATTTAAAAAATTATTTAAATTTAGATAATATTAACCGCCTGCAGATTTTTTGAAAGAAGGGTCCCCTTAGAGATGATTAGGATTAGTATTACGGATATCTGAAATGATATCCATCCCCTAAAGATCCGAATCCTATACTGGACCCATGGGGTTACTGTTACCTTTTCCTAATTACCAATAAAATCTGCAGGTGGATAATTAGCAAGTGACTAAATTTATATTATAATTAATTATAAATAATATAATAAATACACATGTTATAGAAAATATTGAAAATTGGTAAATTACGTAATTTAACAAATGCTGGGCTTGTAAATTTCGGAAATCTCGGTTTCTAGACTTCGTACAGATTCGACAATGGGCTCAATCGACGCAGCTTGGTCGATTTAATTTATAAAATTTCAATTTCAAACCGATATTGACTTGTTTTTAAAAACAAAACCGTTCTTTCAACCCAAATCGGTTTAAGTTAACTAACTTTAGCCTAAGCTTTATTTCTTGTCTGAAATTGAAATTTCATAGAATATATCGAATATATACAATTAGCCTATTTTTGAGTCTTTTAATTGCCTAACAGCCGAGATTTCAAAAAATTTAATAACCCAGCATTATAGCAGATAAATTCCAGAATTTAACATTTTTACTGCCATATAGCATATTTAGTAAATTTAAGTTCTTACAATTCGGAAGCCTCCTTTTCCTCATTTGCATCATTGAAATGAATGCCAACAAAAAGACTATAATCATTCACTTTGAATTTATCCGTCAGAAACTGTCAATTAAAGGTGTATGTTAAATTAAATTATTTTATAAATATATTTCTACCTTTGCATCTCTTGCCAAATTTTGTGCCACAAATTTATAAACCTTTTCATCACAAATAATGCCATCCGGGAAGAAAGCGCTCATATTTCCGGGCCCATTGAATTCCCATTCCCTGTGGCATCGTTCATTCACCGGCAACTCTGTATTGACCAATATTCGGGTGGCACCTTGAACGCCCTTTAGGTCAAAACGATAGTCAATTCGACTGGCGGGCTCATCCGATCTTAAAAGTGGTTTGAGCAAATTCGGCTGTGAAAAGAACCATAAAATGTTGGCGGAACCTATTTTCTGCAAAATATATGTTGTTTGATAATATATTGAAAATTTAACATTTCGTAAATTGTCTAGAGGCCTTTAGCTTTGCAATTTTGGAAATCTTCAGCTTCGGGGTAACCTCGAAAGTTGAGAAAGACACTATTTTATTCGGCATAGTTGATTTAGTCTATGAAATTTCAATTTCAGACTCGAAATAAAACTTAGTTAGGCAAACGTTTGTGAAAACCAAAACCGGTTTGGGTTTAAACAATGGTTCAGCTTTCAAAACGAGCTCAAACTGGTTTGAAATTTAAATTTCAAAGACTAAATTGACCATGCCAAGTAAATTAATCTTAAGTCTCTGGGTTTACTTAAAGCCAAATTTTCCAAAATAATCCAGCTAAACCTCTGGGCAATTCCTACCAATTTACAAGATTGTACAAAAGACATAACAATATATTTATTATTTAAATTTTTGATATTACTTTTTTGTGAATTCTTAAAATCCGAACAGTTCGTTTAGCCAAAATTTTTATGGCCTAAAAAGTGCAAATATTTCTATTTCATATTTTAATATTTTATTGGCCATAAATGAGTCAACCTGAATGCTATAAATGCCACAATATTTTGTCAGAAATGAATTCCCATTTTCGGTCATATATTCAGCATATGCCGACAAATTTTTCATTAATATTTCATGTTCTTTGACTTGAAGGACCAGACTTTTGAGGAAAAATTGTTCATCAGAACTTCGTAAAAATGTGGAGCCACCTTCGCCCGGATTCACAAATCCTTTGAGGGCTTCATTTGTTAATGAATTCTGCAAATGGGATTTTATCCATTAAATTCAATTTAATATATATTTTTCTACGTTTAATTTTAATAAATATTAATTTTTTTAATTTTTAACTCAATAAAAAACCCATATTTAAGAAACAAGCTGGGGTTTAAGCTTATTAGGGGGTGCGGGATGGTAGGCCAGTAATCTTAAAGAGGCTGATTTTACCAAGTTTTTCGGCACAAAAAATAGAATTTTAAACCAAAAAGCTTTATGTAAATTCTGTCATATAAGAAAAATTCACGCATCAAATCAGAAGCTGAAACTAGGCAAATGATATGCCAATCAGTGGGATGTGTATCATATCTGATATCGGAAAATATCGGATTTTTGTCTTTTCGGATATCGGAGTATCATTATCGGATTTTTCAGAGACATATCATTTATTGAATATCGGATTTTTTTTTGAAGACGGATACACAGACATATCAATCGACTTGAGTTATTTGTCTTTGATGAGTTATTATTATTTAAAGTTAGAACCCTTTCTTCAATTTGAGAACTGCCTTTTTTTCATTAAATGATAGACCTTAATATGCTTGCCTAATTCAGCATTAAAATTAGAGCATATATATTTAAAAAATAACAAAAATAATCCATACAAAATATCTGGCCGGTTTAATTCCAAAAGTTGTCCTTAATTGCACAAAAATTTGTGGAGCATATTCCTTGAACAAATATTTGCTTTTGTTGTAGACAAAATGGAATTCCTTAATTTCAGTTGCGCCAGTTCCAGTGCAAGTTGCCATATTTTGTTCTTGTTTTCTTTTTCCCAATTCAGATTCAGAGGACAATAGATGATCATTTTTGACAAGAATTAATGCCTCACGAATGACTTCAGAGGAAATATCTAAAAATTAATTTTTATATATTTTTATTTAAAAATTTTTAATAATTATTAGAAGTTTAATTAAGTATAAATTTAAAAAAATTAAAAAAATAAAAATCACCTTCATCTTGACGACCATTTTCATTGATTGTAGAAAATATTGAAGAGGAAAAATAAATAAATAAAATAAAGTTAATTCGGAAGTGCATTGCCAAATTTGTCTTTAATGTGATGTAAAAAAATATGTTAATCTGACTTTAATTTAAAAATTATTTTAATTAGAGTCCTCGTCAACCTCTGCCACCAAAATCCACCATAAACCACAACAATGGCCTAAAACCCCAGAAATTTAGGTAAAAATAAACTGATAGAAGGCAAGCCTCGGTTATTGACGGACCAGTTTGTGATTTATATCGCATCCTAAATTAAACCTTTGCGAATATTATATGGCTTTGATAGAGCAATGCATTATCATAGAAAATCGAATAATATAAAAATATATTATTTTATATAGTTGAATAAAACTGTGAGCAAAATTAGGAAAAATTTGAAGATAGTTGTTAAAAATGTAAAATAAATTTCCTAAATTGCCCTAGGTCGGGAGTTGAGTTTGCCTAATAAGGGTGAAAGATTGTGTTAGTTATTAGGGTTACTCAAAGTCGGTTTTAATCAGGATTTTCGTAAAAACCGGTTTTCGGTTTTGAAAAATGTCGGTTTTAAAGAACAAAATTTCCTATTTTCGGTTTTTAAAATGCATATTTTTTCTCAAACCGACCGTGTGCAATCCTACTAGTTATATTGAAAATGCTCTAATATTAGCAATTTTGCCTTAATATTGATGTATTTTAGTTTCGATTTTGGGAAAGAGAAAGAGAAGGAATTGATTTGATATTTTTATTGGAAAATTGGTTTTTCTTATTTTGATTAAACTGGATTTTTCTTATTTTGATTAAACTGGACGAGGGAAAACATTTATTTTATAGAGTCCACGACCCATGTGAGTTAGCCTATAAGGCATATTATTTGCACTTTACAATTCTTTCTCCAGCAGAATATTTCCTTTGGCAATCCGCCCAATCCCATAAAAGAGGGAAGTGAAAGCATTTTACAATCACAAAACATAAAAATTAACCGAAATTTGTGAAACGGTTTATAGGCATTTGGGAGGAAGGATGTTGTGTGTTTTTTCCGTTTCACATGGCCAAAAATGGATGGGAAATTTGGGAAAGAGGAAGCATTTCGGTGTATTTTACACGGGTGATCGGAATTTGGGGGGGGGGGGGGGAAGATTTGGGTAATGAAAATTTAAACCGGGATTTCCAAAGATCTGATTTTCGGTATTTTGAGTAAAAATTTCCAATATTGTTTTTTTTAAAACACATCAATTTTCTGCTTTTTATTTTCATTCCCTCTGATTTCCCCTCATTCCCCGAGGGTTTTGGATATAAGTCAATTTTAATATTTCGGGAAATATTCAATTTGCCGAAAAAAAACATAAAAATCGGCAATTCAATCCCATAAAAGAGGGAAGTGAAAGCATTATATAAATTACAAGGCATAAAAATTATCCGATCGGCCTTTGTGGGGTGGGTAATGTTTTTCCGTTTCACATGGCCAAAAGGGATGGGAAATTTGGGAAAGGGGAAGCATTTCGGTTATATTTTACACGAGTGATCTAGGGTGATCGTGGAGGAAGGAATTCGGCGTAATGGGGGAAGCATTTTGCCATTTCATATAATACCAAAAAATATGGAATCATTTGGGCGCGCACCGCTTGGCCTAATAGCCGAAAAAATGTTGGCCTTATGGCAAAAAAAATAAAAATTCAGGAAATTTTCATTCTCTGTTTTATGATATGACGCTAAAATGGTTTAAAGGTTTGTCCGACATTCTTAAATCATATATCCAATTGAATAGAGCTGGTCATGACGCATCGAATGGTATATTATTTGGTCATGGTTTGGTCAAAATTAAAGGGTATTAAACGGTTCCGGATTTTGGTTCTTTGTTCAAAATTAAGTTAGATTTGATTAAACCTATACCAAAAAAAATAATCTAATTATGAGTCTCTCTTAATGAGTTCTATAGATTGAATTTAGGTTTTGTGTTAAGCAGTTCAAAAAGATTTCGCTTTTTGGTTTAAAACTACATTAGAATTTGTTTTAACCTAAAATAAATCATTATCAAATGATGCGTTTTAACGAGATTTATCAATTTGATATACAATTTTTTTCGACAATACTTTTTCAGCAATTTAATTTTTTTGAAAAATTAAATATTTACGAAAGTAAAATGAATTAATTTTAATTTAATACAAAATTTCTTAAGCCGAATTAAAACAAAATAGATTGATAAAATTACATAAATACAATTGGTAATTTATTTACTATTTGGATTCATTAAACAAAAGAGCCAATTAGAGGAAATTCGCATCTTTCTCCAAAAGCCCCCTTTTTTAGCGAAAATGCCCCCCAAACTGAAAAACCATCTGGCAGCCCTGTTATCGGCGACTAAATCATTGGTAGAAATTCGAATATAAGTGCGTAAAAGAATAAAGCTAATATTGTGGAATTGTTTTGAAAACAAGGAATAACAAAAAGCAGTAATTGGGTGTTTTAACGATTGAAAATTAATCAAATCTAAATAAAAAATGCTTTTATCAATTTTAAACAATCAAAATAATTAAAAATGCTTTTATCAATGTTAAACAATTTTCTGTGGCAACTAACACAATTCAACAAAATATAATTAATTCTTTAATGCTATGTATTCTTATTCTACTTTTCCTTTGTGTCTCTTTTCTTCCATTCCACTTGTTTCATTATTACCAATTTGCCTTTTCCTGTCCAATAGTCGTTGTTTTAATTCATCTAAAAAATATTATTAAAATAAAATTTGCAAAAGCCACTTACAATTGTTGAGATAAATTGCTGCTTGTCCACGGTTCATTCGTTCAATATTGGACTGGCGCAATTCTGATCGGATTTCTTCGATTAATCGTTGGTCATCGGCGGACTTGAAAAAGAAAGAAACAATTAAAATTTTAGCTTTAGATTTACTATTTTTATGAAATTAATTTATAAATAAAACAAAACCTTTTGCTGATTTTTAAGTCGGCGTAAGTTGAGGCGAATTCGTTCAGCTGCTGTTACATTTTGTTCACGTTTGGCCTTTTTGAGTGCTTTTTGTAATTCCTTAATTTTTAAAGAAAGAAATTAATTAAAACAAATTTTATACGCCTTAATAAACTATCAAACTTATTTTAAGGAACGATTGGTACTTATCGACTTTGTGTGCACACTTTTGAAAAGTGCTTGGTCCCCCCTATGGGTTTTAGGGTTTGGGTTAGGGTTTGGCTTTAGGATACACTCATGATGATTCTCACCCCATTCTAACCCTGACTAACCCTAACCCGAAATATGACAAACCATAGGGGGAGACCAAGCACTTTTCAAAAGTGTGCACACTAAGTCGATAAGTACCGAACGATTTTTCTGTTTAACATTTTTACAATCATAAACTTACTCGAATGTCCTGTTGCCGTAAGTCATCCAAAAATGCATAATCTCTATGGAAAGCGACCTCATCGAACTCGCCTGCATTTTTTATAAAAATTTTTTAATTAATAATGAGATTAACCAGATTCAGCTGAAAATCTCGGATCCCAACGACTATTTTTTGTTTTCTTCAATTTGTCCATCACCCCCTTAATACAACGAAGTTTTGGTGCCGGCCGTTTGGATGATTCTTCTCTAGGACGCTGGAAAAATAATGTATTATTATGATGATTAGCCAAAAAATAAAACAAAACCTTTGCGTTTTTTGTTGTTGCAATTTTCGCTATGTTTCTTTGATTTGATGAAGACTGAATTGTTTTTTCATTTAAAGCGGAAGATGACTCGCCGTAAAGAGCTTTGTTGAAGAGATTTGAACCAAGTTGAGCCTTTAATTCTGCTAATTTAACCAGGGGAAGAGTTGATATTTCTATAAAAATTTTGTTTTAACCCATAGCTCCACAGTTTTTAAAAAAAATGCAAATCAACGCTAATAATTATTTTGTATAAATGTGTTGGTTTCAAATTCTAAATCTTATTCTAAATTTTATCCAACAACCCTGTCTAATTAATAACTAACTAAATCATCAATTGAAACAAACTTTTGCGAAGTGCAATCAATTCCTGGACCGACATGCCGCCATCTTCTTCGTCATCATCCTCCTCTTCCTCGTCTTCATCACTGTCATCATCCTCATTGATTTCCTCCTCTTCGTCATCATTTTCTTCCTCTTTATCTTCATCATCTTCACACTTATCTTCCGAATTTTTTGTATTATCTAGAGACCGTTTCACTTTACTTTCAATTGGAAGAAACATTATATTGTTTAGTTAAGTCTAAATGTTTATAACTATTTATTAATTTTTTCATTACAAATATATTTGATCTATTTATCAAGTAGCAAATTTTTTTATTTATACATAAAGATCGATTAATAATAGTGAATTTTCGATTAAAAAAAATTATTCAGCATAGCATAATAGATAGATTAGAAGGGATAGTTTGGGTATTGTTTGGTTTGGAATAAATACATTGATGGAGTAAAATTTGTAAAAAATGGTAAGAATTTATTTTCGATTTTTTTCAAATACTAAATGTGAATATGTTCGGTTGAAGGTTGGTGAATCGTAATCGTAAATGGAAATGGTCAAATTTTTTATTGCTGCTAATATGCTAGTTGCTAGATATTAAAAATTATAATTTCCAAAATTATTATTTTTTGTTATAAAAGATATTTTTATTTTTTAGTGAAAATTTATTTTCAAATTTCAATCCATCATTAACGACTTCATTGCGTCCTCTTTATTTTTCTGCGCCCGAATCAGGGACGGGCGCCAAAGCCTAAGTGGTTGAACGCCAAACGCAAAACGCCAAAATTTCAAAAAAAAAATTTACGCCAAACGCAAAACGCCAAAAAATGGCTAAAAATAACGCCAAAAACGCCAAACGCAAAACGCCAAACGCCAAAAATGAATTTATTCAGAAATTCAAATTTTTATAAATTTTATTCAAAAATTCAAAATTTAATAAATTTTATTCAGAAATTTAAATTTTCATAATTTACTTTATTCGATTCTCTTTTCTCTTCCATTTTTCCATCAAGAATTAAAAGATAGTAGTGCGGAGGCCAGAGGGAGAAGCCTGCCGGAGGCCAGTTGACTAAGCCCGAGGTCAAGTGTTGCAAGGGATTAAGTCGGATAAATGGGGATTAAGCCGGATAAAGAGGAATTAAAGGTCACAATGCCAGGATTTAGTAAGAAAATGGGCTGGAAGCTGAGCATATTCGGCAAGGAGAGTAGAACAACCACCGTTTTGCGACCCTACGTAAAATTTTGACCGTGGCAGTAAAAAATATGGCCCAAAAATGGCCCCGATAGGGGAAAATTTGGCCCAAAAATAGTACCGATGGGAGAAATTTGACCCAAAAATGGCCGCGCAGCGAAAAATTTGCATTCACAGTCTCTTATCTTTCCATTCTATCTCCTTCTCCTTATCCTCTTTCATCCATAAAAATTATCCAATTTTGGCGTTTTTTTGGCGTTAATTTTCCTATTTTTACGCCAAACGCAAAACGCCAAAAAAGGCTAAAAATAACGCCAAAAACGCCAAACGCAAAACGCCAAACGCCATGGCGCCCGTCCCTGGCCCGAATCCACCAATTGAGAGTGAATTTCATTCTTCTTAGCAGTTCCGCTTTAATACCATCATCTTGAACTTTGGCATAGTGGTTCATTAGGATCTTCAAGGATAAATGGAAATGGATATGGAATGATTTATAATTGAATTACCAACCATAAATGAAAACAACATTTCGGAAGGAAACTGTGCCAAGAACATCCATCGAACTAGGCCAGAATCATAAGGACATGGGATTCCAAATTGGCCACAATAATAGCCAAATTTTCGAGTATAAAGATGAAGCCAATTGTCCAAATTCGAGGCTCGTAATTCAGAACGAGAGCAAAGAAGAACGAGGCGACAAAAATCAACTAGGCCACTATCTTAATTTAGGAAAAAAGAAAAATATTGAAAAATGAATATTTTCGTGGGAGAAATTATTTTGGCAAAAAATAATCTATTTAAAGATTTAAACTCACTCGGATGTGCGAATTGCCAGTCTAAAATAGCATATAAACGAGGGCTTTTACCGCTCATTCTCCCCTTCTCCAAGAATAAATTGTTACACCAGAAATCGCCATGACAAAGGACGGGAGGTACTCCTGGAATATAATTTGTAATTTTCCCCCAAAATTCTCACCAAATTCTTTGTGGACATCAAATCGCATCACATCATTTTCTTCAACTAATCTTTCCAAGAGGGCTCGATGTTGGCGGAAAAATTCACCCTCCGGAATTGTTAATAACCCTTGAACTGCTGTTCGACGTGCCTGACCTTCCTTAAAATTTTACCAGAGGGATAAATCAAATTTAAGCTTATTGCTAATCTATTCTTACCTCATCGTCCATAGAAAAGCGAAAACGCATTTTTTCGAGCAATTCTGCTGAATTAGGAACACTCAATGATAGAGCATGAATCATAGCCAAAACGTCGATCATGTGCTCAACCTTTAATTATATTATAAATGCCAATTATATCATCTCTTTCATTCTCTACTTGTTCTCTATCAAGCCCGAAAACGGTACTCGCCATTTTACCATTCTGATCCAAATCTTCCATTAAAATGAATGCTTGTTCCAATTGAACCGGAGAATTCGCCTTGCATGCGGCATATAATTTTGGCACATGAACTTTGCCGGTTTTTCGAATTCGTTCGGCAAAATTATCGTAAAAGAGGAGTTCAGCATTATGCCGAGCAGCTAATTTTTGGGCCCATCCTGTAAGAAATCGTTCACAGCTACTTATGGTCGATAAATTTGCCACTGAGGGGACCGGAAATTGTAATAAATTAAATTTTTATTTTTTTTAATAAATTTTAATTAATTTAAAATTGTTTGCCTTCATAATGACAGGAAATGGTGTCCGAATTCCATCGAAAAAGAATTGAATACGATAAATATGCGACAAATATCTTTAACCATGTTATTTTTAATCAAATACAAATTAAAAATTCGTTTTTTTTTATTTACCCAATTCCGGAAATTTGCGAGACTTCAGCCCGCCTTGGGCCTTGAGGCTTTATTCGCATTAATTCTTCCCATTCCCGATCATTGCTTGAGGACATGCAATGAAGCACAAATCTGTGAGATAAAAATAAAAATGGATCACATATTTTGACAAATTTTAATTTTGCATACCTCTAATTATTCCCCATAAATCCATGAAAAGAATTAATTTCTTTGAATTTTTAAATGTGTGCTTACTTCAACAAAAATTATAAATTTTGCCTAGAGAGATAAAAAAAAAATTATTAATTTTTACATACGCAATTGTAAATCGGGTCACACCGACCAATTGGCTTCCATCAATTAAAACTTCAACATGACCAGACACAATTTCGCCATTTCCATTCAGCAGCATTCCGTCCACCGATGAATTCCCATTGTGCATTGTTTTTTGCACCATATTCTTCTTCGTGGCACCGATTAGTCGGCCATTTTGACGCAATGCACGTGAAGTATTTGCACCCATTGTCATTTGCTGCTGATCGGAATCGGAAGAAGGCGACAATTGGTTATCTTCAATTTCACCCGGGACAATTGAATCTTCAGAAGCAGTAATAACAGCACTTTTTGATATATCGCCTTTTATTTGTTCTGAATTTTGGATAGCAGAGTTAGCTGGATTTGCTCTTTATTTTTGGATTTAAGGAAAATTTTACCGTTAAATAAAAGTGGCGCAAATTATGTTCGAGTGAATTCGATAAAATTGACTTCGGTTTTGGGTTTCCTTTTTCCAATTTTATTCTATCATTCGAAAGAAAATTTTTTACCCTTTAATCTAAAATCTCTGTCCATCTTTTCCCTATCAATTTCCGGAAAAGAAACATACCCATTTTCTCCTTCTATAATGTTCGAAAGAAATGTTTCTTCACAATCACAACTGGTCCAAGTCCAAATCAAGGAAGCCGTTGGCGAACACAGTTGTTGTAAGCTTTTGGGTGTATCAATATCAAATTCCTTACTGAAAAGGCACAATTGGACAGACGCCTAATTCCTCTTTGACGTGGCAATCCAAAATTATAATGGAATGGATGTCTGGAGAAATTTTGTTTTTGCTTGACCCGGATCAATGATCCCTATTTGATTTTAGTCTGCTTTTTGTCCTCTGATGATTGGAAGTTCGATAATGTGTAGGTATTTAATAAGAGCCTGAATTTGAATTTGATTCAATCTTGGCTCAAGGGTACATTTAAAAAATATGATGTACTTATTTCTTAATAGATGGGAATTGGGAACTAGAAAGAATAATAATTTTATATTTTATGTTATATAGTGAGAGAGGGCTTCATTAGTTTTGGGTTATATATGCGAAACCGATGACAGATTCATCCTCTGCTGCTCGTCGAGGCCGCGTTGATTGATGAATTCAAATTAAATTCGAAAAACTAATTTTATAGACTATCTTTTTCCATTTACCGTATTTATTCTATTTTAAGCTCCGGGGCTTAAAAATTTCAGAGACCCTCCGTGGTGGGAACTTTTCGGAATTTTGGAAACAAAAATTGCTTTTTTCGGCCTAATTTCACATCCAAATTGGTTAGTTTTGACATAAATTTTTCGAAAGGGGGGCTTAAAATAGAGAGGGGGCTTCTAATAGAATAAATACGGTATTTGAAGTTATTATTTTGAGTTTTTAATTATTTTATTTTGATATAGCTAAAATAGCTGAGCTGGAATCAAAAAACAAATTGGAGCTGTTGCATTAAAAAAAATAAAAGTGTTGAGGACAAAATGAGATATATTACTTCCGCAGCAGGACATTATTCTGCTTCGACTAAAGCCTTTAGCAAATATCAAATAACTTAAAAATTTGATAAAATATTTTTTTTAATATTCGACACCTCTGACAGTGACAGTTGTTATTAATATAAATAATTAAGACTTATTTTATTTTGCATTAACTTTGTTCTTAAAAATCTTTCAATATATATCTTGAGAAAACGAAAAATTTTACAATAATTTGAATTCAATTTTTTTGCAGCAGCAAAATCCCATTCCAATTACTTTTAATCATAAATAGCTAAAAATAAAAATTGACTAAATATTTGAGATTGAAGAAATAGTAATTCATCAATCATTCTTCAATAGGAATAGAAAGCCTATATATTTTAGCAGGGAAGGATTTTTGTAAATATTCATTCGAAATCCAATTTTGGACATTTTGATTTGATCAAGAGTACATTTTCTTCATCATTTTTTAAATAGGGAGAAATTTTCCGGTTAATTAATTTTAACTATACACAGTGAAAGGAGTGAATCAAATGAAATGGAATTTTTCAATCACAATAAAAAAAAATCCGAAAATAATTAATTTGAAAAGAAAAATAAAATACGGTCAACATAAATCTTTTGGCTTAAAATATAAAAAACGCTTCCTTCGTATTAAGAAATTTTCCTTTTAAATATTTGTTTGCATAAATAATTATAAAATTTCGGAGATGCTTCCAAAAGTATTTCAGATTCCGACCATAGATTTAAAATGGTGGGTAATTTATCTAATATTTGTAATGGATTAAGAAGCCGTTGGGCAAATATTATTTAAAATTGGGTTTTTTTTTTGCAGTGAAGAAATAGTAAATAGATTAAAATATTTATTCCAACATTTCTGAATATTAAATCAATATAAAAAAGTGGGAAATTTCTATTTCAAAGTAATAATATATGAAGATGGAAAATTGGGCAAGATAAATTTAAAATTTTTTGAACAAATTTTAAACCAAGAATGGAAAAGAAAGAGAGAAAAATTTTAAAATAAAATTCAAAAATTAACATAATATTATTAAAAATTGAAATTCCATAGCATAAATCCTATCTTTTCATAGATATGAGAATGATGAAAAAAAAATATATAAAAATGAATCTTTCTAATTATATTGTATTATTTAATAATAAGAAAAGAAGTTCCAAATATATCCTCCCTCTTTTGGATTTTGGTCCTCATGCGGTCATTTTGGCTCAATGTATTGACAAATGGCAGGAAAAGTGCAGCCAGAATTTTGAATGATTGTGCGAGCAGCAAAAATGCCAGCGGCAACACATTTGGCGAGTGGTCGGCCGAGTGCCATTGCTCCCAAAAATCCTGAAATTCAAAGGGAAGATTTGGTGAGAAAAATGCTTTAAAAATCCAACCGCCACAAAAAGCGTCACCCGCCCCATTGGTATCCTCGATTTGATGCCGCTCAATTGGTTCTACTGGGAATTGATGGATTTTACCATTTTGTGCCACCAATATTGGCTCAGAACCGCAAGTAATCACAACAGTGCGTTTACGATTGGCATTGACCTAAAAATTAGATTCTTGGTTGTCTTTTTCTTATTCTACCTTATCAATTTCGGCCATTTTCAAAGCAATTTTTGCCAAATCTTTCGTCTCTTCAAATTTATTAGATTGTGCATAAGCCCTTGCTTCTTGCTCATTTCCAAATAGTAAATCCACCTAATAAGTGAAAAATGATAACAATTTAATAATTTAAAAGGTACTTATCGATTATCCGGGTGCAGATTTTGAAAAAATTTTTTTTGTAAATGATATACCAATCGACGCGTCTCGGCGAGCTGGTTATGAAAATGTCAAAAATTTTGAACGCGCGAGCATTTTTGGCCAAGTTATGGCCATTAGAAAATCGGAAAAGTGAATGGCTATGGGTCGAAAACTCAAAAAATTTTTTCAAATTTTTTTGGTCAAATTATAGCTCATTCGACGCGTCTCGATGAGAGAAACTCGAATCTGCCATCGGTTTCGCATAAAACTCAAAAATAAAAAAGTTACAGTCGGGCAAATCCTTCGACCATTAAAGGGGACCAAGCACTTTTTCGATTTTCATGAGGTCAAACTTTTTTAATTTTGAGTTTTATGCGAAGCTAATAGTATTTTCGTAATCAGCTCGTCAAGACGCGTCGATTCGTATATCATTTACAAAAAAAATTTTTTTCAAAATCTGCACCCGGATAATCGAAAAGTACCATTTAAAATATATATATATTTACAAATGGAAGAATGGCGTTGAGTCGATCGAGAAAATGAAAACAAATATATTCGGCGCTGAGGTTCATGCAAAAAGGTTTATTGGATTTTGCAGCGTGACTCGCAATTTGCTGGATGCCATCGGGACAAACAGTAAGAAAATAGCCCTTAATTTAATTTAATTTAAATAAAATGAAAAAAAATATTTGGATCTCACTTCAATATAATAATTTTGTGCCTGTTCTATCACTTTTTGATTTTCAGGTTTGTTCAAATGTGAAGTTGTAAATTGTTCAGCAGCACCCAAATACGCAACCAGACATCTAAAAAAATGAAGAATAAAAATACTTTTATTTCAGTAAATTGATTTTTTTTAAATTAAAACAATTTGATTTAAAATGATTGATTAAAGCTAACATCAAGTTCCTTAATTAAATTTAAACATAGGCATTTCTTGTTTACCTCTCCGTTCCATGGATCAGAACACCACAAGTCCCAGTTTTTGCACCATCAATAAGTTGATAATTAACGTCAAGGCCAGCTTCAGTGGCCAATTTTTGAAGAAGTTCTGCATTCTGATCAGTACCAACAGCACCGAAATAAGCAGCGGATCCCTTTTCTTTCTAAATTTTAAGTTTGTGCGTCCAAAGGCCCTTTATGCGTCCAATGGCGCTTTATACGTCCAAGTCCAATCAAAAATTATGCGTCCAATGAAATGTTTAAGCGTCCAATCACAAATTTCTTAACCTAGTCTAGCCTAAATCAGCCATAAAACCTAGGACCAGCAGCCAAGCCTAATTCCTATGACCGAATCCTGAGACTTAATTTTACAAGTTAGTCAAATTTGTTACTTGATTTTACGTAAGATTTAGATTAAGCCTAGGTTTCAGGGCTAGGAGCATGGCTAGTTTTAGGATTTGGATAATGGGTTTTAGACTAAGCTAGGCTAACTTTAAGGATTTGTCAAAATTTAGACTTCAAAGCTGGATAGTTAGTATTGGATTAGATGTTCACTATTAGATTTGTCGAAATATGATTTTAAATTTTTATGATTGGACGCTTTAACATTTCATTGGACGCATAATTGTTTGATTGGACGTATAAAGCGCCATTGGACGCATAAAGGGCCTTTGGATGCACAAACTGCACTAGAACCAAAAATTACGCATATTCTTGAACAGAATAACTTTAATAAGTTCCAAAATTTTCAACTTGATTAGAAAAATAGTTTTTTAAGCTTGTAAGTAGAAATATTATTTCTGATATATTAATGTTAATAATTTAATAAATGTAAAAATAACTGATTCTCCTAACGCGCCAACCATCCATTGAAAAACTCGCATTGTGTTTTGCGCTGAACCACCTGGCACATGTTCAATTAAATGAGCCATTTGTTCAAGATCGTCAAAACTAAATAAATAACTAAATTATTTTTTTAGAAGGTAATATAACAATGGTAGCAGGCATTTCTCATTGTCGGGCAAAATCAAATAGGCGCCATCGATTTTCAGTTGATATTTTTCATGCAATTCCGTATTGCCAGTTTGGATTTGTTTGTCTGAATCATTAGTTGTGTTAAAATAATTTAATACAATTAAACCTAATAACGGATTTCCCATGCCCAGAATTAATGTTCTCTCTCGTTGAATGGCTTCTTTTGATGACATTATAAAGGTGAAAAATAAATAATTAAATAAGTGAAATGAAAACTCTAAAAACCGAGATTGTTAAATAAATATTCCAATTCATTATTTCTGAATTATGAAAAGCAAAGATAAGGAAAAAAATTACCCATTAAAAATTTATTATGAATGATTATAGATTGGGAATGATTGGGGCAGTTAGTCTTATTAAACACATCAAATTCTATGTGAATTGGAAATTATTGGGAGAAAGTGCTGCTGAAGCGACAACAACCCTCATGTTTGTTCCTCTATATATTTATATATATTCTCACTCATGTCAATCAATTCCCGTTTTTAATCTCTCCTCCAAGCTCCAACTATCAATCAAAATTGTTTTCGATAAAAATCTTTATTTGGAGAATTCTAAACGTTTTTAGTTTTTTCGATTAAAATAATTTTTGGTGAAACATTAGAAAATGATGATAAAATTGTGGGAATTTTTAAGAAAAATTTGTAGAGGTATTATAATTCCATTATAATACAAATTTAGGCATTATAACCTTTTGCATCAAACCAGGACAAACTATGCATCAATCGACGCGTTTCGATGAGCTAGCTTTATCGATTGGGTATAAGGTTTATAGGCCTAGAATTAAGTATTAATATAAGTTATTGAACTTTCTGCAAAAGATCCCAATCTCTCGGTAAAAATACTTTTCTCTAAAAGAAATGGAAGATTGTTTATATATAAATTATTCTAATAATTATTTTGATCAGAAATTTGTTAGTTTATATAAATTTCTCCCAAAATTAAAAATCTTCATACCAGTAGGTATCCAATGGCCGCAAAATTAGAAAAACCACTGAACATATTTAAATATTTTCCCAATTTTTTAATCATGTTTGGGATGGGAACAGCAGGACTATTTGTCGCGGGAACGCCGCTTAATAACTCATGATTTTGGTATCAAATTAAAGTGCAGACTCTTGACAATTCAAATTCAATAATATTAATTTTATTTAGATTGGTTCAGAAATGCTGAAGTTTTGCCCAAAAAAACCGAAAATTTCGCAAATTCAATAGTAAAGGTCATTTTGAATGGTTTTTTTGGCTATAACTCCATCAATTCTGAGCCAATTTAAATAAAATTTTATATCATTTACTAGCCAAGAGTCTGCTCTTTAATTTGATATGAAAAACATTCAAATTGGTTCAAACATTTGTGAGTTATTAAACGGTGACAAATTAGGCGACGACAAACTGGCGAGTTCCCATTTGGGGTTGCTCAATTTTAAATAAAATTTTATCAAAAAAACAATCCAGTAAAATAGTCATCATTGAATGAAAATGGAATACAAAAATAATCAGTAAAATTAGTGTTTCATCAACTGCTTGTGTATTGCCAAATCCATTGATTGCGCAAAAATTTGGCCACATTTTTTGCATGCAAACGGATTCCCGTGCCAACTACGACGATGTTTGCGCAATCCCTCGGAAGTTTTGAATGATTTGTTGTTTTTGCATTCCTTGCACAGATACGGCTTCTCTCCAGTATGATTCCGTACATGTTCATTCAATTGTTGCGATGTTTTGTATGATTTGCCGCAGATATCACATCGAAAAGGATGAAAATTTAAAAGTTTTTTTCATTCATATTTGTCCATAAAATCGGTTCTTTTTGTCCATAACGTAATAACTTTTTAGTGCTTGATCCCAGACCCCCCAAACTTTAAACCCATTTTATAGAGCTCATCGAGACGCGTCGAATGAAGTATAGTATGCCGGGGTTTGGTTCAAATCTAAGAGTTAAAAACCTAAAACCAAAATAGGGTTTAAACCGTTTAATACTTTGAATTTTGGCTAAACCCTGGCAAATGAAACATCAATCGATGCATCTCGTTGAGCTCTTGTGTATAAGATTTAGGGGTCTAGAATAAAGCACTAAAAAGTTTTAAAAAAACTGATTTATGGACAAAAAGAACCGATTTTATTGACAAAAAACCGCACGCAAATTTTAAAGTATGCGTCACTTTTACCTAGTGGACCTACAGATACGAGTGATAGCTCGAAAAATTGAAAATCTATATTTTTTTCAAATTAAGCCCTTTGCTCTGACGATAAGTTAGACTTCCTTAAGATTCCCAACCTGCCCCTAACCTTACCCTGACCTTTTCCCAAAATCGTTGTAACTTATATATAAGTAAATAATACCGAAATGGCTTTTCGCCACTGTGGATTAGTGAATGTCTTTTCAGCGAGCCCGGATGAGCAAATGATTGGCCACATTCCATGCAAACAAATGGCCTCTCCCCCGTATGGGTTCGAAAATGTATTTGCAAATAATGTGCAAACATTGAACGAAATTTGCATTCTGGCCAATTGCATTTTAACTATGGAAATTTAATTAATTAATTTTAAAATATCACAAATTCACATACCATGCCTCCAATTCTTATGGGCACACATTTGATTTGTTCCTCAACTTTGTCGCTCTTTTGTTGCGCATTTTCACTAAATTAAAATAAAACTTTTAGTAATTTGGGTAATTAATAATTATGCAGTTCGTAGCCTCAATTTTTTGACAAGAAAATTAATTTTTGATTATGAGCAAATATTTTTATAGGGTTTTCTCACTCCAAATGGTTCAAAACCAGTTTTAAAAAATAAATTTCGATTTTTTGGCACCAGTTTCCCTCTTTTATCCCTGTGAAGAAAAAGACCGCGACCATTGAATTATTATTTTCATGTTTATTTTTTTTTTGTTTTTTTGGTCTTTAAATTTTAAACCGTTTTTGAACCAATTTGGAGTGGCTAGAATTCACAATTTAAGCGATATTCGAATTCTCCTCGACCTTGAATCCTATAAATTATTAATTATGTTGAAAATTAATTTGTTGCCAAAAAATAGGGGAGTATGAACTGCATAAATAACCATTTATTCTGAAGGATGGATTAAAATTAAAATAAACCTTTTTCCATTCTCTTCGTCTCTATCCAAGTTCATCACAACATCATCATCATTTTCAATGTTTTGTGATGATCTCTCAACTCCAACAACAATTTCTTCATAATTATTCCAATTTGATGAGGAAGTTGTTTGCATTTGAATTTGGCAATTTGCTCCTTCAATTTCGGCAATTTCGCATTCTTGTTTGATAATGGCGGTTGCAACCACATTTTGTGCCAAATCAAAAGTATTATTGTCCACATTCTACAACAGGATTTTATTATTAATTGATAAAGAATCAATTTGGAAATGGATCATGGGTGCGGTTTTTTGCCGAAAGATCGGTTTTTTTAATTATAACTTTTTTGTGCTAGATTCTAGACTCCCAAACTCTATAACCATGAACTCGTCAAGACACATCAAATGATATATACTTTGTTTTGAATTAAACCCAGACAAACTATAAATCAATCCGACGCGCCTCGATGAGCTCTACAAAATGTGATACTATAAGCTATAAGGTTTGTGGGTCTAGGATCAAGCAAAGTTATAATCAAAAACCAATCTCTCGGCAAAAGAACCAAAATTTCGCGACAAAAAAGCTTTTATAATTTTTTAAATATAGGTTGCGGCCGATTTGGGGAATTTGCAAACGGGCCGGCTAGGCTGGCCATTCCCGGGAATGGCCAATTCCCCAAATCGGTCGCAACATATATATATATATATATATATTGGAAAACCTGCTCTGATGGTTGATCTGTTTCAATAAATTCATTTTGTGTTCCATCAATTGCTGGATAATCATCAAATCTGTCGTCGTTGTTTTGCTGCTAACAATGAATAAAAATAGGTGAAAATATTGTTAAATAAAAAACCAAACCGAATTCTCCATATCCATTATTGGCAGTTGACTTTGTTGTTGTTGCCTTTCCAAATCATCATTCCGTTGATGATTTTGTTGCCCCTCCTTCAATTTGGCAATTTCCACTTTCATTTCGGCATTTTCTTTTCGCAATTCCGTCATTTCATTCCTCAATCCAATAAATTCTTGTTGCAATTTTCCAAATTTTTCGCTCATTTCCGTATACATTTGCATAATTGAAACTGGTGTTGTTGTTGTTGTTGTTTCGTAAGATTGATCCACTGGTTCCGATTTGATTTCCATTCTCTTAAAATTATACAATTTTGTACAGAGTTGGCAAGGCATAATATAATTTTATGTCCTTGCCAGAATTTTTATTCACAATTTGCCAATTTTTGCCAAATTTTTAAATTTTTATCTAAAACTTAGTAACTCACGGGCGACGGGGCCATTTTTGATTAGAATTTTTCGCTGGTGATATAATTTTAACGCTTATTATATGTTTATTTACAGCCAAATTACTCGAATAAGTCAAATTATAAGTTAAAAATGAAGTAAAGCATTTATTTAGTTTTTTTATAAGATTTGAAGCGGGCTATATTTTTGTGTTTTATTAGAAATGGCACCCCTGATTTTGCATAATTTCCGTTGTTAGAAATTTTAGAGAGCAAATTGAGTCAGTCAATTGTTTTAAAAAAGGAAAAATATTTTTTGGCACTAAAATTATTTTTGGCACTAAAATTATTTTTTGGCATGGCACTAAAACAGTTTTTGATTTCTCATAAATCAGAAACCGGACCCTACTACATCTTATACCAATTTGCAGATCACATCAAGACGCATCGAATGGTATATAATTTGTCATGGTTTGGTCCAAAATTTAAATTTTAAAACCAAAAACTAGAAATATTCTGGAACGGAGTATATGGAATGGTAACCCCGGAGGAGAGTATATGGAATGGTAACCCCGGAGGAGAGTATATTGAATGGTAACCCCGGAGGAGAGTATATGGAATGGTAACCCCGGAGGAGAGTATATGGAATGGTAACCCCGGAGGAGAGTATATGGAATGGTAACCCCGGAGGAGAGTATATGGAATGGTAACCCCGGAGGAGAGTATATTGAATGGTAACCCCGGAAGAGGTATATTGAATGGTAACCCCGAAGGAGAGTATATGGAATGGTAACCCCGGAGGAGAGTATATTGAAACCCCGGAAGAGAGTATATTGAATGGTAACCCCGGAGGAGAGTATATTGAATGGTAACCCCGGAAGAGGTATATTGAATGGTAACCCCGAAGGAGAGTATATGGAATGGTAACCCCGGAGGAGAGTATATTGAAACCCCGGAAGAGAGTATATTGAATGGTAACCCCGTGGCTAATCGATATAAGTACGCCACTCGTGGCTAATCGATATAATTAAGCCACTCGTGGCTAATCGATATAACTAAGCCACTCGTGGCTAATCGATATAATTAAGCCACTCGTGGCTAATCGATATAACTAAGCCACTCGTGGCTAATCGATATAACTAAGCCACTCGTGGCTAATCGATATAAGTACGCCACTCGTGCCTAATCGATATAAGTACGCCACTCGTGGCTAATCGATATAATTAAGCCACTCGTGGCTAATCGATATAAGTACGCCACTCGTGGCTAATCGATATAATTAAGCCACTCGTGGCTAATCGATATAAGTACGCCACTCGTGGCTAATCGATATAATTAAGCCACTCGTGGCTAATCGATATAATTAAGCCACTCGTGGCTAATCGATATAACTAAGCCACTCGTGGCTAATCGATATAACTAAGCCACTCGTGGCTAATCGATATAATTAAGCCACTCGTGGCTAATCGATATAAGTACGCCACTCGTGGCTAATCGATATAATTAAGCCACTCGTGGCTAATCGATATAAGTACGCCACTCGTGGCTAATCGATATAATTAAGCCACTCATGGCTAATCGATATAAGTACGCCACTCGTGGCTAATCGATATAATTAAGCCACTCGTGGCTAATCGATATAAGTACGCCACTCGTTACTAATCGATATAATTAAGCCACTCGTGGCTAATCGATATAAGTACGCCACTCGTGGCTAATCGATATAAGTACGCCACTCGTGGCTAATCGATATAATTAAGCCACTCGTGGCTAATCGATATAAGTACGCCACTCGTGGCTAATCGATATAATTAAGCCACTCGTGGCTAATCGATATAACTAAGCCACTCGTGGCTAATCGATATAATTAAGCCACTCGTGGCTAATCGATATAATTAAGCCACTCGTGGCTAATCGATATAACTAAGCCACTCGTGGCTAATCGATATAACTAAGCCACTCGTGGCTAATCGATATAAGTACGCCACTCGTGGCTAATCGATATAATTAAGCCACTCGTGGCTAATCGATATAAGTACGCCACTCGTGGCTAATCGATATAATTAAGCCACTCGTGGCTAATCGATATAAATAAGTCACTCGTGGCTAATCGATATAACTAAGCCACTCGTGGCTAATCGATATAATTAAGCCACTCGTGGCTAATCGATATAATTAAGCCACTCGTGGCTAATCGATATAAGTACGCCACTCGTGGCTAATCGATATAATTAAGCCACTCGTGGCTAATCGATATAAGTACGCCACTCGTGGCTAATCGATATAATTAAGCCACTCGTGGATAATCGATATAAATACGCCACTCGTGGCTAATCGATATAATTAAGCCACTCGTGGCTAATCGATATAAGTACGCCACTCGTTACTAATCGATATAATTAAGCCACTCGTGGCTAATCGATATAAGTACGCCACTCGTGGCTAATCGATATAAGTACGCCACTCGTGGCTAATCGATATAATTAAGCCACTCGTGGATAATCGATATAAATACGCCACTCGTGGCTAATCGATATAAGTACGCCACTCGTGGCTAATCGATATAAGTAAGCCACTCGTGGCTAATCGATATAACTAAGCCACTCGTGGCTAATCGATATAAGTACGCCACTCGTGGCTAATCGATATAAATAAGTCACTCGTGGCTAATCGATATAATTAAGCCACTCGTGGCTAATCGATATAATTAAGCCACTCGTGGCTAATCGATATAAGTACGCCACTCGTGGCTAATCGATATAATTAAGCCACTCGTGGCTAATCGATATAATTAAGCCACTCGTGGCTAATCGATATAAATAAGCCACTCGTGGCTAATCGATATAACTAAGCCACTCGTGGCTAATCGATATAACTAAGCCACTCGTGGCTAATCGATATAAGTACGCCACTCGTGGCTAATCGATATAATTAAGCCACTCATGGCTAATCGATATAAGTACGCCACTCGTGACTAATCGATATAATTAAGCCACTCGTGGCTAATCGATATAAGTACGCCACTCGTTACTAATCGATATAACTAAGCCACTCGTGGCTAATCGATATAAGTACGCCACTCGTGGCTAATCGATATAATTAAGCCACTCGTGGCTAATCGATATAACTAAGCCACTCGTGGCTAATCGATATAACTAAGCCACTCGTGGCTAATCGATATAATTAAGCCATTCGTGGCTAATCGATATAACTAAGCCACTCGTGGCTAATCGATATAACTAAGCCACTCGTGGCTAATCGATATAAGTACGCCACTCGTGGCTAATCGATATAATTAAGCCACTCGTGGCTAATCGATATAAGTACGCCACTCGTGGCTAATCGATATAAATAAGTCACTCGTGGCTAATCGATATAACTAAGCCACTCGTGGCTAATCGATATAATTAAGCCACTCGTGGCTAATCGATATAAGTACGCCACTCGTGGCTAATCGATATAATTAAGCCACTCGTGGCTAATCGATATAACTAAGCCACTCGTGGCTAATCGATATAACTAAGCCACTCGTGGCTAATCGATATAATTAAGCCACTCGTGGCTAATCGATATAATTAAGCCACTCGTGGCTAATCGATATAACTAAGCCACTCGTGGCTAATCGATATAACTAAGCCACTCGTGGCTAATCGATATAACTAAGCCACTCGTGGCTAATCGATATAACTAAGCCACTCGTGGCTAATCGATATAAGTACGCCACTCGTGGCTAATCGATATAATTAAGCCACTCGTGGCTAATCGATATAAGTACGCCACTCGTTACTAATCGATATAACTAAGCCACTCGTGGCTAATCGATATAAGTACGCCACTCGTGGCTAATCGATATAATTAAGCCACTTGTGGCTAATCGATATAAGTACGCCACTCGTGGCTAATCGATATAATTAAGCCACTCATGGCTAATCGATATAAGTACGCCACTCGTGGCTAATCGTATAATTAAGCCACTCGTGGCTAATCGATATAATTAAGCCACTCGTGGCTAATCGATATAACTAAGCCACTCGTGGCTAATCGATATAACTAAGCCACTCGTGGCTAATCGATATAAGTACGCCACTCGTGGCTAATCGATATAATTAAGCCACTCGTGGATAATCGATATAAGTACGCCACTCGTGGCTAATCGATATAATTAAGCCACTCGTGGCTAATCGATATAAGTACGCCACTCGTGGCTAATCGATATAATTAAGCCACTCGTGGATAATCGATATAAGTACGCCACTCGTGGCTAATCGATATAATTAAGCCACTCGTGGCTAATCGATATAAGTACGCCACTCGTGGCTAATCGATATAATTAAGCCACTCGTGGATAATCGATATAAGTACGCCACTCGTGGCTAATCGATATAATTAAGCCACTCGTGGCTAATCGATATAAGTACGCCACTCGTGGCTAATCGATATAAGTACGCCACTCGTGGCTAATCGATATAATTAAGCCACTCATGGCTAATCGATATAAGTACGCCACTCGTGGCTAATCGATATAATTAAGCCACTCGTGGCTAATCGATATAAGTACGCCACTCGTTACTAATCGATATAACTAAGCCACTCGTGGCTAATCGATATAAGTACGCCACTCGTGGCTAATCGATATAATTAAGCCACTCGTGGCTAATCGATATAAGTACGCCACTCGTGGCTAATCGATATAATTAAGCCACTCGTGGCTAATCGATATAAGTACGCCACTCGTGGCTAATCGATATAATTAAGCCACTCGTGGATAATCGATATAAGTACGCCACTCGTGGCTAATCGATATAATTAAGCCACTCGTGGCTAATCGATATAAGTACGCCACTCGTGGCTAATCGATATAATTAAGCCACTCGTGGCTAATCGATATAAGTACGCCACTCGTGGCTAATCGATATAATTAAGCCACTCGTGGCTAATCGATATAATTAAGCCACTCGTTCGATATAAGTACGCCACTCGTGGCTAATCGATATAAATAAGTCACTCGTGGCTAATCGATATAACTAAGCCACTCGTGGCTAATCGATATAATTAAGCCACTCGTGGCTAATCGATATAAGTACGCCACTCGTGGCTAATCGATATAATTAAGCCACTCGTGGCTAATCGATATAACTAAGCCACTCGTGGCTAATCGATATAACTAAGCCACTCGTGGCTAATCGATATAATTAAGCCACTCGTGGCTAATCGATATAACTAAGCCACTCGTGGCTAATCGATATAACTAAGCCACTCGTGGCTAATCGATATAAGTACGCCACTCGTGGCTAATCGATATAATTAAGCCACTCGTGGCTAATCGATATAAGTACGCCACTCGTGGCTAATCGATATAAATAAGTCACTCGTGGCTAATCGATATAACTAAGCCACTCGTGGCTAATCGATATAATTAAGCCACTCGTGGCTAATCGATATAAGTATGCCACTCGTGGCTAATCGATATAAATAAGTCACTCGTGGCTAATCGATATAACTAAGCCACTCGTGGCTAATCGATATAATTAAGCCACTCGTGGCTAATCGATATAAGTACGCCACTCGTGGCTAATCGATATAATTAAGCCACTCGTGGCTAATCGATATAATTAAGCCACTCGTGGCTAATCGATATAAGTACGCCACTCGTGGCTAATCGATATAATTAAGCCACTCGTGGCTAATCGATATAAGTACGCCACTCGTGTCTAATCGATATAATTAAGCCACTCGTGGCTAATCGATATAAGTACGCCACTCGTGGCTAATCGATATAATTAAGCCACTCGTGGCTAATCGATATAACTAAGCCACTCGTGGCTAATCGATATAACTAAGCCACTCGTGGCTAATCGATATAATTAAGCCACTCGTGGCTAATCGATATAAGTACGCCACTCGTGGCTAATCGATATAACTAAGCCACTCGTGTCTAATCGATATAATTAAGCCACTCGTGGCTAATCGATATAAGTACGCCACTCGTGGCTAATCGATATAATTAAGCCACTCGTGGCTAATCGATATAACTAAGCCACTCGTGGCTAATCGATATAACTAAGCCACTCGTGGCTAATCGATATAATTAAGCCACTCGTGGCTAATCGATATAAGTACGCCACTCGTGGCTAATCGATATAACTAAGCCACTCGTGGCTAATCGATATAACTAAGCCACTCGTGGCTAATCGATATAAGTACGCCACTCGTGGCTAATCGATATAATTAAGCCACTCGTGGCTAATCGATATAATTAAGCCACTCGTGGCTAATCGATATAAGTACGCCACTCGTGGCTAATCGATATAAGTACGCCACTCGTGGCTAATCGATATAAGTACGCCACTCGTGGCTAATCGATATAAATAAGTCACTCGTGGCTAATCGATATAACTAAGCCACTCGTGGCTAATCGATATAATTAAGCCACTCGTGGCTAATCGATATAAGTACGCCACTCGTGGCTAATCGATATAACTAAGCCACTCGTGGCTAATCGATATAAGTACGCCACTCGTGGCTAATCGATATAATTAAGCCACTCGTGGATAATCGATATAAGTACGCCACTCGTGGCTAATCGATATAATTAAGCCACTCGTGGCTAATCGATATAACTAAGCCACTCGTGGCTAATCGATATAATTAAGCCACTCGTGGCTAATCGATATAAGTACGCCACTCGTGGCTAATCGATATAACTAAGCCACTCGTGGCTAATCGATATAAGTACGCCACTCGTGGCTAATCGATATAACTAAGCCACTCGTGGCTAATCGATATAAGTACGCCACTCGTGGCTAATCGATATAATTAAGCCACTCGTGGATAATCGATATAAGTACGCCACTCGTGGCTAATCGATATAATTAAGCCACTCGTGGCTAATCGATATAAGTACGCCACTCGTGGCTAATCGATATAATTAAGCCACTCGTGGATAATCGATATAAGTACGCCACTCGTGGCTAATCGATATAATTAAGCCACTCGTGGCTAATCGATATAAGTACGCCACTCGTGGCTAATCGATATAATTAAGCCACTCGTGGATAATCGATATAAGTACGCCACTCGTGGCTAATCGATATAATTAAGCCACTCGTGGCTAATCGATATAAGTACGCCACTCGTGGCTAATCGATATAAGTACGCCACTCGTGGCTAATCGATATAATTAAGCCACTCGTGGCTAATCGATATAAGTACGCCACTCGTGGCTAATCGATATAAGTACGCCACTCGTGGCTAATCGATATAATTAAGCCACTCGTGGCTAATCGATATAATTAAGCCACTCGTGGCTAATCGATATAATTAAGCCACTCGTGGCTAATCGATATAAGTACGCCACTCGTGGCTAATCGATATAATTAAGCCACTCGTGGCTAATCGATATAAGTACGCCACTCGTGGCTAATCGATATAAGTACGCCACTCGTGGCTAATCGATATAATTAAGCCACTCGTGGCTAATCGATATAAGTACGCCACTCATGGCTAATCGATATAACTAAGCCACTCGTGGCTAATCGATATAACTAAGCCACTCGTGGCTAATCGATATAATTAAGCCACTCGTGGCTAATCGATATAATTAAGCCACTCGTGGCTAATCGATATAACTAAGCCACTCGTGGCTAATCGATATAACTAAGCCACTCGTGGCTAATCGATATAATTAAGCCACTCGTGGCTAATCGATATAAGTACGCCACTCGTGGCTAATCGATATAATTAAGCCACTCGTGGCTAATCGATATAAGTACGCCACTCGTGGCTAATCGATATAAGTACGCCACTCGTGGCTAATCGATATAATTAAGCCACTCGTGGCTAATCGATATAAGTACGCCACTCATGGCTAATCGATATAACTAAGCCACTCGTGGCTAATCGATATAACTAAGCCACTCGTGGCTAATCGATATAAGTACGCCACTCGTGGCTAATCGATATAAATAAGTCACTCGTGGCTAATCGATATAACTAAGCCACTCGTGGCTAATCGATATAATTAAGCCACTCGTGGCTAATCGATATAACTAAGCCACTCGTGGCTAATCGATATAACTAAGCCACTCGTGGCTAATCGATATAATTAAGCCACTCGTGGCTAATCGATATAATTAAGCCACTCGTGGCTAATCGATATAACTAAGCCACTCGTGGCTAATCGATATAACTAAGCCACTCGTGGCTAATCGATATAATTAAGCCACTCGTGGCTAATCGATATAAGTACGCCACTCGTGGCTAATCGATATAATTAAGCCACTCGTGGCTAATCGATATAATTAAGCCACTCGTGGCTAATCGATATAAGTACGCCACTCGTGGCTAATCGATATAATTAAGCCACTCGTGGCTAATCGATATAAGTACGCCACTCGTGGCTAATCGATATAATTAAGCCACTCGTGGCTAATCGATATAAGTACGCCACTCGTGGCTAATCGATATAATTAAGCCACTCGTGGCTAATCGATATAATTAAGCCACTCGTGGCTAATCGATATAACTAAGCCACTCGTGGCTAATCGATATAACTAAGCCACTCGTGGCTAATCGATATAATTAAGCCACTCGTGGCTAATCGATATAAGTACGCCACTCGTGGCTAATCGATATAATTAAGCCACTCGTGGCTAATCGATATAAGTACGCCACTCGTGGCTAATTGATATAATTAAGCCACTCATGGCTAATCGATATAAGTACGCCACTCGTGGCTAATCGATATAATTAAGCCACTCGTGGCTAATCGATATAAGTACGCCACTCGTTACTAATCGATATAATTAAGCCACTCGTGGCTAATCGATATAAGTACGCCACTCGTGGCTAATCGATATAAGTACGCCACTCGTGGCTAATCGATATAATTAAGCCACTCGTGGCTAATCGATATAAGTACGCCACTCGTGGCTAATCGATATAATTAAGCCACTCGTGGCTAATCGATATAAGTACGCCACTCGTGGCTAATCGATATAATTAAGCCACTCGTGGCTAATCGATATAATTAAGCCACTCGTGGCTAATCGATATAACTAAGCCACTCGTGGCTAATCGATATAACTAAGCCACTCGTGGCTAATCGATATAATTAAGCCACTCGTGGCTAATCGATATAAGTACGCCACTCGTGGCTAATCGATATAATTAAGCCACTCGTGGCTAATCGATATAACTAAGCCACTCGTGGCTAATCGATATAACTAAGCCACTCGTGGCTAATCGATATAATTAAGCCACTCGTGGCTAATCGATATAATTAAGCCACTCGTGGCTAATCGATATAACTAAGCCACTCGTGGCTAATCGATATAATTAAGCCACTCGTGGCTAATCGATATAACTAAGCCACTCGTGGCTAATCGATATAACTAAGCCACTCGTGGCTAATCGATATAAGTACGCCACTCGTGGCTAATCGATATAATTAAGCCACTCATGGCTAATCGATATAAGTACGCCACTCGTGGCTAATCGATATAATTAAGCCACTCGTGGCTAATCGATATAATTAAGCCACTCGTGGCTAATCGATATAATTAAGCCACTCGTGGCTAATCGATATAACTAAGCCACTCGTGGCTAATCGATATAATTAAGCCACTCGTGGCTAATCGATATAAGTACGCCACTCGTGGCTAATCGGTATAATTAAGCCACTCGTGGCTAATCGATATAAGTACGCCACTCGTGGCTAATCGATATAAATAAGTCACTCGTGGCTAATCGATATAACTAAGCCACTCGTGGCTAATCGATATAATTAAGCCACTCGTGGCTAATCGATATAACTAAGCCACTCGTGGCTAATCGATATAATTAAGCCACTCGTGGCTAATCGATATAAGTACGCCACTCGTGGCTAATCGATATAATTAAGCCACTCGTGGCTAATCGATATAACTAAGCCACTCGTGGCTAATCGATATAACTAAGCCACTCGTGGCTAATCGATATAAGTACGCCACTCGTGGCTAATCGATATAATTAAGCCACTCATGGCTAATCGATATAAGTACGCCACTCGTGGCTAATCGATATAACTAAGCCACTCGTGGCTAATCGATATAATTAAGCCACTCGTGGCTAATCGATATAAGTACGCCACTCGTGGCTAATCGGTATAATTAAGCCACTCGTGGCTAATCGATATAAGTACGCCACTCGTGGCTAATCGATATAAATAAGTCACTCGTGGCTAATCGATATAAGTACGCCACTCGTGGCTAATCGATATAAATAAGTCACTCGTGGCTAATCGATATAACTAAGCCACTCGTGGCTAATCGATATAATTAAGCCACTCGTGGCTAATCGATATAACTAAGCCACTCGTGGCTAATCGATATAATTAAGCCACTCGTGGCTAATCGATATAAGTACGCCACTCGTGGCTAATCGATATAATTAAGCCACTCGTGGCTAATCGATATAACTAAGCCACTCGTGGCTAATCGATATAACTAAGCCACTCGTGGCTAATCGATATAAGTACGCCACTCGTGGCTAATCGATATAAGTACGCCACTCGTGGCTAATCGATATAATTAAGCCACTCATGGCTAATCGATATAAGTACGCCACTCGTGGCTAATCGATATAATTAAGCCACTCGTGGCTAATCGATATAAGTACGCCACTCGTTACTAATCGATATAATTAAGCCACTCGTGGCTAATCGATATAATTAAGCCACTCGTGGCTAATCGATATAAGTACGCCACTCGTGGCTAATCGATATAATTAAGCCACTCGTTACTAATCGATATAATTAAGCCACTCGTGGCTAATCGATATAAGTACGCCACTCGTGGCTAATCGATATAAGTACGCCACTCGTGGCTAATCGATATAATTAAGCCACTCGTGGCTAATCGATATAATTAAGCCACTCGTGGCTAATCGATATAAGTACGCCACTCGTGGCTAATCGATATAACTAAGCCACTCGTGGCTAATCGATATAAGTACGCCACTCGTGGCTAATCGATATAATTAAGCCACTCGTTACTAATCGATATAATTAAGCCACTCATGGCTAATCGATATAAGTACGCCACTCGTGGCTAATCGATATAATTAAGCCACTCGTGGCTAATCGATATAAGTACGCCACTCGTTACTAATCGATATAATTAAGCCACTCGTGGCTAATCGATATAATTAAGCCACTCGTGGCTAATCGATATAAGTACGCCACTCGTGGCTAATCGATATAATTAAGCCACTCGTTACTAATCGATATAATTAAGCCACTCGTGGCTAATCGATATAAGTACGCCACTCGTGGCTAATCGATATAAGTACGCCACTCGTGGCTAATCGATATAATTAAGCCACTCGTGGCTAATCGATATAATTAAGCCACTCGTGGCTAATCGATATAAGTACGCCACTCGTGGCTAATCGATATAACTAAGCCACTCGTGGCTAATCGATATAAGTACGCCACTCGTGGCTAATCGATATAATTAAGCCACTCGTTACTAATCGATATAATTAAGCCACTCGTGGCTAATCGATATAAGTACGCCACTCGTGGCTAATCGATATAAATAAGTCACTCGTGGCTAATCGATATAACTAAGCCACTCGTGGCTAATCGATATAAGTACGCCACTCGTTACTAATCGATATAATTAAGCCACTCGTGGCTAATCGATATAATTAAGCCACTCGTGGCTAATCGATATAAGTACGCCACTCGTGGCTAATCGATATAATTAAGCCACTCGTGGCTAATCGATATAAGTACGCCACTCGTGGCTAATCGATATAATTAAGCCACTCGTGGCTAATCGATATAATTAAGCCACTCGTGGCTAATCGATATAAGTACGCCACTCGTGGCTAATCGATATAATTAAGCCACTCGTGGCTAATCGATATAATTAAGCCACTCGTGGATAATCGATATAACTAAGCCACTCGTGGCTAATCGATATAAGTACGCCACTCGTGGCTAATCGATATAATTAAGCCACTCGTGGCTAATCGATATAAGTACGCCACTCGTGGCAAATCGATATAATTAAGCCACTCGTGGCTAATCGATATAATTAAGCCACTCGTGGATAATCGATATAAGTACGCCACTCGTGGCTAATCGATATAATTAAGCCACTCGTGGATAATCGATATAAGTACGCCACTCGTGGCTAATCGATATAATTAAGCCACTCGTGGCTAATCGATATAAGTACGCCACTCGTGGCTAATCGATATAAATAAGTCACTCGTGGCTAATCGATATAACTAAGCCACTCGTGGCTAATCGATATAATTAAGCCACTCGTGGCTAATCGATATAAGTACGCCACTCGTGGCTAATCGATATAATTAAGCCACTCGTGGATAATCGATATAAGTACGCCACTCGTGGCTAATCGATATAATTAAGCCACTCGTGGCTAATCGATATAAGTACGCCACTCGTGGCTAATCGATATAATTAAGCCACTCGTGGCTAATCGATATAAGTACGCCACTCGTGGCTAATCGATATAAATAAGTCACTCGTGGCTAATCGATATAACTAAGCCACTCGTGGCTAATCGATATAATTAAGCCACTCGTGGCTAATCGATATAAGTACGCCACTCGTGGCTAATCGATATAATTAAGCCACTCGTGGCTAATCGATATAAGTACGCCACTCGTGGCTAATCGATATAATTAAGCCACTCGTGGATAATCGATATAAGTACGCCACTCGTGGCTAATCGATATAATTAAGCCACTCGTGGCTAATCGATATAAGTACGCCACTCGTGGCTAATCGATATAATTAAGCCACTCGTGGCTAATCGATATAATTAAGCCACTCGTGGATAATCGATATAAGTACGCCACTCGTGGCTAATCGATATAATTAAGCCACTCGTGGCTAATCGATATAAGTACGCCACTCGTGGCTAATCGATATAATTAAGCCACTCGTGGATAATCGATATAAGTACGCCACTCGTGGCTAATCGATATAATTAAGCCACTCGTGGCTAATCGATATAAGTACGCCACTCGTGGCTAATCGATATAAATAAGTCACTCGTGGCTAATCGATATAAGTACGCCACTCGTGGCTAATCGATATAATTAAGCCACTCGTGGCTAATCGATATAAGTACGCCACTCGTGGCTAATCGATATAAATAAGTCACTCGTGGCTAATCGATATAACTAAGCCACTCGTGGCTAATCGATATAATTAAGCCACTCGTGGCTAATCGATATAAGTACGCCACTCGTGGCTAATCGATATAATTAAGCCACTCGTGGCTAATCGATATAACTAAGCCACTCGTGGCTAATCGATATAACTAAGCCACTCGTGGCTAATCGATATAATTAAGCCACTCGTGGCTAATCGATATAATTAAGCCACTCGTGGCTAATCGATATAACTAAGCCACTCGTGGCTAATCGATATAACTAAGCCACTCGTGGCTAATCGATATAACTAAGCCACTCGTGGCTAATCGATATAATTAAGCCACTCGTGGCTAATCGATATAAGTACGCCACTCGTGGCTAATCGATATAATTAAGCCACTCGTGGATAATCGATATAAGTACGCCACTCGTGGCTAATCGATATAATTAAGCCACTCGTGGCTAATCGATATAAGTACGCCACTCGTGGCTAATCGATATAATTAAGCCACTCGTGGCTAATCGATATAAGTACGCCACTCGTGGCTAATCGATATAAATAAGTCACTCGTGGCTAATCGATATAACTAAGCCACTCGTGGCTAATCGATATAATTAAGCCACTCGTGGCTAATCGATATAAGTACGCCACTCGTGGCTAATCGATATAATTAAGCCACTCGTGGCTAATCGATATAAGTACGCCACTCGTGGCTAATCGATATAATTAAGCCACTCGTGGCTAATCGATATAAGTACGCCACTCGTGGCTAATCGATATAAGTACGCCACTCGTGGCTAATCGATATAACTAAGCCACTCGTGGCTAATCGATATAATTAAGCCACTCGTGGCTAATCGATATAAGTACGCCACTCGTGGCTAATCGATATAATTAAGCCACTCGTGGCTAATCGATATAAGTACGCCACTCGTGGCTAATCGATATAATTAAGCCACTCGTGGCTAATCGATATAAGTACGCCACTCGTGGCTAATCGATATAAGTACGCCACTCGTGGCTAATCGATATAACTAAGCCACTCGTGGCTAATCGATATAATTAAGCCACTCGTGGCTAATCGATATAAGTACGCCACTCGTGGCTAATCGATATAATTAAGCCACTCGTGGCTAATCGATATAAGTAAGCCACTCGTGGCTAATCGATATAATTAAGCCACTCGTGGATAATCGATATAAGTACGCCACTCGTGGCTAATCGATATAACTAAGCCACTCGTGGCTAATCGATATAACTAAGCCACTCGTGGCTAATCGATATAATTAAGCCACTCGTGGCTAATCGATATAAGTACGCCACTCGTGGCTAATCGATATAATTAAGCCACTCGTGGCTAATCGATATAAGTACGCCACCCGTGGCTAATCGTATAATTAAGCCACTCGTGGCTAATCGATATAATTAAGCCACTCGTGGCTAATCGATATAAGTACGCCACTCGTGGGTAATCGATATAAATACGCCACTCGTGGCTAATCGATATAAGTACGCCACTCGTGGCTAATCGATATAAGTAAGCCACTCGTGGCTAATCGATATAATTAAGCCACTCGTGGATAATCGATATAAGTACGCCACTCGTGGCTAATCGATATAATTAAGCCACTCGTGGCTAATCGATATAAGTACGCCACTCGTGGCTAATCGATATAATTAAGCCACTCGTGGATAATCGATATAAGTACGCCACTCGTGGCTAATCGATATAATTAAGCCACTCGTGGCTAATCGATATAACTAAGCCACTCGTGGCTAATCGATATAAGTACGCCACTCGTGGCTAATCGATATAACTAAGCCACTCGTGGCTAATCGATATAACTAAGCCACTCGTGGCTAATCGATATAATTAAGCCACTCGTGGCTAATCGATATAAGTACGCCACTCGTGGCTAATCGATATAATTAAGCCACTCGTGGCTAATCGATATAAGTACGCCACTCGTGGCTAATCGTATAATTAAGCCACTCGTGGCTAATCGATATAATTAAGCCACTCGTGGCTAATCGATATAAGTACGCCACTCGTGGCTAATCGATATAATTAAGCCACTCGTGGCTAATCGATATAACTAAGCCACTCGTGGCTAATCGATATAACTAAGCCACTCGTGGCTAATCGATATAATTAAGCCACTCGTGGCTAATCGATATAACTAAGCCACTCGTGGCTAATCGATATAATTAAGCCACTCGTGGCTAATCGATATAAGTACGCCACTCGTGGCTAATCGATATAAATACGCCACTCGTGGCTAATCGATATAATTAAGCCACTCGTGGATAATCGATATAAGTACGCCACTCGTGGCTAATCGATATAATTAAGCCACTCGTGGCTAATCGATATAAGTACGCCACTCGTGGCTAATCGATATAATTAAGCCACTCGTGGCTAATCGATATAAGTACGCCACTCGTGGCTAATCGATATAATTAAGCCACTCGTGGCTAATCGATATAAGTACGCCACTCGTGGCTAATCGATATAAATAAGTCACTCGTGGCTAATCGATATAACTAAGCCACTCGTGGCTAATCGATATAATTAAGCCACTCGTGGCTAATCGATATAAGTACGCCACTCGTGGCTAATCGATATAACTAAGCCACTCGTGGCTAATCGATATAACTAAGCCACTCGTGGCTAATCGATATAATTAAGCCACTCGTGGCTAATCGATATAACTAAGCCACTCGTGGCTAATCGATATAACTAAGCCACTCGTGGCTAATCGATATAATTAAGCCACTCGTGGCTAATCGATATAACTAAGCCACTCGTGGCTAATCGATATAATTAAGCCACTCGTGGCTAATCGATATAAGTACGCCACTCGTGGCTAATCGATATAATTAAGCCACTCGTGGCTAATCGATATAAGTACGCCACTCGTGGCTAATCGATATAATTAAGCCACTCGTGGCCGGAAGAGAGTATATGGAATGGTAACCCCGGAGGAGAGTATATTGAATGGTAACCCCGGAGGAGAGTATATGGAATGCTAACCCCGGAGGAGAGTATATTGAATGGTAACCCCGGAGGAGAGTATATGGAATGGTAACCCCGGAGGAGAGTATATGGAATGGTAACCCCGGAGGAGAGTATATGGAATGGTGTCTATTTTTGTAAAATATTTCAAAAAATGTATTTGTTAGTCCACGTGCAATTTAGTCCAATTTTTTGGTTAGCAGAATTAGTTCTGCTTGAAAAATTTTCAAATTTTTTGATAGGTCTATTTTTGTAAAATATTTCAAAAAATGTATTTGTTAGTCCACGTGCAATTTAGTCCAATTTTTTGGCTAGCAGAATTAGTTCTGCTTGAAAAATTTTCAAATTTGTTGATAGGTCTATTTTTGTAAAATATTTCAAAAAATGTATTTGTTAGTCCACGTGCAATTTAGTCCAATTTTTTGGTTAGCAGAATTAGTTCTGCTTGAAAAATTTTCAAATTTTTTGATAGGTCTATTTTTGTAAAATATTTCAAAAAATGTATTTGTTAGTCCACGTGCAATTTAGTCCAATTTTTTGGTTAGCAGAATTAGTTCTGCTTGAAAAATTTTCAAATTTTTTGATAGGTCTATTTTTGTAAAATATTTCAAAAAATGTGTTTGTGAAATAAAAATAATTTATGAATAGATGAATGAAAAACAATTTAATTCTTAAAAATATGTCAAATATAATAACGAATTATAGAATTTTTTTGATCTTTCCATTTTCCGAAGGAAAAGAGGACTTCCTTAAAAAATCAGCGATGAATATTTAAATAAGGAATAAAAAATTTTGGAAAAAGAAGACAAACAAAAAAAATAATCAAATGAATCAAAGAAAATAAAAAATGTAGATAACTTATACTGCATTCAAATTTCCATTCTTTTTAGTCGATTTTCTTCTGCTGATTTTTTGCCTTTTCGATTTATTTTCCTGACTCTCTTCGCTAACATCTATAAAAAAGAACTGATAAGTCAGATATAATTTTTTATTTATATTTATAATTAGGGCTGGGTTGATAAGAATCCCGAAATATAGGCATAAAATAATGACATAAAACTAGACAAATATTGGTATAATTTGAAAAAGTTGGCAAAATATTGATGAAAATTTTTTTAAAAATCCAAAATTTTTCCTAAAAAATGTAAAATTTAATAAATTTTT
The DNA here is from genome assembly GCA_030063045.1 of Pratylenchus scribneri. Taxonomy (NCBI): domain Eukaryota; kingdom Metazoa; phylum Nematoda; class Chromadorea; order Rhabditida; family Pratylenchidae; genus Pratylenchus; species Pratylenchus scribneri. The sequence goes on from JAQSEB010000009.1 coordinate 720,437, forward strand.
CCAAAATCTTCAAAATATTGACAAAAATGGCCAAAAATTGTCAAAAAAATGCCGGAATATTGACATAAATATTGATGGCCAAAAAAGGACAAAATATTAATGAATATTGATTTTTAAAAAAAACTGGTAAACATGTTTTATGTTGGTTTAAAGCTATTTTAAGTTCGCAAGAAAAATATTGATATCAATATAAAATCCCAACCCTATTTATAATAGAGATAATCATTCATCTAAAATTACTTTATTGCTTTTTAAAATGTCAATAATATCAGTCACCTTTTATTGTTGGCGAATTATTATTATTATACATCATTTGTTGTTGATCCGAGTTTGAATATTGGTCATTTTCATTGGTTAAATCTGAATCAATTCAAATTCTTTAATATTTCTCTTTCTCACTTGCCAGCATATTTCCTTTTTTTGATACATATTCTTTTTTCCAAATGTCTCTCCAAATTTCCTTTACGCGAGAAATATTCATTGCAATTTGGGCATTTAAATGGTGTAATTCCTTTTCTTTTGCATTTTTTCATATTGTTCAAATGCGCTGTCAATTTGTCTTTCCGCTTGAAACCCATTCCACATTTTGGGCAGAAATGTGACTTTTCCTCTAAAATTTTTATGAGAATATATATATTTAAAAATTAATAATGCTCACAAATTTTTACTCACCTCGCTCATGGCGTATCCTATTCGATATATTCGCAAATAATTTTCCACAACAATTGCATTTTAATGGATTTTCACGAACTAAATTGGAAAAAGTGATCAAAATTTTATGTTAATTTCACAGAAAATATACTAATAGCCATTTCCAATTAATTATAAATAAACATAAAATTCTCACCCCCATATGAATTTTTGTCAGATAAGCATTTTTCTCAGTATATAAATTTTTAATATTTACTTAAAAAATTGGAAAAATACGTTCATAGGGCCCAGACGCCAAATCATACAAATGATATACCATTCGATAGAGCTCGTCGAGTTGTATAAGAATATGCATAAAAAATTGTAGTATAACGGGTTAGATCTGGTTTTGGGGCGTGACCATAGTAAGTGTGAAGCCTGCTGAGCCCCAGAGGGGACAAGGAGGAATGACGAGGAATTGTGGAATGGGATTTAGGAAAGGTGGAATTGCAATAAACCCGGGCCCTGGGCCATGCTAAGTCCCCAAACCCCCATTAAGTCAAGCGAATAAATAACTTTATTTATCTGGATTAATCACTCGAGAGCGAAGATAAATGGGACAATTCTCGGTGGTTGGAAATCGGGATGAGAAGATGAACTGAATTGACTGGCATCGGGGGAGAACAATTCTCTGGGGGCAATGGGAGGAGCAATAGCCATTAGATGTGAAGAGGTGGGATTAAGATGTGAATGAATGATAATAATGGTAAATGGAAATCAGGTGAGTGTGGGCCAAATAATAAATTATCCAAATGCGCGAGCCCCTTACACCATTAACGCGCAGTTCTCTCGCGCCCAGACACCCTTTATAAGGAATGGGAAAGGAATGAGAACTTGGTCGAGTCACAGTCAGTGATATGTGAATGTTTCCATCTTATATTGTGTATTTTATCACCAACTGAATAAACATCTGCTCGGCCCAAGAACATACAAATCCGAGTCATTACAAAAATTTTGCGGCAATGATTTTTGGCCAAATTATGGCCACTCGAAAATCGAAAAAGTGAAGGTCCCCCCTTTGGGTCGAAAAAGTTCAAAATTTTTATATGGACATATTATAGCTCAATCGACGCGTCTCGATGAGCAGAATCCAAATCTGTCATCGTTTTTGCATAAAATCCAAAAATAAAAAAGTTATGAAACAAATTGCGCAAAGGAAATACGGATTGGAACTGCTCCGGTGGGCATTTCAGAGTGGACTCCTCCGTGTGCTCCGCCTCCGCGCGACCAGACGAGCGCTTGGCTCGCTGCGCTCGCCAAGCACTCGTCCAGTTCCCGCGCTTCGGCTACGCACACTCCGGAGTCCACTCTTACATTCCTCCGCAGTTCCAACACATTCCAGCGAGACAAAAATGGCCATAACTTTTTTAGTTTTGAGTTTTATGCGAACTAATGATAGATTCGGGCTCCTCTCATCGAGACGCGTCGATTAAGGTATGACATGACCGAAAACAAAATTTGAAAATTTTTTGACCAAAGGGGGGATCCTTCACTTCCATGGGTAAATGAATTTTAATTGGCCATAACTTGGCCAAAAGTCGTAGCCGCGCAGATTTTTTTGCATATACGTATTCAGCTCGTCAAGACGCGTCGAATGATATATCATTTGTATGATTTCGCGTCTGGGCCCTATGAACGTATTTTACCAAAAAATTTATACAAAAATTTTATTTACATTTATTCTTGGAATTTTGTTGACTGTTAATCGCGTTCACATTTTTTGTTGGATTCGAAGAGGTTCCTATTGTGATTGGCTATAAATATTTTTCATTAAATAAAATTAAATTTTTCTCAAAACTCACTTCACAGGTTGGGATCACCTTCTTCCTTTTCTTAGATGCATTTTGTTTAGTCCAGGGTTTCCATTCTTCCTTAATTTAAAAGAAAAGTCCTTACAATTTGATAACAGTCCTTAAAAAATTAAAAATGCCTTATTCCATAAGAATGTCTTTACAAATCCAAGATTGCTCTTAATGCCCCAATATTCCTTATAAATAAAAATTTTTGGCAAGTTTGTATAAATAATTACTTACTCCGCTAGAATCCGTAGATGCTTGAATGTGACTTTCTACTGACTTCGATGAGGAATCAACTGAGATTGGCTGAATATTTTGCATTGGATTCAGCTGTTCCATTTGTTCATTATTCATTGTAATCTTATTGGGTGATTTTTGTTGTGTTGATGATGAATGTTGGGCATTTTCATCAATGGCTGAGGCCAACATACTCAACCCATCAAATCCATCAGATTTCTCCGAATTTTGTTGCGAATTTTCATCCAATTTACTTTTGTCTTGATCTTTTTTTGATGGTCCAGCATCATTTCCTCCGGCACAAATTATTGGAACAATTTTTGAACAAATTAATAAAATACAAATGAATTTTTTCATATTTAATGCTTAAAAATAAAAATAATTTAAAAATATCATAAATGACCGGATAAAACATTTTCAACAAATCTTCCTCTTTGTGGAAATGGATAAGACATTTGGACAATTCGATTATTTTTTTATAAAAATTTGAGCCCAAAAAGAGTCTGGCGCGCTGTTCCCATTAACTTCTTTAGCCATTGGAAAGCTTTTATTTATCCACCGGCCTCAAAAATAAATGATCACCCCACCCCCCCCCCCAACCAAATCCTTCCTTCATATCCCTAAATTATGCTCCATTTTGTTCTGGGCCCAATTCACCCCCACCATCTCCCCCAATTCCAATTCTTTCCTCCAAGACGCATTTTGGTGACCAGTGACCATATTTAGGACAATTTGCTCCTCAAGCCTTCTCCATTGAAGATATATCTAGGATAATATTTTTTTCTTGATCATTGGATTGGTTCAAAACAAACAACATTTTACCTTTGATCAATATGCACATATTCCGCCCGATGGTTGATCAATTGTACTACATATTCCCAGAGAGCATTGATTTTTGTACTGCTGATATGAAAAAGGAAGATGCAAAATTCCAAAATAATCAAAAACATTTAACCGCATAGTTTTTAACTTACAAGTTTTATTACCATATTAAATAAGTGTCTCTCTTAACAAAAATTTAATCAATTTTCTATTGTAAATTCGTTGAGTTCTGATTTGTTAATCAAATTATATAGGATTTATATGCTATCTTGACACCATAATTCTAGGACAGAGCATATTGAATTGTAAATCTGGACTGGAACAATGCTATCCTTTATGAATTTTATGGTTATGGCCAATCCGATTTCCCTAAATTTTTATCCGAGTCCACAGATCCGGAGATGAACGGTACCCTCACCGCCCTGGCTGGAATAAATAATTATTTCGAATTTTAGATTTTGGATGAAAATCAGGGAAAATAAATAAATAATTTTAATTCAAGACTTAATTTTTTATTTACATTTCCATTCAATTTTCGATTTTTCATTTGAAAAACCAAAATTCCAGTTACTCAATCAAACAATGTTTCTATAATAAAAATTGTATGTTGGAAGAGAAATTAAATAAATTTATTTTTGATTCAAATTTTCCATTTACTTTTTTTTAAAATTTTATTTTGAGATTTTATCTTATATAAAAAAAAATCAGCCGACAGTTTCGATTTTTGAACTGGTAGGTTCACAATCTCTTTGTTCTCAAATCGGCGCTTTAACCACTGCGCCACTACCGGCAATGCTGACACATCTTTGAAGCACTGGGATCTGCTGGGAATAGAGAAGAAAGAGAAAGTGGAGGGAACGGGAATGGAAGGGAAAGCAAAAGAAAATTGAGAATTTTTCAATAAGGAATTGGGCGGTATCGGTATTTTAGGCCAAAGTCTGTATTGGTTTTGGCCGGTATATCAGCCTAGTCAGTATTCGGTATCGTACAAAACAAAAAGGAAGTGTTCATAGCGGTTGAATGATTGGAGAAGTCTAACCTTAAATTTAAATCGACCATTCCGAAGTCAACGCTCAAATATTTGAATTATCTAGAAGCCAATTATTCGAAAATTAGTTAACCTACTTTCTATTTAACTGTCCCCCGGATTTTACCATTTAGCTGCGATAGATTGCCGCCTTAATAATGTACTATACTTTATGTATTTCTCTATCTCTAGCATTCAAATTCAAAGCTGTTCTTTTGTTGGTAAATTATTTTATTTTAATTCAAAAATGTCAAGAATGGTGAAAATTTAGTATACTCAAAATAAAAAATAATAAGGCTGAATATGATGTTTTCGAAAATTGAAAAAAATAATTTTAAGTAATGGGATTGTCGATTTGATTTAAAACAAATAAAATTGAGAAATGACCATACCATTAATAAAATGCATAATGTAAATTGAATTTCCGTTCTGTGCTTTTCTCAATCAAAATTCATCGAGCACAAAGGCACGAAGTAATTCGGGTATGGCCGCATCCAACCCAACCAAATCCATCATTCCACGGTCGCTTGGATCGGCAATTGTGAATTCGGTTGCGGTCATGCCCATAACGGCCAATTTTGCATCCGGAATGTCCATTGCTTGGCGATATTGACGAAGAGCCTCGAATGGGTGAATCTGTTAGGCAAAATTAGGGAATTAAATTAAATATTTAGTTTACAATTTACTTGTTTTTTTTTCAAAATTTCCTCAGGGGAAATAAATATTAGTTTTATAATATTTAATTTTTCAACACATTTCAAAGAAAATAAAAATGTTTTAACATAATTTTTATTTTACTAAATTTCGTGAATAAAATGATGTCAAATTAAATTTAGTATTTTTGAATTAACTCTAGAGAATAAATAAAATACTCTTCTGAATATGTCCCGAGGAAAATTTTTTCAAATTAATATCTCAAAATGGCTGGTGATCGGATATTGTAAAGATTGCAAAATAAATGCCTATTTGGGTGTTTCCGTTAAATTTTTACCAAAATGGAAATAAGAAAAGAACCTCAAAATAGATAATTTTTTATTTTTTTTTTTCACTTTTCTAGTGAAATTTTCCCGCAAAAGTACCAAATTAAGTAAAAATGTCCAAAAATTAAGCCAAAAAATGAATAAAAAAATGTTTAAAAACATTACTTGGATGCTTTTTGACCAATTCTGAAGTAAAATGCAATCAAAAAATAAGTCTTAACACTTTTTTCGCACAAAAATCACGAAATAAACTCACATCTCCACACCAAGTTTCATTGTCAGTGAAATATGAAACAATCGAATTCTTTTCGTTCCTTTTTGGCCCAAACCATTGGAAGGGCACAGTCCGTGCTTCCAAAATCCAAACCGTCTATGTATTCAACCATTTTCGTAACGCTGATCTCCCGGGTGAAAGGCAATGGAGTCAATTCGGATTCAAATGAGACACATTCAACCTGTGTTGAAAAAGGTAGAATTTACTTAAGAAAACTATTTGAATTTTGCACATTTTGGCCAATATCTCAACATTTTTTGAAACTATTAATAAAACTTTAATTGTTTTAAACCCTTTTTATAGAGAATTTTGAGGTTTGATCATAAAATGATTGGACCGAACACCGAAATATGATTGTGATAAGAAATTATGTGTAAAAAAGAAAATTTCCCGATTTTAGTCTATTTTTTTCCCTGGCATTTTTTTAATTAAATCAATTTAATTTAGATAATTAATTCATCCTAATCAAAAGCCAAAAATTGGTTAATTTAGCACAAATTATTTAAAATTATTTAGTAATCCCTAGCTCAAATTTGACAAATCTTTCGGTTAAAAAAATAATAGCCTTAAAGTGAAAAAGAGATAATTTAATAGAATCGACCTTTTCCTCGGTTCGCAAAAACACATTTGCCATCGCCGCAGATGCTTCCCGACAACTCAAAACACCTCCACTGATTGGGCTTTCCATACTGCCTGAACATAAAATAAAAAATAAAATCAAACATTATTTTCTAACGTACCGGACACATCCAATGCCAAACAATAACGTTTCCCAGTGGGCCGAACATTTTTGAAGGCCAACAGGAACATTTGGTCCAATGCTTGCACAATGCGTTCATTCGGCTTCCAACTCAATTTTCCCTTCACCCCGTGGCCTTGTTTATAGACTGAGGCGGCCAAAAGCACCGAAATTGGATGGATTCGTGCTCGGTGAATTGCCTCCTCATTGGCCAATTTTGTGCAGACCGAATCGATGTGTGGTCTGAACGGAAAAAAAGTTCACTTTTTAATTTATTTTTTAATTTATTTTTTAATTTATTTTTTAGTTTATTTTTTAATTTATTTTTTAATTTATTTTAATTTTTTAAATTAATTTTTTACATGTTTTCCGGCTCAGCCTCATCCAAAAGGCCGAGTGTGCCCAATTTGGACAGATTTCGGAGCAGAGCAGTCATTGGCATTTTTTCCAGAAGGGCAATCCAAACCTGAAAGAAAATTGAGAGATTATTTTCCATGGTTTTATGTTTTATTGAATTAAATGTCACATATTTGTGATTTAACCTAGGGCCTCCTCAATCAGTCATGATTTTTTTTTATAAAATGTCACATTTTCTTTAAAAAACGGTGCACTACAACTAGGCGTTGTCTCAGCTGGGCGACGTCGCTTGTAAGCTCATTAAGGACGAAATCATTATAGATGATTTTAGTGTCAAATTAGAGAGCTCACTGCTGGATATCGACAGATATAAGATTTATTTGTTTTATTCAGATTTGGTGGAATTGTGTTCAAAAAACGATGAAAGATTTCCAAATTTGTAATAATGTCTAAATGGTTTTTTAAGGTAAAACTGTGCTAATTCTAAACCAAGCCAAATAAATTTTATATCCAGCGATAGCCAGCAGTGAGCTCTTTAATTTGACACCAAAATCATCTACAACGGTTTCGTCCTTAATGAGTTACAATTACAAACGGTGTCGCTCAGTTGAATTGGACAGCATAAAAGTGACATAAAAAAGGAATAAATTCTTAAAAAACCTAATCTGATATATAATAATGTTTAAAACCCCTAAAATTGATCCCTATTAATTAATTTTTTAAATTTTCTTAAACCAAATCCTTCACATTCTTACCGTCTTGGAATTGAGCAATTTTGTAGGGACATGTTCACGGACGAGACCAAATTGTCGGATTAATTCGGCACAACGGCTTTCGCCTTCATTTGCATCATTCAATTGGCTTGCTTCCTTCACACGTCGAATGAATTCCAATGCCTCCGACGATTCTGCACATTTCAACATTGATTGGTTCAGGGAATAGTCGCAACGAGATTTTTTGATCAATGGTTTGGAATCATCGGCCGTTGTTGTTGAGGAGTCAGTTTGTTCCATTTTGGATTTCTTTTCATCAAATTCACCTAAAAAAAATTTGTTATTAATTTTTTTTTACTTTGAATCTTTTTATATTTAATTTACTAAAATTCCAATCATCAAAATATTTCAAAGTATTATTTTCTGAGAGCCATTCTCGACTCTTTCTGCCTTATTATCAAATTTGGTAACCACAATTCAAATAAATAATGAGCCAATTTAGAAGAAAATGGTATATAATTTGGTCACGGTTTGATCAAAATTAAATGGGTTTTAAACGGTTTAAACCGATTTTGATTTTTAGAATTGGTTAAATCTATAATAAAATGATTATCAAATGATGCAATCTTGAGGAGATCAATGGATTGTGGATTCGTTAAGGGTATTATAATAGGGTTTGAAGGTTTATAAACCATTAAACCGTTTTTCGAAACTTCCAATAATCTTTTCTACAAATTAAATATTTCCCCTTTATACAATCATTCAGATTGGTTTATTGGTGACTGAACAGTGATTTACCAAAAATGAGGACCCAAAAAATGGTCTCCCAACTATTCCATCCATCTTTATTTTTTACCATAAAATTCAATTTACCTGCAAATACCATTCGGCTATGCATTTTCGCATTGCTCGACCCCATCCGCCTCCTTGGCCATGTTTTTTTGAGGTGGAATTGGCAATTAATTCGCAATATTTGACGAATTGGAATAAATGTGTTGGAATGCGGCACACCTAAAAGAGATAAAATCATCACTTTTCAAATGTTTAAAAACACTTTTAGAGATATTTAATTTTTATAGAAACAGAGCGAATAGTTCTGACAACCAATTAAGTACCTTCTACCTTGGACCTTTTTTGGCCATAATTTAGCAATAAAGCAACCAATTTTAAGGGAGTTAAAGGTAACGGATAAGCCATTAAAAAACCCTAATCTCAAGAAATTGGCCTTCTTAAAAATTAAAAGCTTTGTAAAAAATGAGATTTCTTCCAAAAATTTTTGTTAATTTTTAAAGCTGGTTTTAGTAAAATGTAAAAACTAATTGTACAGAAAACTTTTGTTTTTCCATTGATATCGCTTCCCCAGAAGATTGGCTATCAATTGACGGTATGAATTCACCCAGAAAGTTCTTATAGAAAAAAAATTTAAGTTGTTTTCAACTATACTTAAAAATTGGGTATTTTTGGTTATCTGAGAGCAGATTTTTTCCTCTCTAAAATTACTCTAAGTTACCACAAAATTGGTCTACCCTACCTAAAATTTCAAAAAATAATTTTCAAATCTACCCAGAACCAAGATAACCGAAAAGTACCCGAAATTCTAGCCCCTTACTTGAAAATTAATTTTCTCTCTTGGATTTTTGGGTAGATAAGAGTCTTGATTTTGAGTTGTGGTTCCAATAATCATTACTACCTTGCCAACCGCCTTCATCGCCGTTGTTTGCAATTCAATCATATATTGTTCGAATCTTGGGTCATCGCATTTCTCTTCCTCTTCCTTATTTTGACCTAATTCCATTTTAGCTTTGCCAACCGCAGTCGCATATGTTTTCTTTTCAGCCGGCTTATCTTCTTCCATTTTCTCTTCCACTGCTTCTTTAATTTTCTTCTTTTTAATTTCTTCTTTAATTTGTTTCGTTTTTTGATCCCCGGATTTCTGGCTTAATAAATTTTTCCGATCCTTCACATTGTATCGTGCGCAAAGTGCCAAGGCAAAGAGCAATGGGTCCTTGAAAAATTGGAATTTGTTATAAATTTTAGTTCAAATTTTTTATTAAAAAGGAGAAAAAGTTTTTTGCCGGAAGAATAAGTTCTTTTTGCCCCAATAACTTTTTATGCTTGATCCTAGAAAACAAAATCTTATATTAATAGAACTCATCGAAAAGCATTGTTTGATACTAATTCTGTTTGGGGGTTAAGCTAATGATAAAGTAGTTTCGAACCAGCAAAAACGGAACGGTCCAAAAGGTTATACCCTTAAATTTTGATAAAAACATAACAAATTATAAAACATTCGATGCGTTTTGACGAGATCTATTAAATGGTTATAAGGTTTGGGGGTTTAGGGTCAAGCACTAAAAAGTTATCTTCAAAAAAACTAATCTTTCGGCAAAAAAACCGCTGCCATTAAAAAAGCATTTTTCTTTGGGCTTAATTTGTAATGTTAAGCATGAATATTGGTTTCCATCATTGTCCAATGCAATTAATGCCAATTTTTGGTAAGCCCAATGCCAACATTTACCATTTTGTAGGATAGGTCACAAATTTGGGCAAATGTTGGCATTGACCCTTACCAAAATGGCTAAATATGCAATGATGTGAGGTCATATTCATGCTTATTAGCTTACAAAATTATTCAAAAAAAATTTTTTTTGATTTTCAAATCTTGTTAATTAACAAAAGAATGTTAACAATTTCAAACCTGTTTTGGTGCTCTTCCAGCCAATGAGATGTCGATTATTTCGCGCAATACAATGCCGCCTTTGCCTTCTCGAATGCATTCCATTATGGTGGCCATGTTCTCAATGGTCAATTCTTTCTGATTGGCATAATAGGTGCCACCGCTTGTGCCCAGAATGAGGAAACGACGAATTCGGGCCAAATCATCCACTTTGAAAACAAAGCCGCCCGCATTGTTTTGAACCTAATATTTAAAAATTAACTATTTTCTATTACTCAGAAAGGAAAATTATTGAATTTAACTGTGATTTATCAACTAAACATGTGTTTGGCCTCATTTTGTCATTTCATATTTGGCCATTTTGGTTAGGATAGGAAGGCAATGCCAACATTTGCCAAATATATAACCCCCAAATGGTAAATGTTGGCACTGGGCTTATCAAAAATTGGCATAAATTGCAATGGACAAAATTGAGGCCAACATTAGGATACTTTTGGGTTATCTATGTGAAGACGGTTTTGAAATGAATGGCCCACCTATTGATGTCAGATTATTAGGTTTACTGATACGTGAGATGATAACCTGTCCATGAGTGACCCGAACTCCACTCTACCGGATTATCCTTGGGGGTTACCGTTACTTTACCCCAGTAGACCCAAAAAAACTGCACATAGATTAGCCGCAGGTACCAAAATTACCCTAAACCCGAATGAATAAGTTTGTTTAAAGCAAAGCAATTTATTAATCTGATTCATATCGAAATTTTGGCACAATTTAAACTAGATAATATCCTTATAAATAATAGATAAAATTAAAACCTGATCATCCCGGATTTTGACCATTTGACGGGGAAGTTGTTCTTCTTCCTCATCCTCTGCTTGTTGCTGATGTTGTTCTGTTCCAATGGTCAAGTTTGCCAACTGTTGCAGAATGGACAATGACTCATTGATTGCTTCCATTCTGGTCTGACGATTATCACTCTCCTGTTCCTCCATTCTGGTTTGTTCTCCTAATATTTCGAATGGATTCTTTCCATGTTTTCGGACCATTTTTTTTGTTAAGCAGGAATTTTATAGGGTTGGAATGAAAATTTTATGAAATAAAGTTTCGCTTAAATATGCCAAATTTTGGAAGCCCACATAAAAAATTGATAAAAAAAATATTGTGAAATTATTTCAAAAGGTTGAATGAAAAATTATTTCAAAAACCTGACACGAATATGAATGATGCTGGTCGAAATGGGGAAAGGATTGAGATTAGGAAATTAGTAATTAAAAATGGCAGCAACTGCGGCGGGAACTGGGAATGATGCAATGAATGAAATATTTTGTTAAAAAGGAGAGAATGTGTTGTTGATTTCCAAATTTTGTTAAATTCGTTCCATTTTATGTTGGACTTGGACCTATATTGGCCTATGGAGTTTAGAATGGAGACGGGAGACCTGTTTATGAGACTAGTTTTATTTGTTTTCTTCTTTTTAAAGAGGTTTCAAGTTTTTAGTAAAATGATGAATTACAGGTCAAGGTTGGATGGATACACCTACCTTATGTTTATGGATGTAAATTTTGATTGTGAAATGTATTACTAAATTTAAAAAGGTTTATTTTTTATTCAAACCGGTTTAAATAAATTTTTGAAAAATATAGAATAAAAATTATTATAAAGGGAAAATTTATAAAGGTTTCACTTTCCCCTTTTTTCTGAACTCCGAAAATCATCCAAGCCAAGCCCTGGCCCAAGCCCTTACCCTTATTCAAATTCAAACAAAACTTTCATTTTTATTTTTTTCTTGTCAAGATTTTGTGTATTATATTTTTGGATATGGATGTAAAGGATTTCGTTTGGTGGTCCGACAATTCGTCAGTGCGACAATTCGGCAGTACGACAATTCGGCAGTGCGACAATTCGGCAGTGATTTTTTTTGTAAAAAAATATGTATTTAGGGACAATCGATGATGGGGAATCCGAATATGATATTGGTTTTTTAATAAAATAATTTTTTAAACCGTTTTCGGTTTACAAACCGGTTTGGAAAAATATGAACTTTAATATTTTGGGTCATATTATACACCAATCGACGCGTCTTGACGAGCTGATCACGAATCTGCCATTGGTTTCGCATAAAACCTAAAAATTAAAAAGTTAGGACCATTTATGTCATGAAGTAAGCACTTTATGCAAATTTAAGAGCATAACTTTTTTATTTTTAGGTTTTATGTGAAACCAATGGCAGATTCGTGATCAGCTCGTCAAGACGCGTCGATTGGTGTATAATATGACCCAAAATATTAAAGTTCATATTTTTCCAAACCGGTTTGTAAACCGAAAACGGTTTAAAAAATTATTTTATTAAAAAACCAATATCATATTCGGATTCCCCATCATCGATTGTCCCTAAATACATATTTTTTTACAAAAAAAAATCACTGCCGAATTGTCGCACTGCCGAATTGTCGTACTGCCGAATTGTCGCACTGACGAATTGTCATGGAACCTTTCGTTTTGTAGTGTTGTGTGAAAAAAGTATGAAATTGCATGATCCGAAAATCTTTCACAATTTTTCTTTTTGTACCTTTCCGCTCTTTTCCTTCAATTAATTAAAAATATAAATTTCAGGTTATTTCATTTTTCTTGTACATTAGTTTTAATAGTTGTATAGAAAACATCCTAAAAATGGCTGGTTCAAGCAAATTGGATTTCAGCAGCAATTCATCGGCAGCAGAAGAAAAATTACACGATAAAATGGCCATCAAGAATTATCAAACACCAACAACAACAAAAACCACAACATTATCAAGCAATATAATTGAACATTTACTTCCACCAGAGAATGATATGGGCAATATTGAATACAAGTCGCAATTGGTAAATTAAATTAAATGTAAAATAATTAATCAGAAATGTTTTAAAGATAAATCCATCTCTATCAAGGCTGCAACATTTGAGGTTATTCTTTTAAATTTTAATAAGGTTGCGAGAGTTATACAAAAATTATTAAATAAAAAATAAGTCAAAACAATTAAAAAATCATGGTTTCTGGAATTGAGATTTTTGAGATTTATTATGGGAGTGAAAAGGGATCCATGGTCAAATCCTATTCACATGCACATTACTAGCATTTTAACCTACTTAATTTAGAATTTGAATATATTGCTTTTAAGAATTTTCCTGTACTGCGAAATCAAACAATGAACACTTTTTTTCTAATTATTTTGAGTAAAATTCTGCATAACTCTCGCACTAGAGATTTAATCTTATTTTTTTTTATAATTCCATTTTTCTATTTTAGCACCCAGATGAAATGGCGGTAAAGAATGTTAATCAAAGCTTTTTTTATTAAATATTATTTGAGATTATGCGAAGGCGATGGTGAAGCAATTTATGAAATTGGTGTAAATGATGACGGAACATTCACTGGCTTAACCGAAAAACAAATGGAAGATTCGCTTCAAACAATTCAGGTAAAGTTGGAAGACAATTCGGATCAAGGTTTTTGTGACATAACTTTTGTATATTTGGCTGAATCCAAATAACCGGTACTTGTGCATTATCAGCTGGGGACATTGTTTTTGAATGCAGGGTCCCCCTTAGCCCTTACAGGTGATTAGGGTTACGAATAAGTGAAATCCCCTAAAAACGTTTACCCTGTACCGGATGACCTATAGGGGTTACCTTTATCTTTCCTCAGTTGACCTAAGAAAATTTGGACCTAATCATTTGTCATTTTAAAGAGGAAAATAGCGAATCAAATTAAATAATGATTGAGGAATGAAGATTGACCTATAACACTTATTTATAAGTAATAAATTTTATAAAAATACAAATAAAAAGGTCAAAATTTAATTACAAAAAAAGCAAATCAATTTGGCCAATCAATATTTTATTTGTTTTGCCATTTTCTACTCTTCAAAATGATATATTTAAATGATCAAAAAATATACAAAAGTTAAAACCAAAAACCTTGAGATTATACGAAATGTGTCGACACTTTTATTTTGCTTATAAAAATATAATGTTTAGAGTATGGCCTCATGTATAAATGCTGTTGTAACTATTCTAAACAAACGGGTTATTTACAATGTTGGCTGCGGAACGGAACCAAAATATTCAATTGAATTGCTCATTCGAAAGCTGCCAGATAGCAATTTGAAAGCGAATTTAAGGTTTTTAAGTCACATAAAACAGAAATTTTTTAATTTAAATTTTTTTTGAATTTTCAAAATTTTCTGATTTTTTGAATTTTCAAAATTTTCTCATTTTTTTGAAATTTCTGAACTTTTTTGAATTTTCAAAATTTGAATTTTTTTGAAATTTTAAAATTTCTGAAATTTTTTGAATTTTCAAAATTTTTTTTTGAATTTTCTAAATTTTCTGAATTTTTTTGAAATTACGCATTACAAGTTTCCACTAAACATCTTAAAATATTATTAAATTTATTTGTTTGTAGGATAGCCATAATTGGGAATGCCCAATCCGGGAAGTCAACACTTTGTGGAGTGCTCACCCAAGGCAAATTGGACAATGGGAATGGACAAGCACGCATTTCCATATTCAGGCATTTGCATGAATTCCGCTCCGGCAAAACATCGTCCATTTGCTTTGATTTGATCGGATTCACAAAAGATGGACAAGTAAGCTGCTGGTAGAATAAATTGGAGGATTTTTTGGCCATAACTTTCGTAAATTGTGGCCAATTAAATCATTAATATGTGATTTTAAAGAGTAGAAAATTGTGACTCAAATGATATGTTTATTGGCCAAACTACTAATAAATATTACAAAAATTATTAAAAAAAAAGTAATTGAAAAGCTAATTTTCAATTATATTTTTTGTAATGTTTTTCAATTTGGCGTTTGGCCATTCAATTTAGCAAACAATTCTTCATTTTTTACTCAAATGAATATTTTGTGATTTTGATTAGCCAACAAATAAAATTATAGGTCAAAAAACCTTGAGATTATATGGTTATACTTATGATAATATTTTAATTTTTTACAGTTGCTCAATTACAAAGAACATTCATTGGATGAATTGCTGGAACGATCATCAAAATTGGTTACATTAATCGGTTAGATTTATTGACGAGAAATTGTAAAAACATTTATGACCTAAAAACGAAAAAATACACCAAAATCAATCGGACAATTTTCGTCATCTTGGCCATAAACTTTCTGCGGCCAATTATAATTTAATTAAATCAATATTCTAAATGATTAACTAAATTTATGTTTTATAAAAATGACTTAAATCTTAAAAGATATTTCTCAAAATGTGTAAAATTCAAATAATCGATTTTTTTTTTAAAATTTAGATTTGGCCGGTGATCGCAAATTCTTGAAAACAACAATTTATGGTGTTTCTGGCTATAATCCGCATTATTGTGCGCTCACAATCAACGCCCGAATTCCAATTACGGCAATCACCCGGGAACATTATGGACTGGCAATGGCATTGGGCATTCCCATATTCATTGTTGTCACCAAAATTGATGTAATAAATGAAGCACAGCTGGAAAGGTGGTGTTTTTTTTTATTAATTAATCAGAACCAATAACCAGCGTCATTTTTCTGCTAATAAGGCTATACTAGCCATTTTATTGAAATCCGTCAAAAAATACTATTAAAAAAATTTCGATATAAAATACTTGTATTTGTTTCTATATCGGCGGTATTTTTCTGATTTAAAAAAATATTCTAAAAAATTCAACTAAGTTTTTGTTCACTCTTCACTTCGAGGAGTAATAAATATAAAGGAATTCCACTGATTCTTTACTTTTAATAATATTTATTCCCCAGTCAATTAGTAATTTGGGCAAGCCCACACAATTATTTTAAGCTATCAACAACTATAACTATGAACAACTAAAAATGAATGAGGATCGGGGAAAACAATTAAAAAAAAGGAAAGGATACAACTTCATAAAATGGGAAAATATTGTCACTTCGCCAAATTCTTTTCAAATCAATACCAAAGTTATCACAGAGGTAAGGTATCCCGTATCCCCGAGGTTGTTCATTTGCTACCGGTCCTCAGGGAAGTTGTAATAATTTTTGATGAGATTTCGAACGAACTTCCTCAAGCATGCTCCCTATATTACTCATAATGTAGCCCCATAGACAGTTAGTAACATCAACCTTGAAACTTGAATTTTCCATGAATTTTTTTTTTCATTTTTTAATCAGAAAAAATATCTTAAAAAATAACCTCAAAGAAAGTATTTTTAAAAACAACCCTGTAGAATGTATTTGTGTTAAAGACAATCCAGACAAAAATTAATTACATTTTTTGATTAAATTAATATACAATTTTTTCCATTGCAGGATATTGGAATTTGTGGAAAAAAGATTGGTTGGATGTACAGAATATTCTTTTCAAAGAATCACCAACAAAGAGGATGCTGAAAGGTACTAACTTCTTTTATAATTTTGATTTAGTTTATTTTATGTGTGCCAGAATTATGCTTTTTTAAATATTTCCCATGACCCATGGGTTTAATTAGGAATTCTAAGGATGAATATTGGCTTCTATTTAGTCCAATACAATTTGTACCAATTTTTGGTAAGTCCAATGCCAACATTTACCATTGTGGATAGGTCATACATTTGGTAAATCTTGGCATTGCCACCTTACCAAAAATGGCAAGGTCAAATTCATATTTATTAGCTTAGAAAATTATTCCAGAAAATTATGAAAATTTTCGTTACACCTATAATAACTATGAATGTTGGCACACATAAACTCACTTTTTTAATAATTACTAATTCCACTATTCTAATTCCCCTATTATTTTAGTTCTGCATTATCCATGCCTTCTTCATCAGAAATCCCAGTTTTTTGCATTTGTAAGAGAATTTTTAACCCCTTTAATTTTAAAATAATTTCAATTTTTCCAGCAAATGTTACGGGTCAAAATTTGGATATTCTTTCACATTTTTTGGCTCATTTGCCACAACTTGACTGCCTTCCCCTATTGAAAAATGTTGAATCTCAAAAACAACAAAGGTGTTCTTCTTATTCACCGGCAGCTGCAGAGGAATTGCCACTTTTTTATATTGAGGAAATTTTTCGGTCAGAAAAGGTATAGTTTGGCCTTTTTTTACGAAAACAGTTCCATAATACGAAAAATTAATTTTAAAAATCATTATTTTAATTTTGTTACTTTTCGGTACCTGTTCGCAAAAGCAAATTTTTAACACCCCTCAAGAAGTGCCTCTATTGTCTATTCATTATACAATATCGTCATTGGATGGCTCTTATATTCCCTATAAGGCCTTAAAGTGATCATCTAAAATCTTTTAGACAACTTTTAACCACCCCGTAAAATTAATTTTAGGGAAATTATTGTGTGATAGGGATAGGGGATAAAATCCTTGTACTGAAAACCGATAAGTAAGGCTAAATTTTTTTACTTTTTCACCTTTTTTTTGCATAAATTTTGATGAGAAAAACAAATAAATAATGTTTTTTGAGCATCAATTTCATTTTTTTTTAAATAATTTGACTTATTTTTCCTATTTTGGCATTTTTGGGGAAAATAAAAACAACAATTATCTCTTTTGTTGTTTTCGTAACCAATTTTGGCAAATTTCGCAAAAACCTAAATATAAATATTGAACTAGTTTACGATTTTTGAACCTAAAAATCCTAGTCCCACTTGTAATTGTCTATTTTAATTTGTTTATCAACATTTTTAAGGTTGGCACCATCATTTGTGGATTATTGGCCGAAGGAAATATGGCTGAGGGTGACCGAGTCAAATTCGGTCCCAATTCCCGAGGGGAATATTGCACAGCAACCATCGAAAGTATTCATCGGAATAAGCAACCTGTGTTGAGGATTGTGGCCGGTGACAGTGCATCAATTGTTCTACGTGGTCCATCCAATGATTATTTGAATGCCATTTTACGGAGGGTGAGTTTCCCAACGGCAAAAATTTTATCCAAAAATGGTTCTTCGGGGAAAATGATAGCCAAAAAGGGCTAAAAAATAACAAAATAGGGCATTTGGATTTGGATAATCCTTGCCTGAGTTGTTGAGGGAGACATTTTACGCACTATGAATTAGGCTAACCTAAAGCGAAAGGTTTAGAGTGAAAATAATTTTAAATTTTCCAAATGAATACCATTTAAAAAATTTGGTTTCATTTTATATCCGTAATTGGTATGATTTGATTAGTGAATTAATTAGTGGATTTGATTGGGAATTGGCAAAAATGTATGACCAAAAATACAGCAAAACGGTTTTCGTTTTTTGTCCAAAACATTCTAGCCAATTATAATTTGATCCACTCATTTTGATATTAAAAAGCTCGAATCCAATAAAATAAATAAAAATATATTTTTAATACTTATAAAGATTGATGAGATATTGGCCAAAAAGTTTCAAAATTCGGGTACCAATATAAAATGTTTTAAAATTCATTCAATAATTTTAATATTTTCACAGGGAATGGTGGTCATCAATGAATTCAGCGATGAAATGTTCTGTTGGAAATTCAAAGCACGCTTCTATTTATTGCAACATTTTGGTGAACTTTTCATTGGCTTCCAAGGAACAAGTTAGCAAAACTTTTATTTATTTGTCAAAAAAACATTGCAAGTGTATAAAAAGGATACTCAGTCGTTAAATCTTGTCTAGACGCATCATTTGAATATATTTTGGTTTGGGTTTAACCAATTCTAACTTCGTTTTGAACCATTAAACCAAAATGGGTTAAACCGTTTGAAACCCTTTAATTTTGACCAAACTATGACCAAATTATATACCAAATTTTGAACATCTCAATCTAATTGGGTATATGGTTTGTAATTATAGGACAAACCGTTCCTTAAACCATTTGAACTCGTTTTTTCGACAAATTAAGTATTTCTTTATTTTCATCGAAAATTTTTGTTTTAAGTTTACATTGGCTCCCTGCGTCGAACTGTAACAATTGTGGATTTTGATGAGGCTTCAATCACCGAATGCAAATGGTACCGGGGAGTAACATTCAAATTTGTGCAACAACCGGAATATGTTCGCGTTGGAATGCCACTGATTTTCCGAGAACGTACAACAAAAGCATATGGAATTATTGATGAAACAGTGTCACTTTAGAATAAAAAGAATGAAGGAAATAGTATAGAAATCATTATTGATTATAGAGAGAAATTATTTTTCAACAATGTTTTTTTTTATTTTAAATGCCAATTTTTTTACATTGTACTTTTCCTTACCATTATCATTTTGCTTATACACTGGTTATATTATACCTGCTAATTTTTCACCAAATTACACTGCAATTATTTTTTTTTTATTAATAATCACCTGCTTTTATTTATAGTAACACCTCAATTTATTCAATTAGTAGCCTCATTTTGTTTATTTATTCATCTTATTAAAATTTAGTGCGGAAAATGTCAATTTTCACGATGATCAAATGTCTCATTGATATCTAATAAATCAGAAATAGGTTTTAGACCCTACAAACCTTATCAATTTGTAAATCTCATCAAGACGCTTCGAATGGTATCCGGTTTGTAGGGTTTAAAACTGGTCCCTAATTTATTAGAGGTCAATGAGACATTTGATCCGTCTTGACGATTTCGTCAAAATTAGGGGTCGGCAAAGTTCACTTGTTGCACGATTGTTCACTTTGGAGGTTAGACGACGAGAGTAAAAAAGCAACTTTTGAGTAAACAAATTTTGTTCACTCAATTGTTTACTCTAGCATGAAAAAAAAATCTTGTCACGCACATTTCAGTTAGAGAAAGGAAAATAGCATAGGAAATTGAGAGAATATAAAATATTGAAATTTGCTGATGATTCTCCTACCAAACTTTGTTGAACCATAACTCCGAAACCAACAAACCAATTTTTACAAACAATAGCTCAAATTAAAGAGCGAATTTTTTCTATTAATAATATTAATAATTTTTATCCAAAAAATTTTATTCAAGAATGATTGAGCAAATAAATAAAATGAAAAAGAACCGGAAAAAATGTATGGAAAAAAACAAATATTAATACTGGAAAAAAATGAAAAATTTGGGATATTTATTAATTATTTGTGATATCATTAAATGGGTTTCGATTGATCATAATTGCTCCAATTTGTTCACTTGAAAGGCGGCTTCTTTGTTTGTTCCTCAGCCAAGTGTGGATGCTAAAGGCCCTTTCGCATTCGATGTTTCCTCCCGGCACAACCAAAAAGCGACGAGCCAATTTTTTGAGCGTTGGATATGCCTTTGAAAAGAATTGTTTAAATATAAATATTTGATCGTATTTCACACAAACCTTCTCATTTGCCCAATATTCGAGCAGGTCCTCTCCATCATCCACCGGCCGCATTTTTGACCCAGCGATGAAGCGATCGAGCTCCATTTGAACATTATTTGGTGGCCTTGGAGCATTGAAACGCGCTAATGGGCTCGGCGGCAAATTTGGCGGTTGAACTGGCTGTTGCATGTGATTGCCAACGTTCAAAAGGGATTCCTTGATCTGTATAAATATCTGCGTTAAATTTGTATTCTGCTAGCAAACCTTATTTTCTGTCCATCGTCCTCGTGTTTGTTGTGCAATTTGCGGAATGCGGCTCCAAATGTTTGGATCAAGGCCGGCGGCCACTTGCAAAAGTTCAACATTTGCTATTTTTTTGATTAATTAATTATTTTTAATTCAAAATTAACCTGTTCGTCGAATTTTGCGGTCGAGCGCCTCCAAAGCACTTTTGGCCATTGTTCTGAGCAGGGCTGTTCCACCCATGCGTTGTTGCTGCAATAATTCTGCCTCGAGCAATGCAAATGCTGGCAGCACCAAATTTATTGTTGTGCGTTCTCTTGCCTGAATTTTAGCATTTATAAGGGAAAATTTAATTTATTAAAACCTCAAATTTTACGATTCAATCTTTAATCGGTTTTGTGATTTGCAAAAATTCAATAAATTCATCTGCATGACTGGCCAATTGCCTGAATTCTTCGATACGTGGATCTTGGCGAAAAAAAATTCGCTCTTTAATTTGAGCTATTGTTTGCAAAAATCGGTTTGTTGGTTTCGGAGTTATGATTCAACAAAGTTTGGTAGGAGAATCATCAGCAAATTTCAATATTTTCTATTCTCTCAATTTCCTATGCTATTTTCCTTTCTCTAACTGAAATGTGCGTGACAAGATTTTTTTTCATGCTAGAGTAAACAATTGAGTGAACAAAATTTGTTTACTCAATTTATCACTTTGAAAAATCAATAAACGAGAGATAAAGTGAACAATCGTGCAACAAGTGAACTTTGCCGACCCCTAGTCAAAATTGATGATTTTCTGCACCATGGATTTGCCGCACCATGCTCCCAAATCCCTATACCTAGAACCTGAATGCCAAAATTCTTACACCCAAATTAACTGCACTCAAAATTACGGTTGGCCGACACTTGCGGACCCGACACATGCGGACAAAACGGTCTGGCGCCGATGGTGGTAAAGCTATTGTGGAATTGTTTATGCCATATTATAAGGCATAAAATTAGCTACAAAATGACCTCAAAAGCTTTGGCCAATGTTGAATATTCACCGAGTTATGCCCAAAAAACAGACAAAAACACAATTTTAATTAAATCAAAGGTTTTTTGGGCATAACTCGGTGAATATTCAACATTGGCCAATGCTCTTGATGTCATTTTGTAGCTAATTTTATGCCTTATAATATGGTATTATAAACAATTCCACAATAGCTTTACCACCATCGGCGCCAGACCGTTTGGTCCGCAAGTGTCGGGTCCGCAAGTGTCGCACTACGAAAATTACTACACAATCTAAATTTTTACAGAGAAATTTTTAATTTTTAAAAGTTATTTGACTCCCTATCCCCACTATAACAAAATTTTCCCAAAGTTCCGCCGATATCAAGCTCCTTAACCTAAAAGCTAAATACTTTTCTCTGTAAATATTTTTGGTTACATCCTCCCCCCATTTATCAATCAATAAGTTTTACTTAATTAGTTGTTAGCCAAATGCCTTATTTAAAAAAGTGATGTATAAAAGTGTACATGTAAATTAATCAAAATTTTTAATTCATTTTAAATTGAATTCTTTATTTTTTTTATATTCGAATTTCAAATATTAATCAAATAGATGATCGCTGCTGCTGCTACCGCTTTGGATAATTCGATTTGCCGTTACGAAGAAAACGGGCAAGAAAAGAATGCATCGAGAGCCGGGGATGAAAAGGTTTATTTTTAATTGAATTAAATAAAATCGAAAACATTATCAAATCCTTGGTTCAATTTCGTAACCGATTTGACGAGCCATAGTTCAGCCCAATTTGGCTGGACTAAATTATATTTAATAGTCTTATTAGGTGTTGGTTTTTCAATGGTATATTGAACATCGATTTGACTAATGACTATAATTTTTCAAATTTATTATTCCAATGTTCAATATATCATCAAATAGCCAAAAGCTGGGACTGTTAAATTCATTTTAGATCATTCGATTATTTTTGTAGACTAGCTTTAAGTAAGACTTATTAGTAAGTGAGAGAGTCAGAGCTGCTATTATAGGGAAGAATTTTACCAAAAAATTTTGGTACTTAACAGTTATTCGTCTGCAGATGGTTTTGATATGTAGGGTCCCCCAAATGGGTTATTAGGATTAGGGTTACGAATATAAGAGATGACCCTAATAACCCTATGCCGGATAACTCATGGGGGATACCGTTAAATTTACCCAGTTGATCCAAAAAAAATCTAAGGCGGATAACCGAAAAGTATCAGAATTACTATTCCATTTTTGAAAATTGTGATTAAAATTTTTCCATTTTCTAAAGGAATGGATGCTGCTCACATTCGATCCAATCGCACTGAAATACATAAATCGCCGTGTTGATCCATCCATTCAACGGAAATACACCAAAATTGGCGAACACTACAATATGTGCTTCAAATTGGTCAAAAGTGATTCTAAACTGGTCCGATCCATACTCTTCGCTTATGGATTTTTACATTGTTCGGCGAAGAACCCGAATTGCAATTTACTCTGGACCAACACACATTTATCCACCACAACAATGCGCCAATTGCGTCCATGGCAGAGGATGAACCACTTCCCGCGCAGTTGGATGATCACTGTGAGTTATAGATTATTGTATTGGCGAGGAGGCAATTTCCGTAGTAATCTCAAGGTTTTTTGGTTTATAATAAATTAGTTTTATATTTAATTGACATTTCAAAAATTGACAATATATTATTTTAGAGAGCAAAAAATGGCGAATATAAGAAATATTGATCGGTCAAATTGATAGATATTACAAAAATCTAATTTTAAATTACTTATTTCTAATTAAATGTTCAAGTTTTTTAATGTTTTTGTCATTTTGGCCAATCAATATTCCATTTTATTTTTCATTTTTTGATCTATCCTTAAAAATTAAAAGAGAGGAATTTTGCAGTTTAGATCCTAATCTAATTCTTTAAGGTCGAAAATCCATGACATTAAAAAAATAAAAATTTAGGCCTAATCCTAGCCCAACCCTCTGATTGAGAGTGAAATTAAAAATTGCCATAACTTTTTTAATTATTATACGAAACCAAAGAGAGAGATTCATCAATCATCATAGATTATTAAGCTAATAAGTCTCGACCTAAGCCGGGTCCTTTTACTTTGAGATTTTGGGGACGTAAACTGCATTTATTCCCATCCCCTAAAAGGCATTTACTCTGCCATATAAAAGATTATGTCTCAAAAAACCTTGAGATATTACGAGGTTGTATTTGTATTTTGACATAATTTTTATTTTATCTTTTCCAGAGAAAAGATGTGCTCTACGAGAATGTGGGAAGGGCAGCAATCCAGTATGGATACGACTGGTTCAATTTTGTGGGTTTTAACATTCAATAGAATTTATACAATTGTTTATTTTTCATAGATTCCCGACTTCTTTTGCACGCCATTAAGCGAAGAATCCAAACAAAAATTGCATAAATGCCTTTTGGAAATTGAATGCAGCGGTGGCAATGGCAGTGGTGCATCCCCATTCATTGTTAAACCCGTTGATGGCTCTTTTGGCCGTGGCATTTTCTTCTTGGAAAAAGCAGAACAAGTAAGTCTCTTTTAATTCAATACTATTTAATTTTCCAAAAACATTGAAAATTTCTTAAATAATTATAATGGTTTAATGGTTTGTCCTACATTCACAAACCATACAATTGGTAGGGCTGGTCAAGACGCATCGAATGATATAAAATTTGGTCATGGTTTAATCAAAATTAAAGGGTATTAATGGTTTAAACACAATTTGGTTTTTGGTTCAAAACCGTAAGTTATAATTGGTTAAACCTAAGCCAAATCATTATCATAGGATGCGTTTTGACAAATTTATTGAATATTGATTGAGTTTTGATTATATGGTTTGAGAGTATGGGATGAACCACTAAACTGGTTACTGGTTTAAATCCACTAAACAAGTTTTAAACTAATTATAAAAAAAAAACCACTGAATCGGTTTAATCTTTTCGGCATGGAGTTTTTTCGCCAAATTAAATATTTTACCCTAAATACAAATTCCAACTTATAAATTATTGATTTTTGTATAATTTGCAGATTTCTTTGCTTGACACTGACAATGAACAACAACAAAATGATCGAAAATTGCTGATTTCCCGCTACATTTCAAGGCCTTATTTGATCAACCAACTCAAATGGGATTTGAGAATTTATGTTTTGGTCACTTCCTTCTATCCATTGATTGCCTATGTTTACAAGTAAATATTTTTAAATTTTAATGGCAATGGGTTTATGTGCCAAATAGCATCACTAACTTCGGATAATTATATAATAAAAAGTCCAAAATATATACAAAAAATATGTAGAAAAACTGTGAAATACACTTGGAAATATTTAGATAAAATTGATTTGTCTAACTTTTTGGTTTAGAACTTTTTTTTACAATTTTTACTATGCCTAAAAAAGCGAAAGTCATGATTCGAACTTTCGACCCCACCTATGTGCCCTCCCATTTTTCAATACAAAGACCTCACTCTTCGCCAATAGGCCAAAATTTTCCGTTTTTGTTTTTAACCCATAGATGGTTCAAATTCAAACCAATTAGGAATGCTTTTTCATGCGTATTTCAGCGTTCTGATACCAGTAAGAAAATATATAGTTAAATAACTTTCCAAGCCTACTTATCGATTTTACCTGTACCATGTTGCCAGCAGATTTTTTAACAAACACCCTCCTCAAAGTCAGTTTAGGACTTAAAATATTATTTTTCCTTCTTTTTTACAAACAAATTTAATTTTATTCAGTGAGGGTTTGGCTCGATTCGCCGTTCACGAATACAAGGATGGGAATGCGAATTTGGCGGATGTGAATCAGCATTTGACCAATTATTCATTGAATAAATCCAGCCAAGAATTTGTGCGGAACACCGATTGTACCCATGAAAATGAGGGCCACAAATGGACGCTGGGCGCATTGTTGAGGGAATTGGAAACTGTGGACGGCGTCGACACCGGACTTTTGATGGTCCGAATTGAGGATGTGGTCATCAAAACATTGCTTTCGGTACAGCCAAAGGTGGCGGCAATGTGTCGAAAATGTAAGAATCAATCATTTTTATAATTTAGTAAATTTTCAGTGAATTTGCATCAAAAATGCTGCTTTGAACTTTTCGGTTTTGACATTTTGATCGATGAAGATTTGAAACCATGGCTACTTGAAGTGAACTTATCGCCCAGTCTAACATGGTAATTAAAATCAATTTTTAATTTAACATTAAATTAAAATGAGACACAATCCCATCAAGAAAATTTTGAACATTTTTTGGAAATACAAAATTTAATTAGGTGGGCAGATCCGGCACGTTTTAAAATTTTCCAAAATCCGGCATTTTTGACTATTTGACAAATTAAATTTCAACTGACTCCAAAATTTAACCAAAATATTTCATCTCCAAAAACTGCCATTTTTTGAATTAAAACTAAGATCTAGGGAAACTAACATAAGTAGAATAACCTTTTGGCCACATTTATGGCCTCGAAAATTACCGATTTTTGACATTAAATTTTAATTAATTTCAAGAATTTTATGAACAAAAATTAAATATCAAAATTAAAAATTCATTTTAAGCGATTCCCCACTGGATTCCCTGTTGAAAAGTCATCTTTATTGTAATGTGTTGAATATTGCCCAAATCCCATTGGTTTGCGACAAAAATGCCCAAAATCAATGCCACTGGGAAATGGAAGAAGAAACAACAAATGGAAATGAGGATGAAAAGGAGACAAGAGGGAATGATGAAATACAAAGCCAAAATTCGGTGGGAAAACATTAATTAAAAGAATTGTTAAGCTTATATGTGCCAAAATTTGGAATTTTAATTAAATTTTTCCAGGTGTAATCATAATTAATAATAACTGGATTTATATTGAATCATAAATCTTGAAATATTGATTAAAAATTTTTTAAAAACATTTTTTAAAAATTCTATAATTCGAAATTACAAATTGTTACATTTCGAAGTGTTTTAATTCAGAAAATTTAAAATTCATTATCAAAATAATATATTTTAATAGAACTCAATAAATTTTTCAAAAAATCAATTGTTCACTATTTTTTTCAAAAAATTTCACAAAAAATCCCCAAAATATTAACCAAAATAACCAAAAATGCCAAAATATTGATAAAAATGTTGATATAAAACTTCATTATACTATTGATGATGAGTGATGACGATAGGTCTCAGGTCACTGTAAATGTTAGCAGTGACACTCTTAGCAAAATGGCCAAATATAGACGGATACAAATAAGGTCAAATTCTTATATATAGCTGACAAAAATTACCCGAGAAAAACATTAGTATTTTTGGCACATTTAAATTTAATTAATTGCCATAGAAAAATCCTGGGAAAAATTTATTTTAAAATGTTTAGAATGATCCACAACAAACAACCCAAAATGCAATCAGCATCAGCAGCAATTCAGCATCATCTTTGCATAGCAATGCAAATTTACATAGTGAAAATGGCAGCGATGAATGTTCATCAATGAATGAGGGAAGACCACCGGCGGCCAAACAAAGGAGATTATCACCGCCGCTGCCAGCAGTTTTTGGTGGAAAAGTGCGCAAAATACAAGCAAAATTCACACAAAAAGTAAACAAAAAATTAGATTCAATTTTGAAACCAATAATCTCTGCACACCCAAACCTCTAATTTAAAATCTTATAAAGAAAAAATTTTTTGGTAAGGCTAGGGCTGTGGTAGAAAAAGAAAAAGAGAGGAAAATTCTTTGAAAAATGTAATTCACTGCAACTACTTTGGATATAGGGGTTAGGGGATAGGGATAGCGATTTTACGCAGTAGAGATTTTGGAGTAAAACTATCGTTTTAGCCTCTTCTTCCTCCTTTTTAATTTTTCAATTTGACCTTTAAACGTGTTTAAGTTGTTTTAGAGGTCTGGGAATCCGAATATTGCACAGTTTTTGAATTCTGACTCTCTAAAATGGTTCAAAACCGATTTTATCCGGAATTAGCATTTGGTAAGATGGACATTTTAACACCAAAAATATTTTTTACCATTTTTTACCACCAAAACAGTTTTTGACTTCTATAAATCAGAAACCGGTTTTAGACCCTACAACATGATACCAATTTGTAGATCTCATCGAGACGCATCAATTGGTATATAATTTGTCATGGTTTGGTCAAAAATTAAAGGGTATTAAACCGTGTAAACTATTCTTCCAGTTTTTGGTTTTAAACTTTTTAATTATGTACCAAAACCTAACATTTTATATACCATTCGTTGCGTCTCGATGAGATCAACAAATTAGTATAAATTTTTTCTGATTTATTAGAAGTCAAAATTTGATGGTAAAAAAATAATTTTGGTGATAAAAAATAGTAACCTAAAAATTATTGTCAAAAAGGGGGCGATGGCAGGATACGAATGACAGTTTTACATTTTACTGATTTTTCGGATATAAGGATTTAAGAAATGTAGATATTGAACATATATAGATTTTTTCTGTGCAGGATTTTTGGGTGAATTCAGAAATTATTGTTAAAAAATATTTGTCTTGTTCACTGCTCATGTTTACTAATTTTCTGCAGATCACCTATTCGGCGGATCGGATTACACCGCGATATTTGGAACGAGTCAAATTACTGCATGAAAAATTGAAATCTGAAGAAAGTCGTCGGGACAATTTCACACGGATTTTTCCTCGAAAAACAACGTGGGATATGTACAGGTGCGTTCATAATACATAATTGCATTCATTTGTGGATTGATTACCGTAAAACCTATTTTAATTCCTCATGCGGAATTATTTTTCAACCCCCCAAAAAGTGGGAAAATCTCGACTCTAATTCCTTAATTTATTGACATTTTTTAACAAATTAATTTTAATGGAATTTGTAGACCTTTATGGAACTAAAAAATGCAATAAATTTTTTTTAAAAGTTAATCCTACGGAGCATTGAGTCCTCAAAATTGAGACTGGGAATTCTTAGAAGGTGGGAAATTAAAAAAGGCTTTACGGTATGTGAGAAAATTTTGGCTAATTTTATCAGCTAAACGTTGAATTTGACCTTAGTCATTGCATATTTGGCCATTTTGAGTAAGGGGGGATGCCAAAATTTGCCAAATGTGTGACGTATCCCACCCAATGGTAAATGTTGGCATTGAGCTTAAAAATTGCCATAAATTGCATTAGACAAAATGAAGGCTAACATTCTTGTTTAGCATTCTTAATTAAGCCAAAATATGATTTAGTAAATTAAAATAATTTTGGTACTTATCCAGTTTGGGTCCATTTTTTGAAAAGTGAAGGGTCCCCCCCCCCCCCCCCCCCCTATGGTCAGCAGGTTTCGGATTGGGGTCATTCTGGAAAAAGGAAAAGGTTAGGGATAGGATGGGGATGGGCTAAAACATCTCACGTGTATCCTAAACCCAAAACCTGACACCACCCAAACCCTAACACCCAAAGGGGGGACCCTTCACTTTTTCCAGGGTGACCCAAAAAGGGGACCCAAACTGGATAAGTACCATAATTTTTTTAAAATATTGAAATTTTGTTACAACTCATAAAATTCTTTTTCTTTTTTAATAATTCTTTACATCTACAGGCTTATTCTTGAAGACAGTGGCCAAGAGCGATGGGATGAGGCGCTGCACCGCCGAATGATGACAACAAATGCAGAAAAGGAAAAACAACAAGAATTGGCCATTCGCGATATTCGACTTGCACATGAACAATTAATGGATGCGAAAAATGTAAAGTTTTAGTGAATTTAATTCTTTTATGGATTCATTTACTCATAAAATCATAGAATTTGTCCAGAATTTTTGGGTCAAAAAATCAATTTTTGAGACCAAATCATGTTAATTATCTTTCGGTCATAACTGAATAAAGGTTACTTTACTGGGGAAGCGGTATACCATTCAAAAGCCTTAACTATTCTGCTATAAAATGTTTTTAGCTTTTCTTCAAAAAAATTAGGATTATTAATCCCTTTTTAAGTTTAATTTAATAAAATTTAAAAATGTAAATTTATAAAAGGCTTTTTTTTGTCTATCGCTTTAATATTGCCTCAAAATGCTGATTTTTCGACACCAAAACAATATAATTAATTCCAATAATTATTATGAAAGTAAAAATTAATTTTTTCTTTTTTCAACACAGTTCAAACACCGAAAACAATTGGATCCAATAGTCAAGGATTATGTCTTGGCCGAAGCATTGCAAAGTGCAGAATGTTATAAGCTAAAAATGTATCCCGGCGATCTGAAACCATATCCATGTGAATATAATAATATTTTAAAAAATGGGAAATATTTAATTTATGGAAAACTACTGAAAATGTCAAAAGAACATTGAAAATGTGAAATGGTAAAAAGATCAAACCAGTTTAATGGTTTATCCTAAGCAAACCCATAAACCTTTACACAATGGATAGATCTCGGCTAGACGTAACGTTTTATAATGATTTTTGGATTGGTTTAACCAATCTTAATTTTGAACCCAAAAATCAAAATCAGTTCGTTTAAAATACCCTTTAATTGTTGACCAAACCATGACCAAATTACATACCATTCAATGCGTCTTGAACAGCTCTATCCATTTGGATATTGGTTTGTGATTTTAGGACAAACCCTTAAACCATTGTAATTATTTTGGTATCACATTATCTTTTTTTTGGCAATTTTGAGAATTTTTTTTAGAAAAATAAATAAATAATCCAAATTAAATTGATTCATTCATTTTTAAGCGGCCCTGCCAAAAATACGGCCAAATGCGAGGAGAAGAACACGAAGTCAATGCGTGGCGGAAGAAGTGCGAAAGAAAAAGTTGGAGCAACGAAAAGCAGCAATGGAAGGAGGAGGGGAGGATGAGAAGAACACGGCACTAACAAATGGCCCATTGGCCGAAATGAATCTGAATAATATCGTGGAGAGGTCATCGTCCGACAAGGATAAATTAATGCAAACGGCGGAATATTGTTGAATTTTGCGGACCGAACGAACAATACGCATTAACATTTTTAATTTCACATTTATTTTCATCATTTTGTTTTATTTTATTATTTTTTCTGTTGCACACACGGATAAATCAATGTTGTTCAAATTATATTTAATGCAGGAAAATTGATTAGGATGCCAAAATAAAAAGGAAATGAAAATAAACAATATATGATCATCCGTAAAAAATTGCGAGTTAAACCGTCTAAATTAATTTTTTATGACTTCTAATGAACGAAGTGTGCACTGGGCATTAGCATTTTGTGTAAAATTCAAGAATAAAAAAAGTGAGTTGCGAAAAAGAAAAACGGATTCGAATTTCTCCGGTGAGCATTTTAGAATGGACTCATAAATATGTAATAAGAGGATGAAAAATATGTAAAAACTCTAGATTTAATACACAATGCAGAATTGTTGTCATGTGTTTCAGAAATGTCGCCACAGAAGCAGAAATGTCGCCACCGAAGCAGAAATGTCGCCACCGAAGCAGAAATGTCGCCACCGAAGCAGAAATGTCGCCACCGAAGCAGAAATGTCGCCACCGAAGCAGAAATGTCGCCACCGAAGCAGAAATGTCGCCACCGAAGCAGAAATGTCGCCACCGAAGCAGAAATGTCGCCACAGAAGCAGAAATGTCGCCACAGAAGCAGAAATGTCGCCACCGAAGCAGAAATGTCGCCACCGAAGCAGAAATGTCGCCACAGAAGCAGAAATGTCGCCACCGAAGCAGAAATGTCGCCACCGAAGCAGAAATGTCGCCACCGAAGCAGAAATGTCGCCACAGAAGCAGAAATGTCGCCACAGAAGCAGAAATGTCGCTACCGAAGCAGAATTCCCGGCACAAAAGTAAAAACCCAATTCATATATTGCATAGGGGGGGGGGGGGCGACACGCCCTAAATAAGTAAAAAGCCAATATATCTTTTACACAAACATTTTAAAATTCAAATAATATATTTCCCTCATTTTAAATTTAATAACATTATAATATTTTGGGTATGAATCATATATTTATAATTAAAACGATTAAAAATTTTTTGCTCAAGTTCAGCGCATTTAAAATTGCACATTCATTCATCTCATCATTCATAATTTTTATTTTATTCCACTCATTTCGTTTGAATTCTCATTTCTCTCGTCCCTGAAGTGTGTGCCATCGAACAACCTGTAATTTGACATTTTATTTTAATTAAATTATTCGTTAAAAATTGCACGAAGATGAATAATAATTATTCTATATCAGGACAACTCTTTTTTTACTATATGTATTATTTATGGCTCACTCAATTATGAAATTATTTATATGAGAAAGCCTTATCCCCTAAGAAAACCTAAGTGTGCTATAGAATTTGGCATTTTTAAATTTTTAAAAAATAAAAAAAATAAAGTTTGAAAATAGAAGATTATTTTAGATTTCTAAAGCTATATTTAATATTTTTATTAGAGTCCGGAATTTCTGATTTGCCGGGCCCGATTCCGGGTTTTCCTTATCAAATTTTTCCGGGCCGGGCCCGGTTCCGGGTTTTGTTTTCAAAATTTTGCCGGGCCGGGCCCGGTGTCCGGGCCCGGCAAAACCCGGTAAAAAGTGCCGGGTTCCGGGCCGGGCTGTCAATTTTTAAAAAAGCCTAAAAATCAATTTAAAAGAGGAAAAATTGAAAAAATTTACAAATTTTATATACAAAATCGAATATTGCGCGTCGAATAAGCTATTGATCAACACAATACGATGAAAAAAAAATTCGGAAAAAAAAAGTAAAGGGTCCCCTATGGGTCCGACACAGGGATCTCAGATTTTTTTTGGGAAAATCAAATTTTTCCCCATTTTCTGACATAAAAATTAGGTTTTATCAGGCAATTGAAGGAAAAAATCAGGCTTTTTGGAAGGTATATTAAAAATTTTTTGTTAAAAATATTTATTCTCAATATTTATCGTTACTTTTTGCCTTTTGCAACAATTCAGGCTTTGAAATAAACATATTAAATGTTTGTGAACAATCAAATTCAGAATTTTCTTTAATCGAAACAAGGGCATTCATGTTTCAACTTTAGAACTGTTTCTATCATCTGTCCAAACATACGTCGGCAAGGAGGGCAGAACAACCACTATTTTGCGCCTCCCTAAAATTGCCCGCGGCAGCGAAAAATTTGGGTTTTGTAATGGCCGCGCAGCGAAAAATTAGGTCTAAAAATGGCCTCGATAGAAGAAAATTTAAGCCAAAATTAGGCGCGCAGCGCAAAATTTTAATAATTTCTAGAAAATTGGTCAAAATCAGGCTTTAACAGACTTTTCGGCCATCAGGTTTTTTCAGGCAAAACCCCAAAAATCAGGGAAAACCCGAAAAATAAGGTATTCTGAGATCCCTGGTCCGACATAAAAATTGAATTAATTTTAAAATTAATAAAAATGCTTTCCAAAAATATTGAGATTTTTACAATCTATTTGATTAATAATAAATTCAGTTTTGACTGAAAAGCCGGTGTTTTAATGATTGGACAGTGGTGGGATTCGAATTTTTCCTCCAAAGTTTTGAGAAAAGCATTTGCCAACTGAGCAAAGTGAATTCCTTTTTGATAAGGCCCTTCGATTTTGGGCCGATGTGTATTAATAAAATAAAAATAATGTAAAATAAAATAGTTGGTACTTGATGTACTTCTTAATTCTTTTTATTGAAACATTTAAATACAAAACAATAATAATTTCTTAGAAACCCGGCCAAAATCTGCCGGGTCCGGGCCCGGCCGGGCCCGGTCTAAATTCGCCGGGCCCGATGCCGGGTTTTATTTCCAAAATTTTTCCGGGCCGGGCCCGGATCCGGGCCCGGCCAAAACCCGGAACCCGGCAAAACCCGGGTTTTTCCCAAAAATGCCGGGTCCGGGCACCGGGCCCGGCAAAACCCGGCCCGGGCCCGGCCCGGCTCCGGACTCTAATTTTTATAGCCTATCTTTTATCTTATCCTCTGTTAAGCATCAAACTATGGTCAAAAAGAACAGTTCAATAATTTATTTGCTTCTAGAAATGGAGTAATTTTTTAATGATCTTCGCAAATTTTTTTGTGAACGGTCCAAAAATTGATACTCTAAAATTTGAATTATAAAGAACTCGCCGGTCTCCGTGTCAACATCATTTCGCCCCATTGCTCTTGGGCGGCCAATCCAACTTGGGAATGTTGCAAATGGACGGAGGAAAGAATAACCTAGAAAAATATAAATATAAATTAATAAAAATTTAATAAAGTAAAATTTTTAAAAATAATTTACAAAAATTAGAAAAAAAATTGGAAATTAAAACCGTATCTTTTTTTTTAATAATAATTATAATCCTATTTTTTTAAAATTAATTTAAAATTAAATTAATTAAATTTTAGAATTATTTTTAAAAAATTCAGTACCTCGCCAATGAAATCATTTTTGCTCATTTTATCATAGTCCCAAACGGTAATGGCCAAATGGACACGCTGAAATTTAAAAATATAATATTTTTAAATAATTTAAAATTTTTTTACATCCATTTTGTCGGCAGCAATTTTGAATTGGAAACTTTCGTTGTAGCTAAAAAATGATGAAATTATTAATAATATTTTACTTTTATTCACTGTTTTTGAGGTACTTAATATTTTTTATTTTCCATGGGCAGAATTTTTTGGGTCAGCTATAGAAAGGTAAAACGGTAACCCCCATGGATATCCGATATAGGGTTAGGGTCATCTGGGGATATGTTATCATCTGCATATACGTAACCTTAATCCTAATCACCCATAAGGGGGACTTCTTTTCTAAAACATCTGCCAAGCAGGAATAATACGTAACTAGTAAACTATCTTTTTAGCCATACAACTTGGTCAAATTTTTCTCTACAAAAATTAGCGCGTTTCGATGAAAAAGGTCGGAAAAGACATTTTATCCAAACCGGTTTCGGCTATTTGCAGGGGTAAAACCAAAAAAAACGAATGATATTTTCGGATTCAGCATGTTGGAAAATCCTTAAAACCGGTTTCAAAACATGCATTTGTAAATGTCAAATTGGCAAAAACATAGTTTGATTGACATGTTTTAATCGACTTTTTCGGTGAACTGCGCAAACACCTAAAAATTCTATCTTTCCTAATTTTAATCCATTAAATTATAGTATTGGTATTTAATTTAGTTAATAATATTTATCTAATTTAAATTAATCCTCACTATGGATTCAGTGTTTTGTATTTGATGGCAGTCTTCTTTTTTGCAACCAATTTTTTGCCTTCATAAAGGTACAATTTCACATAAGGATCTGCGTGAAATGAAAAATATTAATTTATAATAATTATTTTTTAATATTGCTGGTAATATATTCAAAAATTTAAAAAAACACAATCATTTTAAAAATCTTATTTTTAATAAATTTTCTCACCTGAAGAACCGCTGACGTCCATTTTCTTCAAATTCCTTGCCTCCATAATTGTTACAGTCATTGTACCGGTTGCTTAAAAATATAAAAAAAAATTAAAATTTTTGTATTATATATTTGCAAAATTAAAACTTTTGTATCCAAAAATCAAAAAATATAAAAATTAATTATAAAAATTTTAGACTTTTTATGTTTTTAGTACACCCAAGGTTGACAAGAAAAATATTAAAAAAAACTACCCGGTCTATATCGAGTGGAAAAGCAAATATCACCGAGGCGAGATTCCTGGAAGATTAATTAATTTGAATTAATTAAGAAAAATTTGTGCTTTTACCAATTCATCCACATCTTGATGTGGTGCCTCAAAATGGCTCCATTCGTCTGTTGTCTGCCCAAAGTCGACCATTTGAAGGGGAATACTGATTTGGCCCATTCTAATAATTAAAATATTTTTATTATTTTAAAATTTTTATTAAATTGATTAAAATAAATAAATTTTAAAATTTTTAATTTTTACTAAATTTAAAATTTATAATTAATTAATTTCATATTCACCTATCATCTTTGCTCAGCCTATCAAAATCGTAGGCCACAATTTCCAGCGTTTTACGGCCCAAATCCGAATAGGGAATCTGCTAATAAAAAATATATAATTTTTGAAATAAAATAATTTTAAAAATAATTTAATAAAATAAATTTTTTAAAATAATTAAAAATAAATCATTAAAAATAATTAGATAATACTTTGAAAACGAATGTTTCATTGAAGGATGGATTCAGTGTGTTTCGTTTGATGCGTGTCTCGAATTTTGGTTTGCGTTCCGGCAAAATTGTCACTTTTATATATGGATCGCTGCAAAAGAAAATTTTTAAAATTTTTTTTCAAAATTTTAATAGTCGATTTTTTCAAAAAAAAATTATATTATTTACAAGATAAAATTATATTAATTTTTTAAATTATCTTAAATTTAAATAATAAATTTAAAAAATATATATTTGAAAAAAAAATAAATTAGTTAAATTACTAATAATTTTTAAGGCCAAATTATATTGGCCATAATAAAAGCAAAGAACTTTGGGCAATGCATAAAGCTAGAATCAAAATAAGGCTAGGCGTAGGCTTTGAGTTTTGAATTATTTTGCCAATTTTATGGTTTTTAAGAAATTCAGGCGCCATTTTAAAAATTCACTAATTATTTTATTATTTTTTTTCTTTAAAAATTGAAAAAAATAATGGGAAAAACTGACCTCATGCCATTTCGATCCATTGCCGGCAAATCTTTGCACTCCAAAATTGTGACCGATAAACCGGACCCAATGAAATCATAGTCCAATTTGAAATGCAATGAACCGAATGAATCGGGTGTAGGTAATTGATCGCTAAAAAATTTAATAAATTTTTAAAAATTTTTAATATTTAAATAATTTTTTTCAAAATTAATTTTTTAGAGAAATCAAAAATTTATTTTTTTTTGTCAAAATTCATTCAATTTTTATTCATTTAAAAACAAATTTTTTTAATTAATTAATGCCAAAAATAATATATTTTTTAAATCCGTGCCCATTTGTTGCGCTGTGGCCATCCTCTGTGGCCAATCGACTGCTTAAAATGCTGCTGGATGTGGAAATTTGTTGAGTTGGCGGCGATTTGCTAATTGAGCCAGTTTGATGGCTACCACGTCCTCGTCCAAAAAATGGTCCTTGTGATTTTGAATTGATAGAAAACTGAAAAAATTTATTTTTTTTAAAATTATTTTATACTATTGAAATGATTTAATAAATAAATAAAAAATATTTATCTATTTAAAATAAAAAAAAATAAAAATTAAGATAAAAAATTTACAGTAATTCACTTAAAATGAAAATATTTTTTATTAATTTTATAATTTTAAAATTAAATTTAAAATAATTAAACAAAAATGAATAAATAAGTAAAAAAAATATAAAAAATTATTTCCAATTTAAATATTTTAAAAATTGCTACCTATTTAAAACAAAATAAAATTTAAGTAAAAATTACCATAAAATATTCAATTCGATTAGAATAAATTATTATTTATTGATCAAAAATTTTAAATTTTTAGAAATAAATTTAAAAAAAAAAAGATTTTTAATATTTTCAGAATTTATTTATAATTTAAAAGTTTTTCACCTCTTCATGATAATCGCCACTGTCGATGTTGGGGCTGGGCGATGAAAATGGGAAACAGAGGCGAAAAATGCGCAGCACCGAATTATTATTGCTTGTGATGAAACCGCCGCCCAATCCTGAGGAACCGGCTACTCCGCCGAACATTTTTATTTTTCTGACTTTTTTTTGTTAATCTAAAAAATAATTTAATATTTTTTTATGAAATAATTTATATTTCGCGTCCATTGAAAATTTTCTAATAAAAAAAGAGTAATTATTAATGGAAAAGAGCAGATAATTGGCATTTTATGAAAGGAAAAAATTCGATAAAATTATATCCTAATTATCCCTCACATCCGTATCAAGGTATGCGTTAATTAACCTCACGGCTATTACATATATCTCATAAAGAGGAAATAAATTATATGGATATTGGATATGGGTAAATGAATTCAAATGGAACGCTCTTATTCTTTGAGGAAATTCAAATTATTTAACAAGCAATTTTTTTTTAAAAATTAAAGCCACTTTTTATTGGACATTTATGGTTCCCAGAAAGATTATAGCTTTCAGCAGGAATTGGTTGTTTCCTTGTTTAGATTAAGTAAAAAATGTGTTCAGATATTAAAATTGGTGGTATGATGTCCAAGAGAAAATTGAGAATGAAAATGACGATCAATGTGTATCCTAACATAAAAAAAGGGAGGAAAAGTAGTTTTGTAATACCTCCGAATTTTTGAGCAAATTCAAATTATTTAACAAGCAAATTTTTTAAGTTAAAAAATCAAAGCCACATTTTGGGGGCATTTATGATTTTCAAAGGGCATATAGCCTTCAGGAATTGGTTGCTTCCGTGTTTAGATATAGCCAAAAGAATGACTAATGGTATTAAAATCGGTCATATTAAATAATTTTTCGAAAAAAATCAAATGTTAAAAAGAAAATTGGAAACGAATAAAAAATGACGCAAAAATTGGAACAAATAAAAAGAATTGAAAATGACGATGAATGTGGAATGTGCCACTAACAGGAAAAGCCGTTTTGGAACACATCTTATTAGCATAAAATTGATTTCTAATTTAAACTTCTCAATAACATATAAATGAACACATTTTAGCGGATTTTTAAGGCTTTCCAAAACTATTATATAGCCTTCCGTAATTTATTGTTAGAATTGTTCAGCTATGGACAAAAAGGGATCACATATTAAATAGGTATTTTACTGAATAATTTTTAGAAAATATTAAATTTTAATGGAAAATTGGACATATAAGGGAATGAAAATGACGCAAAAAATAGGAACATATAAAGAAATGAAAATGACGATCAATGTGCCCCTAATATATAAAAAAATGTGGGAGGAAAAGCCATTTAGGAACACACCTCATCAGCACAAAAATTGATTTCTTCTCAACACACAAACGAGCAAAGCCACATTCCCATTTAAAACATTTTTATTATCGCATCGCCGTTCGCCGGCAATAAAATGGAAATGGCAAAGAGGGGAAGGGGGCGCCGTGGGAATAAATTAAAAATATTAATTTTTAGGGGTTCGGTCGGAAATATGGAAAAAAAAATTAAAAGCGGTCGCACGATTGACGAATTCCTAACTAAAATGTGTAGCTTTTCATTTTTTTGTGAATAATCTATTAAATTTTGTGTTCTATTTTGTATTTTTGAGGGAAAATTTTGG
This sequence comes from Pratylenchus scribneri, assembly GCA_030063045.1. Lineage (NCBI taxonomy): Eukaryota > Metazoa > Nematoda > Chromadorea > Rhabditida > Pratylenchidae > Pratylenchus > Pratylenchus scribneri. Next base: position 759,451 of record JAQSEB010000009.1, read on the forward strand.
GAATTAAATTAAAAAAACACAAATTTTTACCCATTGATTAAAATTAAAGAATCGAAATAAAGTCAAAAATTATTTTTTAACAGAAATTTTGAAATTTGCCAAAAATTTAATATTTTTAGGGCCATAAAATTGGTCAAATGTGGCTAAAAATTAATATTATTCCATAATCCTAACCTGAAACTTATCTATAGCACTAATAATTAAGTTATAACCACAAACGCCAAAAAAACACTTTCCGTACCAAAAATAATAATTTCAATTGTCGAAAAAATAACTGTAGAATTAAATCATTTTTAAGGGGTATATCCCTGCTGGTCCCTGCCCTTAATAAATGGGAAAATTGGGTAAAGGGATTTGATTTTTGATAAAAAGAAATCATATAATTCGTAATTTGACTATGCTATGGAACAAAATTTTTCTCTTTGAAAGGAAAATATTTATATAAAAAAATCAAAAAAAAAATCTATATTAAAAAAGCATGTAACCAAAATAAGAGATGCCAAAAAACAGTGCAGAGGCGAACGAAAAAATCATATTAAGAAATTTGTGGGCGAGCGTTCATTTTTTCAGATTTTAATTAAAATTAAGAATGGTAAATGTAGTTGAAGCCAAAACATTTTTTGTACCATAAAATTGGCAAATGCTTTGAGTGCCTTATTAAATACAATAATTGAATTTATTTATATAGCACAAAGAATATTCACCCAGAGAGGAGAGTGGTGGTCTTTTGACAAAAATTTGTTCCAAATTTGTGGTTTATTGAAGAAAATTAATGGCCAAAGTTCACTTTTCTCCCCGCTAAAAAGAATATTGCATTAACCAATTGTTGGCAAAATGCAATTGATACTTATGCTTAGGAGAATTTTATGAGAAGCCTTCAAATTTTAATATTTTATGACAATTTTGTGTTAACCACAATTTTTCTGGTAATTTTTAGTACAAAAAATTGTTTAAAGTGAAAATATAAAATAGCTTTGGTTGCCAAAAACGGTCGATGCCTTCCCCCTCTGCCACCAAAAAATTGCATTAACCCATTAGTCGGCGGTCGGCGCCACCAGGCCAAAATGAAAAGAGGCACACATTTTTGCAGTAAGGCGGGGGGCCAAAATAGGTTAGTTAGATGGGCCAATTTTTGTTGTGGAAGGTTTCCATTTCAGTCAGCTAAAAAAAGTGAAGGCTCTCTTGTCGCACCAATTTTCATTGATGAGAGACCACAAAAAAGCCGTCACCGCCGCTGGCTTTTTTTTCTATGTTAAAATGTGGGGATGGCCACTTTCCCCGAGGCCAAACTTCTTCGTTCCCCTTGGCTCTTGCCCATATCCTCTTTGCTCCCTGGAGAATAAGCACACATTTTGGAAAATTGAAAATTATTTCTAATTTTTGGAAGAAAACTTGTTGACCATTTTTTGGTACAAAATATCACATTTTAAATTGGAACATTTTTCGCGACCAAACAATTTTGAGATGATAGTAAATTTAATTTACAAATTAACATTTAAATATTAGTGTATGACATAAATATTAATTAATATCTAATTTTAATTTGTGAATACACTATGTTTTAATCAAAAAAATATGTTGCGAATCGTAAAAAAATGTTTGAATTTCAAAAAAAAATGTACTAAAAATCTTTTGAATCGTAAAAATCATGTTCTGATGATATATAAAATTGTAAAAAAAATTAGTAAAAACATGTTTTAGATTCTAAAAAAAGTTCTGATTTTTGCAAATTTTTTGAATAAAATTTAATTTTCGTCCATTTTTCCTCTATAAGCCCAGTCTCTATTTGAAGCGCATCCTAGAGAGACTATGAAATTTATAAGCCCATGGGTTTCTATTAGAATATTTACGGTATATAGGCTATATTCAATTAAAAAATTTTTTAATGGATCAAATTTATCAAAAATTATAAATATTATATTTCAAAATAGAAAATTGAATCCTAGACTCTCTATTATAAATATAGGTTTTAATAATTAATATTTTAAAAGGGATAACACTAGATTAAAATTTAAAATTATTGGTTACTTCATAATAAAATTAATAAAGCTTATAATTATTTTTGAGTGCAAATTGTACTTTTTTTAGCTTTAAAAATGCAAGGTCGAGGGCTATTCAATTCGCCAAAAGGGCAAATAAAATTTTAAATAAAAAGTAGCACTTTATCTTGCAATTTTACCAAATTTGGCCTCAGGCATAGTTCTTCGATTATTTCGTCCTGGTCCGTCAAACCAAATTAGTGTGGAAAGTGTTCCGGTCATTAGCGAAAATTCCTTAATGGATTTGGCACAAATTTTTGCCTTTTTGTTTCGCTAATTGAAAATGTGACTTGACGTTGAAATTTTTTACTAATTGGAGGGAAAGGATTTAAAAGAAGACATATATGGAGATGGCTTTAAAAAATCAGTTAAAAATGAGGGAAGTAAAATTTTATATAAAATGTCATTGGAAAAATTTTATACCAAACTTGATTAAATAAAAATTTTTTTTAAGAAAATGATAAATTAATTGTAAATAAAAAAATTATTTTTAATTAATGACATTTTTTAAGATTATCCGAAATTCGTTTCATTGGAAAATATTTCAGTAATAATCTTTAAAATTTGTATTCCATTTTTATTAATTTCAATTTGTAGGTCTTTTTGATATCAAAAATTATTGATTATAAACATAATTCGCTTTAAATGATATGGCCAATAACCGTACAAAAATTTCGTGCCACCTGCCTAATAAATCTTCTTAATTTTTTTGTTAATTAATTTTGTATTTTTTCTATTTTAAAATTTATATTTGTCAAAAAATATTTGTGAGGAAAAATAAATAAAAGAAATTTTGAGGTAAAAATTGAACCGAAATCTGAAAAGAATGAACAATGTGTGTATTATTGGTTACCATAGGGAATAATTTATTTTTATAATATTAATTTAGGTATTTGAATGTGTGTGAGTGGATTTCCCCACAGCTTTCTAACTTTTCCCCTAACTTTCCTCTTTGCATCCAAATTGGAATTAGCAGAGAATAAAAAAGGCAATAAATCATTTTTTAATTATTGTTTGCTATTTTAATTTGCATTTGCGGAATATTATTAAATAACTTAACATAAAGAATAATAAGTGGAAAAAAGGACGGAAACATTTATTAATGTGGAAAAGTTTGGATAAATTTAATAATTTTTCCCCAATTTCCTGTGTGATTTTATTTTGCATTTTGCAGGAAAAGCGCAAAAAATACAATAATTAATTTTTTAGTGAGAGAAGGAAAATTGTATTTTTTTGGGGAAATAAAATTTGTATATTAATTTTTACACTTTTGCAAAAATTAAAAAATTTTTATGGGTTTTTAGAGCACAAATTTATGACTGATTTTTTCTATAAAAATTAAATTTCGAAAAATCAGAATTAATATAAATTTTGAGCCTTCTAAAAGGACACATTTTTGTATGTCGTACAAAAAATTTTGTGGGTAAAATACAAAAATTAATTTTTGTACCAAAGAAGGAAAAATTTTATATTTTTTTATGAAAATAAAATTTGTATATTAATTAACTTTTTTCAAAATTTGAAAATCAAAACTTTTTGTTGAATTTTTAGGATATAAATTATTAATTGAAATTATTCAGTAAAAATTAAATTTTCGAAAAATCCTAATTAAGATAAATTGTAAACCTTTTAAAAAGGTTAAAAATAGATTTTTAAATTTATCGATTTAAAATTGTACATGTAATTGTGTTACGGTTTGCAATTGTTTTTTTTGGATTGTAATATTTTTAGATTGAAATTGTCTTTTCGTTTTAATTGTTAATATATATTGGCTAGAAGAATTGAACCTGCTCTGAAAATTTTCAAATTTTTAATAGGTTGAATTCTGAAAAATAAGCCCTAAAATGCATTTGTTCTGGATTCTGATTTTTAGTTGACTAGCAGAATTGATCCTGCTCTGAAAATTTTAATTTTTTAACTAGGTCAAAATTCAATTTCTAAAAAATTAAAAATAACAAACCATATAAAATGATGAAAAAATGATTGAAAATTTATTTGCCTTTGATTTTATTTTTTCGATTTTATGATTATTAGAAATTGAGTCCAAAAATGGGAATTGCATCCGGCACTCGGGGAATGAAATGAATGAGCCACTCTTTGGTCCAAAAAATTTAATTTTATTTTTTTACTCTCAATTTTCAATTGAATTAAGAAAATTGTGCAAGAAGTGATGGGAAAATAAAATTTTTTTCTCTGTCCCCTTTTTTGGATGCTGCTATTTCAAATTTGGGGAATGGATGGAAAATTCATAAAAAAATTAAATTTACTCAGAAAAGTATTGGAATAAAATTTTTCAATGCAACAAATTTTTGACTCAAAATTGCAGAATTGACCTGCATAAAATATTTTGGATCAGAAAATTTTGCTTATTGAACCAAAATTGCAGAATTGACCTGCATAAAATATCATGGATCAGAAAATTTTGCTTAGTGAACCAAAATTGCAGAATTGACCTGCATAAAATATCATGGATCAGAAAATTTTGCTTAGTGAACCAAAATTGCAGATTTGACCTGCATAAAATATCTTAGTTCTGAAAATATTGCTTAGTGAACCAAAATTGCAGATTTGACCTGCATAAAATATCTTAGTTCTGAAAATATTGCTTAGTGAACCAAAATTGCAGATTTGACCTGCATAAAATATCTTAGTTCTGAAAATATTGCTTAGTGAACCAAAATTGCAGATTTGACCTGCATAAAATATCTTAGTTCTGAAAATATTGCTTAGTGAACCAAAATTGCAGAATTGACCTGCATAAAATATCTTAGTTCTGAAAATATTGCTTAGTGAACCAAAATTGCAGAATTGACCTGCATAAAATATCTTAGTTCTGAAAATTTTGCTTTGATAATCAAAATTGCAGATTTGACCTGCATAAAATATCTTAGTTCTGAAAATATTGCTTAGTGAACCAAAATTGCAGATTTGACCTGCATAAAATATCTTAGTTCTGAAAATATTGCTTAGTGAACCAAAATTGCAGAATTGACCTGCATAAAATATCTTAGTTCTGAAAATATTGCTTAGTGAACCAAAATTGCAGAATTGACCTGCATAAAATATCTTAGTTCTGAAAATATTGCTTAGTGAACCAAAATTGCAGAATTGACCTGCATAAAATATCTTAGTTCTGAAAATATTGCTTAGTGAACCAAAATTGCAGAATTGACCTGCATAAAATATCTTAGTTCTGAAAATTTTGCTTTGATAATCAAAATTGCAGATTTGACCTGCATAAAATATCTTAGTTCTGAAAATATTGCTTAGTGAACCAAAATTGCAGAATTGACCTGCATAAAATATCTTAGTTCTGAAAATTTTGCTTAGTGAACCAAAATTGCAGAATTGACCTGCATAAAATATTTTGGATCAGAGAATTTTGCTTAGTGAACCAAAATTGCAGAATTGACCTGCATAAAATTTCTTGGTTCAGAAAAATTTGCTTATTGAACCAAAATTGCAGAATTGACCTGCATAAAATATTTTGGATCAGAGAATTTTGCTTAGTGAACCAAAATTGCAGAATTGACCTGCATAAAATATCTTGGTTCTGAAAATTTTGCTTAGTGAACCAAAATTGCAGAATTGACCTGCATAAAATATCTTGGTTCAGAAAAATTTGCTTAACAGATATGTTTATGCTTTATTAACGGATTCTGGTATATTCTGGAAAATTCTGATAGGGATTTAGGATTAACGATATGTTTATGCTTTATTAACGGATTCTGGTATATTCTGGTAGGGCCTTAAATTACATATATGTTTATGCTTTATGTCTCACTATTCTTTTCAAATTTAGGCAAAACAAATTGTTGACATTTTTTTGAATCCATCATATTCCCTTATAGTCATATTTCCCACACATATTTTAGGGCGAAACAAAATGAGAACGCCTCTGGGTTCTCGCCCCATCATCATCATTTAAACACATTTTTTGTCGCCGATGACTTTGCCGAATTTATTTGTGGTGCCGTCAGGCAAACACAATTTTTTTATGCGAAGTTAAATGAGTTTTTGGGCGATGGTGAAAATTTTGGGGAAGGAAGCCGACCAGCCAGAGGGAATTGGGATTAATTTTTTTCGCATCCACTCGTTCCACACAAAGTCCTCTCTGCTGATGCTTTTTTTTCTCTTGATGGCATTTGTCCAATGCTAATATGCCGGATATGGGCATTCGAAGAAACCCTCACAATTTGGCATAAATTCCCATTTTGGATGGGATTTTTGATGGATTAAAATTTTTTGATGGTTTTTGATATTTAAAAAGAGGGAAAGAGGATTATTTTTTGTTAAAATGAATCCATATTCTAAAAAGTAAAGATTTTCGGTTCGAGATTATGTTTTGGGCTCAATAAATTTTGTATTAATGATAAAAATTTTTGATAGAGATAGGCTTGAGAATTTTTGCAAATTTTTTGCAAATTTTCTCTCGGATAATTAAATAATTTAATTGCAAAAATTCTTTATGTTAAATCAGTTTATTTTGATAAAAGTATTATATTAAATTATGAATAATAATTATATATTTAATTCTTTTTTTTTAAATATTTATTTTGGCACCTCCAATTCCATTGTTGGATTAGAAAATATTTATGATGAAATTTAACACCACTAATATTGTGGTCTTGACTCTTAATATAAAATGATAAAAATATAACAAAGTGAAATTTAAAGTTGAGATTTAAGTTTTAGGGATTCGGACGATAGTCTTAGGATTTTGGCCCAATTTTTAGAACGCGGAGAATGGGTAATGGGCTACAAAATTCGTTTTTGTTAAAGATAAGGACCTCAAAATGTGACCGCAAATTTTTGATTAATCGACTCTTTAATTGAAAATTATATGTAAAACACTCATGTTTTATGATTCAAGAAATTTTGTTTTTTGTATAAGAATATTTAATACTGTAAATTTATTAGAAAGAATTAAGGAAAGGAGAATGAATTGAAAATTTGAAGTTAGCGAATTGGAATTTTTAAAAAATTTGCAAGCCATGCGCTGAATTTGCGTCTGTCTCAAAGTATAACGGGTTGGCAAAATTACTTATCGGACATATTTTTGAAAAGAAAATAAGGAAGAATAAATGAAGCGGAAAGAAGGAGAATATTAAAGAGCATTGCTTGCAAATTGCAATGGTTATAATATGCTAAAATGGCGGCAAAATACTAATGAAAATATCTGCTTTTTTGGTTAAATTTTTAAAATTTAAAGTGCAATGCAATCAGAATTACATAAAATAGACAAAAAATTAAACAAAATAGAAGAATACATAAAAAAGAAAAATTGAAAATCCAGAAATTGAATGACAAAAAATGAAAATTATGTTCAGAAAAAAATAATGGGTAATAATTGACAAAAAATATGCAGACTTATTTTTAATTTTTGGCTACATAAAATGCCCGAAATTAAAAAAAAAATGAAAAATTTTAAAAGAAATTGCTAGCAAGAAACATGAGCTTAAAAATTGTAGTATTAAGGAAATAATAATAAGTAAAATTAAAGTCAAATTGAAAATTCTGCCTATATTTGAAGCAGAAGGAACAATGGCCAACAAAATATGCGGAGGTCTATTTTTAGAAAGAACTCTGGAAAATCCCAATTTTGGCACATATAAAATGGCCGAAATGAAAAATTTTATAAAAGGGGAAAGGACTGTCAGAATGAAAAATGGGTGGTGAGCGGGCATAGAAATTAAAATTAGAAAATTTTTTGAAAGAAATTTTGCATTCCTCTGGAATGCCCAAAAATAAGGAAAAAATGAAAGAACAGAACAATGGAATTGTGGAACGGGGGCCAACCTGTTGGGCATGAAAAATGTGCATAGGAAAATGAGAAATTTTTTATGAGGCGCACCCGTAAAACATTCATTTGCCAAAAGGCCCCTTTTGAAAGAGAGGGAAGAAAGGGAGCCTCTGACAAAGGTTGCCGGCGGCCAATGGAGTAATTTTTTATTCACAAGATAATAATGGGGCCAAAGGGAGGGGACGAAAATCCTAGTGGAACTGAAAAAGAAAGGACAATCGGCGTTGGTGGATGTGGCCAATGCCAAACAATGAACAAAAAAAGTGAAAATAAATGGGCAGTGAGCGGAGACATTGGAGGACCATGGGTGAGTGAAAAAAATGTTTAATGAGAATGTATGGATGTGGGGAATGAGAGGGAATGCTGGGTTGGGTTTGCGTTGGAATAATAAAATATATGTTGTGGAGAGAGGACTCAAATTCCAAATTCCAGACCCAAATTTATTATGCCCCAAACCTATGCCTTAAAAAATACATTTGCGCGAATTATTTATTTACAACCTATTCGAATATTGCCTAAGCCAGATTAATATTCATAAAATTATTGAATTTATCTAAAAAAAATTTTCTTGTCAAAACAAAAAAAATACATTTGTGCGAATTAGCTATTCTCAATCTATTATTCTTTTGAATAATACGATGTCAATTAAAATATTCATAAAATTATTAAATTTACCTAAAAAATTTTTCATGTCAAAAACAGTTAGAATTTATCTTTATTTTGTTCTCATGTTTTTGTGTATATTCTAATTTTTTAGTGTTTATTACCAATGATGTTTTTGTGCTTACCTATATTAGCTTCTAGAATTCATGTCTTTGTGTATTAGGTTTTAAGCTTGGATAAGGCTCAAGCAGGATAAATTTTTAAAGAGAGAATAAAATTATTCAAAGACCCGTGAGAAAATACTGCTAATATTTTTGGCATGAATTTCTGTAAATTCAATGATTCTTTATAGAAAAATTAAATTATCCTTATGAGATTATATTAAAAAATAAGATCAAAAATTAATGTCGATAATTGGCAATATCATATGTGTTAAACCTAAAGCTAAAAGATGAAAGCAAATGAATTTTTTCGAATATACAGAAAATTGGTTTTGGTTGGATTTGTTTCATTTCAAATTCTATTGCTTCCCAAAAGAGTTGCCAGAACAACGCGATGAGCGCTCAAAATCCGAGTTTGCCAACGGCGGCGCCGGAAATAATAAAAAATGGAAAATGAAAGAGGGGAAACAATATTTGCCATAATTCTATTGTTTTTTGGGTCCTCTTTCTTTAAATAACTGAATTAATGAAACAATCGAGAAGTCAGGGGTCTTAACTAATTTAACCAATTATTATTGTACAGTAAAATTTAAGGCATTCAATATTTATTGTAAATTTTGCAATTTTAGTCAATATTTCTTGACATTTATTCAGGCTATTAATTAAATTACCATTTTGGAATTTTTTTTATCTATGATTGAGGCTGGAGGGTAACAAAATGTAAATTCTTTCGCTTTGGAAGATAATTGAATGAGCGATAAAAATTTTATTATTTTATTTACCTTTTAATTTAATAGGGAATGCAATTTATTAAATTAACGATAGGATGAGAAATGAGAATGATATTTAAGGAATTTGGGTAAACATTAAAAAACATGAAGCAAATAAAATTTTATTGACGGCCCAAAAGGTGAGAATTGTATGTGCGGTTGATTATTGAGAAAAAAATTTATATTATGTTAATAATTTTTATGTCTGTAATTGGCTGTTTTTTCATATTAAAATAAAGCACAAAAATTCATATATATATATATATATATATATGGATTTGTGTGCATTTTAAGGACTTTTGGACTTTTAAATTCTAAAAGAGAACTAAATTCTTTAAAAAGAGCAAGCTTTTGAGGGATCGATAAACCGGTTTTGAAAAGGTTTGATTATAGAAATCTTGACGCTATATGGAATTAAGGGCTTTTTGAAAAATTTTTTTCAAAGTCATGAAATGATACACCAATCGACTCGTCTTGACGAGCTGAGAACGAAAATGCTATTGGTTTCGTCTAAAACCCAAAAATAAAAAAGTTATAGTTGCGCAAAGGAAATACGGATTGGAACTGCTGCGGTGGGCATTTCAGAGTGGACTCCTCCGTGTGCTCCGCCTCCGCGCGACCAGACGAGCCTTGGCTCGTCCAGTTCCCGCGCTACGGCTACGCACACTCCGGAGTCCACTCTTACATTCCTCCGCAGTTCCAACACATTCCAGTGAGACTTAGAAAAAAATTTTCAAAAAGCCCTTAATTCCATATAGTGCCGAAATTTTTTCATGGGACATAAATCGAAGGAAAACATTTAATTGTTTTTTAGGACCATAAAAATATATGTAGTTTAAATTGATAAGGAACATTCAAAATTTATTGTTATTTCGAGAATTTGGGAGGAAAAATCATGTAATTTATTATATGGAAAAAGGATTGGCCCATTTTGTGAAGCCCATTTGGTATTTGCCTTTTTTAATATAGACCAACGAGCAATATGACTGCTGGGATGGAATGGCTTATAGCGTCATCAACGATTGGAAATGACAAAAATATATTTTTCATAACATGACAATTATTAAAAAACTAAATTTTCCGTGTCCTAATTATGAGTGAGGATGAGGGTGCTATTCTCATTTATGCATTAGAATCAAAATCAGAGTTAATAAATTATTTAATTTATTTTATGCATTTTAAAGGAATTAGAAAATTACTTAAGAAAACAATTAATATTAATAAAATAGCAAATAAAATATTTTAAAAAATTGGCAAATTTATCGACATTTTTAGAATATTTTTCTCATAAATGCTTAAAAGTTAATGGGATTTAAATAAAAATAATTTTTACAAGAATAGAGAAAACTATAGCAAAGCCATTAATCAGCCAAATGACTTGTTTCTCAAATAAAAAAAACCTAAATTTAATTATCAAAATTTGACGATTAAAAATTATTAATGCACAAAATTATGAAAATCACATTAAGTCAAATTTATCTCCAAAAATTCTTAAAAATTGACAATTTACAAAAAAATATTTTTGCAATTTATGGAAGGAAAATTTACTGATGAGATTGGATGATGAATGCAAATACAAAGAATGCCTCCAGAGCAACTAAACAAGCCCAAATTCGCCCTTTTTTGTGTGTTAAGAAAAGCGGGAATACTGATGAAAAAAAAGAGGAAGAAGAAGCCGAAAATGAGGGGAAAGAGGGCAAATGAAAAGAAAATATTTGTGGCCGAGGAAATAAAAAATGATGTCGTCTGGCAATTTCGTCGAATTGGCGGCCCCCGACGGATGGCATTGACACAAGCGGATGAAATGGAATATGTGTGCCTCCCCAAGCAATTGGCCACTTCTTTCTCCGGCATAAAACAAATTTTGTTCCAAGACCAAAAAATGTGATGAAGAAAGAAAAATGCGATGATGAGGGAGGAATTGAATCTCGGGGTGGCCAGCTTATATTTTTGAAAGGTGTTAGGTAAATTCCAAAAAATGTAAATTAAAAATTCTTTTTAAATTTGAATATTTAAATGTTTTGAATAAATTATTTGTTTATAGATTTAACGTAAAATAAAAACCAAATTGTTTTAGAAAAACAAAATGTTTGGAAAAACAAGAAAAAATGTTTAGAAGATGAACAAAATTTATTTAATATTTCCATTTTTTTTGATAATTGTCCAGATTTTCAAATTTAAATTAAAAATAATGTTTTTTTATTTACACCATTTGTGGAATCGACCCCGGACTTTTTTGAAGGTATCAATAATTTTGTTGCTAATTAATTTTTTAAATTAAATATTTTATTCAATTATAAAATCAAAGAGAACATGAAAAGTATTAAAAAAAAATATATAATATATTTAATGAATTTTGTTGGATTAAAAAATTATTTCCAACCAAAATTGTACTGTGAATTGTTTTTCTGGACGCAATGTATTTTCTTTTCATTCATTTTGCAGGCAATTCCCTTCATAATTTGATCCAACAATAAACCATAATTTCCTTCGACCAGCATTTTCCAACCATTGGTTTCCATCACCTTTGAAAATGGCAAATTTCTTCATTATATTTTAATTTTTCACCTTGCTTCAAAATTTATTTAGCTTTTTTGAAGTGTAATGGTCAAATTTTTTTCCACTTTTTTTCAGTCTAATTATTTACTTCCAAATTTATTTAATTCTTTTTTGAATTGTGGTGGTTAGAGTTTAAAATCTATTAAATTCCTCGACCTCGAAAACCCAATTTTCAAAAAATTACCCAATAGGATGATTCTGATTTCTGAAAAAAAAACGCATTTTTGTACATCTTATTTATTTTATATTATTCAACCTATGTCCTATTATCAAAATAGCACGTTTATGGATTGAAAAGATCAATGTAATATTTAAACTTCATAAATAAAATGAAACATATCAAATAAAGTTTTCAACTTTTAATTTTTGCCCAAAAAATATATTCTCATTTAGAAAAACTTTACCTCCTTTGCATTCTTCTGGATGTATTTGATCGTTTTGCTCTTGAGATATTGAACGGAATGGTGATTGGCCAAAATCAGCAATTCACAAACATTCTCATTCCCCACTGAATTGGGCAATTCCTCACAAATTGCCATCAAAATTTGTTTGAATAATTTTGTATTATTTTGATTTTCTTCGACCAAAATTTTCCATATATCAGATTTCATCACCTTAAAAAATTTTTTTTATTATATTCGTGAGTATGAAAACTGCCTACGAAAATTGGAATTCGTTAGCGAAAATAGAGTAGTTCAAAGTAAGTTTTAAACCGAGGTCAAGTTTTTCGGTTTTGCCCGGGATGTTTTGGTTTTTGAAAAATCCTCTGTTTCGGTTTTGACCGGTTTTTTTGAAAAAAGACAATAAATTTTAAAATTAAATCCCTCCCCAAAAATATTATAACCAAATGGTCCAATAGGGAGAAAATTTAAACCAAAGTAACTCCCTAGAGAAAATTTTAAGCCATAGAAACTAAAAAATGATCATCAAATACCAATTTACAAAAAAGTCGTCCTCATGCGGTAAAATTTTAGCCAAATATTGCACCCTATAAAGTGAAAGTTAAATTGATTTCGGTTTTGCCAGCTTATCGAAGTTCAGCTTCGATTTTTGAGACAAAAATCCTCTATTTTCTGTTCGGTTGAGCGACTTTGAAAAATCCTAAGTGAAGACTAGAATTCCCCCGCTATTACAATCTTCATACTAATAAATGTGTGGATTTTCTCACCTCTTTTGCATTCAATTTGATGCATTCAATTGCGTTATTTGTTAATAGATTGCGATGTTTGGGCGAATAGCGATTGGCCAAAACCAGCAATTCACAGGCATTCTCTTTGTCCATTGAATTGGGCAATCCCCAGTAAATAGCCTTCAAAATTTGATCCAGAAATTTAACAACATATTTTCCTTCTATCAACATTTTCCATCCATCCGATTTCATCACCTTTTAAAATGAGCAAATATTATTTATTAATAATAAATTTGCTCACCTCTTTTGCATGCATTTGGATAAAATAAAATATATTGTTCTTGAGTTTTTCAAGAGAATAATGATCGGCCCAAATTAACAATTCACAGGCATTCTCATTTTCAATAAATTTGGATAATTTCTCTTCACAGAGCACCTGGTTGTAAAAATTTTTAAAAAGGAAAAAAATCAGAGATCGGATCAAGATTGGGATGAAAATTTTGAACCCATTGAACTTTTTGGAATTTTTTTGAATTTTAAATCTTCAAAATAATCTTGATTGAAAAAAATTTGAGACTTTTTACTTTTAAAATTTTAGATTATAATTTTTCGTTGTGCCGTTATTTTTGGTAAAAATTTTTTTAAATTTGCAATCTTGATCTTGATACCAAAATCATGATTGACCTCTCTTACCGATCTATTATAAAAAAGATCGATTTACCTTTAATAGATCGATTTGATATTCGACAGCTGCTTCCAATAATTCTATTGGCATTTCACGAAGTTTTGGTGCCCTTCCAGTGTAGCTGAAAATTAAACATTTTTTTACAAATTAAAAGAATTTTACATGAATCGAAGCATTTGTTCAAGCACCGGAGAATTGATGTCCATAATTCGGACAATTCCTTCCTTCGCTTCGATCATTTGATGTTCGAACATTGCACGAAAAACTGGTGAATGTTTGGCCAAAATACATTTATTTGCCTTAAAAGTTTATTAAATGAATATTTTTATATATTTTTTACCTTGAATTCAACACCGTCCGCAGCTATGATGGTACAATCCATGAAATCTTGTTTATATAAATTGCCCATTTTTTCAACAAAATTAACCAATATTAAAGTATTATTTATTGTTTATTTACGAAATCGAAGCTTAAAAAGCATTAATTTTTAAAAGAATTATGAATGAAATAAATAATTAAATATTTAGGTAATCGTCTAATTTAACCCCAACTATTGAATGGATGGTAATTTGGAAGTACAATTTTTTCTGTCCAAAAAAGGAGAATATTAATTTTTGGGGATTTGTCATTTCTCATTTGCATTTATAAAAAATGACGTATTTTTGTTAAAATTGATGGATAAAATCTGTGAATGATGATGATGACTGATGATTGATATATAATGAGAAATGGACCCTAAATAAAAGTTATCAAATCATCCGAATTCCGAGGCATTGGAGTTGGAGTTCCAATCCCAAAGGGGAAGGATTGACAAAGATAAGATAGATAAATAAAAACTGCACAGCAGTTTGTAAAGAAGCATCAATTTGCAATTTGCATGAATTATTTGGAAGATTAGGGGAAATTACCACGGTCTAATAAATCTGAATATTTGTTGCTTAACATTTTTTGCGTAAATTTGATTTACGATAATTTTCCCATACACCTGTGTATTAATTTATTATCCATTTGACAGAATTTTTCCCATCACTTTCTCCTCCAATACAGTGGAATATTTTCCTAAAATGATAAGGGTTCTCTCATCAAAAATTTTATCTAAATTCAAAATCCTAAAGAATCAAACACAATTTAAAAATGGCAAAGTTTTATTCAACGAATTTAGATTTAGGATTGAGTAATAATTTAAATAAATATTCGGGTACGCGACGGTTCGTGGCCGGCCGGTTCGTTGCGAACCAGTTTTTACTTTATAACTCATCTTAATCTAAACCATATTGAATGTTTCTATATTCATTTGATAGAGCAAAGCATTATCTATCGAATGATATAAAAATCTTTGAAAATTATTCAAAATAGAGAAAGATATGAGTTCTTGAATAAAAATGGGGAAATGATGTCAATTTTGAAGGTTTTTGATTTTTAAAAAATGTGATATGTTTTATAATTTAAAAATGCACTAAAGTGCAGGTAGATTAAACATGCACTAAAGTGCAGGTAGATTAAAAATTCACTAAAGTGCAGGTAGATTAAAAATGCACTAAAGTGCAGGTAGATTAAAAATTCACTAAAGTGCAGGTAGATTAAAAATGCACTAAAGTGCAGGTAGATTAAAAATGCACTAAAGTGCAGGTAGATTAAAAATTCACTAAAGTGCAGGTAGATTAAAAATGCACTAAAGTGCAGGTAGATTAAAAATGCACTAAAGTGCAGGTAGATTAAAAATTCACTAAAGTGCAGGTAGATTAAAAATGCACTAAAGTGCAGGTAGATTAAAAATGCACTAAAGTGCAGGTAGATTAAAAATTCACTAAAGTGCAGGTAGATTAAAAATGCACTAAAGTGCAGGTAGATTAAAAATGCACTAAAGTGCAGGTAGATTAGCTTTAGTAAAATATTCTCAAAACAATATAAACATTACTATTTAGAACTATCGACAGAATTTAATACAATGGATCCAAAATATTTGGAAAATATTTTTTAATTTAATTTATTCAAATCAATTGGGCGCTTCGACATCGGCAGTAACAATTGTTCTTCAATCTCAAAAGAATATTTAAAATATAAAAATATCTGCGAAATAATATTCACGAAATAAATAAATTTATTAATTTTATGTTGTAAAATTTATATAGATATTTTAATATGCAAAAAGAAAATTTACATAAATGATTAATTTTATAATTTCCACTTCCATTAATTTTCTACTTTTGTATTTTTATTCATTTTTTAATTGTTTACTTTTCACCCATTTTTTAGGTCCTGGTTCGGCACTGGACAATTGGACACGGACAATTGGGCACCGTATATCCCGGAAAATTTGACACAATAATAATATATATTTTCTGTAATTCTTATGGAATAAAGCGCTGTTTGACTTCCCCTTTTTGTTTTTCTATGCTCCGAACCCTAACCTAAATCTAATCCTACTTAAAATGAATTATAAAATTTTTATATGGTGCCTAATTTTCCATACGGTGCCCAATTAACCGTGCCCAATTGTCCATCCACCGGCGGATTGGCGATGGGAGAGGAGTTAGAGAAAAAGAAAATGTGAATTTCTAGCAGCTGCATTTTATTAACTAAATTTAGAAAAAGGCCAAATTAGTGTACTTTGAATTTGAACTGCGATCTTCTATTGCCAGCCTTCAATTTTCATATACAAAATTGTCAGAGCAGAAAAAATGCAATAAAATAATTTGCAAGTCACAATTTTAGTTTGCTCTTCACCGCGGACATTTTGAAATGAATAATGGATTGAATTTTTGCAATTTAATAAAATTAGAAGCTGCCTTTAATTTGAATTGCTTATTTGTTTAAAAAATTAAATTTTCAAAGTTATAAATCACAAATTTTGTGACTTGGAAGCATATAAAAATGTCGTAAAAAAAGAAGCGTATTATGAATAAAAATTAATAATTTATAACAAAAATGAAGAAAATAATAATCAATTTCTTCATATTCATCTTACTGGTAAGCAAATTTGGAAAAATGATTAATTTACCGATTAAAATAAATATCTATCTAAAAATATTTTTCAATATCTATGAGTCCATAAAACTGATAAAGCATTTTTTTAAATGTTTCTTCATAACCCAAAATTTCTAAAAATGCTTGAAATTATCTCCGATGAATCGATTTTGTATTAATCCAATGGGGCAAAGTGAATTTTCAAAGTATAAATCATAAATTTTGGGAAGCACATAAAAATGTCACGAAAATGAATGGAATTAGGAATAAAAAAATTAATGACAAAAATGTAAATCCTTCAATTTGAATATTTGCTATTGTCTGCTTTCGATAAAAAAAAGAAAATTTTCAAAGCATAAATCATAAATTTTGGGAGATGGGAGCATATAAAAATGTCACAAAAATGAAAGGGATTTTGAATAAAATTTTCACCATTTTAATGGCAAATTTACTGGTAAGTAAAATTGGGAAATATTGATTAATGAATAATTAATTTACTTATTAACCAGTCCCTTCGGGACTGCTTTAACGGTTAGACTGGGCGAAATGTAATAAATTATTTTTGAAAGCGCGGGGCGCTTTAAGGACCCCTAGCACGCCCTTTGAAAATCTTTGGATCTTGTGGGGAATAGGGTTCGATGCGCTGGCCTGTTGGATATTCCCTCAAGGCTCGCTTCTCTCGTCTTTGGATTACGGTTGTCATTTGGTCAGTTCATCGGGGCTCGCTCCGCTCGCCGGCCGGGCTCCGCTCGCCTCCGGACATGTACGGCTCTCTTCGCTCGCCGGAGGGCCTGTTCAATCCGCTCAGCTCGTTCCGCTCGCCTCCTGACATGTATGGTATAATCTTTTCGACATTTTCAATATTCTTTTGGACATTTTCAATGTTTTTTTTCGCCAAATTAAATACCATCCATATATAAAAATAATAATCAAAAAATTAATTTTCATATTTTAATGTTTTTTTGATGAGCAAAATTTGCATATTTTAAACAGGGAAATTTATAAATTCTCAGTGGATTAAATCAAATTTAAATACTTCTTATTTCTATTAATCATTAAGGTTATTTGAATGTGAGTGCCGAACATCGTCTCTTCTACTATTTGGCCACTTCACAAAATGATACGACAAATAATCCACTGATTTTCTGGTTTAACGGTGGTCCCGGTTCTTCCTCATTGTTTGGTTCGTTCGCGGAGATGGGTCCATATTTAATTAATCCGGATGGGGAAACGTTGACGCCAAATCCGGATGCGTGGAACAAAAATGCTTCAATTGTCTATTTGGAATCTCCGTATTGGGTTGGCTACTCATATTCCACAAATGCAAATGAGAGAGGCTGGAACGATGATAAAGTCTGCAAAATTGATGAAATTTTATATATTGAGAATGGAAAATTAATGAATTTTTGGAAATTAACAAAAAATTATATCCAAAAATGGCAAAATAATCGAAAATTGGGTAATTAAAATTTTTTGTCTTGATTTTCTGACCAATAATTTTTGATCAATAAATTTAATATCAAAATGCTAAGAATTTAAACAAATGTTTTAAATTTTCTAAAAAATTTTTAATATTATTGAAATTTTGGCAAATGTAAAATTTTGACGCTGAGCTCTAATATTAAACCAAAAAAATATCGAAAATTTTGGATTTAAAATTCGGCCCAATTTCTGTCTATATTTAAACTGAATGAGCAACAAAATTTTTGAATTGAAGAAAAAATTTAAATATAAATTCATATATTGAGTAAAAAGAAAAAAAACAAAATAGAAAAATAAAATATAAGCGAATGAAAAAATGCCTTAAATAAAAATCTAATCTTTTTTTTAGAAAATTTTTCTCATAAATGATAATTTTATGTAAAAATTTTACAAAGACTACCGAGGAGAACTACGAGGCCATTAAACAATTTATGCATAAATTTCCAACCTTTCGGCAACATCGCCTCTTTTTGACCGGTGAATCCTATGCCGGCGTTTATGTTCCATTGTTGGCCGCAAAAATTATTGATGAAATTCAAAATTATTCGTTGAATTTTGAGGGCTAATGACTGATCCAAAATTTTTTAATTGTAGGTCATAGCTCATCGAGGCAATAATTTATCCAAAAAAAAACTTATGCAAATAAAATGCTCGAATAGGTACTTTCCCATTATCTAGGTGGCAGTCACTATGTGGCGACACCCCCTTAAAAATAGCCTATGCCTGCACCCCAGTGTAATGACACTGCCCCCACCCCCCCCCCCCCCCCAGATAATGGGAAAGAACCCTCGAATATTACTAACATTCCTTTTAGATCAGAAAAATTTTCCCCTGACTTAACCAGAATTCCCCTGACCAGAAAAATTTTCCCCTGACTTATCCAGAATTCTCTTGACCAGAAAAATTTTCCCCTGACTTAACCAGAATTCCCCTGACCAGAAAAATTTTCCCCTGACTTAACCAGAATTCCCCTGACCAGAAAAATTTTCCCTTGACTTATCCAGAATTCCCCTGACCAGAAAAATTTTCCCCTGACTTAACCAGAATTCCCCTGACCAGAAAAATTTTCCCTTGACTTATCCAGAATTCCCCTGACCAGAAAAATTTTCCCCTGACTTAACCAGAATTCCGCTGACCAGAAAAATTTTCCCCTGACTTAACCAGAATTCCCCTGACCAGAAAAATTTTCCCCTGACTTATCCAGAATTCCCCTGACCAAAAAAATTTTCCCCTGACCAGAAAAATTTTCCCCTGACTTAACCAGAATTCCCCTGACCAGAAAAATTTTCCACTGACTTAACCAGAATTCCCCTGACTAGAAAAATTTTCCCCTGACTTATCCAGAATTCCCCTGACCAAAAAATTTTCCCCTGACCAGAAAAATTTTCCCCTGACTTAACCAGAATTCCCCTGACTAGAAAAATTTTCCCCTGACTTATCCAGAATTCCTCTGACCAAAAAAATTTTCCCCTGACCAGAAAAATTTTCCCCTGACTTAACCAGAATTCCCCTGACTAGAAAAATTTTCCCCTGACTTATCCAGAATTAACCTGACCAAAAAAATTTTCCCCTGACCAGAAAATTTTTCCCTGACTTATCCAGAATTCCCCTGACCAGAAAAATTTTCCACTGACTTAACCAGAATTCCCCTGACTAGAAAAATTTTCCCCTGACTTATCCAGAATTCCCCTGACCCAAAAAAATTTTCCCCTGACCAGAAAAATTTTCCCCTGACTTATCCAGAATTCCCCTGACCAAAAAAATTTTCCCCTGACCAGAAAAATTTTCCCCTGACTTAACCAGAATTCCCCTGACCAGAAAAATTTTCCCCTGACTTATCCAGAATTCCCCTGACCAGAAAAATTTTCCCCTGACTTATCCAGAATTCCCCTGACCAGAAAAATTTTCCCCTGACTTATCCAGAATTCCCCTGACCAGAAAAATTTTTCCCTGACTTATCCAGAATTACCCTGACCAAAAAAATTTTCCCCTGACAAGAAAATTTTTCCCCTGACTTAACCAGAATTCCCCTGACCAGAAAAATTTTCCCCTGACTTAACCAGAATTCCCCTGACCAGAAAAATTTTCCCCTGACTTATCCAGAATTCCCCTGACCAAAAAAATTTTCCCCTGACCAGAAAAATTTTCCCCTGACTTAACCAGAATTCCCCTGACCAGAAAAATTTTCCCCTGACTTATCCAGAATTCCCCTGACCAAAAAAATTTTCCCCTGACTTATCCAGAATTCCCCTGACCAGAAAAATTTTCCACTGACTTAACCAGAATTCCCCTGACCAGAAAAATTTTCCCCTGACCAGAAAAATTTTCCCCTGACTTAACCAGAATTCCCCTGACCAGAAAAATTTTCCCCTGACCAGAAAAATTTTCCCCTGACTTAACCAGAATTCCCCTGACTAGAAAAATTTTCCCCTGACTTATCCAGAATTCCCCTGACCAAAAAATTTTCCCCTGACCAGAAAAATTTTCCCCTGACTTAACCAGAATTCCCCTGACTAGAAAAATTTTCCCCTGACTTATCCAGAATTCCTCTGACCAAAAAAATTTTCCCCTGACCAGAAAAATTTTCCCCTGACTTAACCAGAATTCCCCTGACCAGAAAAATTTTCCCCTGACCAGAAAAATTTTCCCCTGACTTAACCAGAATTCCCCTGACTAGAAAAATTTTCCCCTGACTTATCCAGAATTCCCCTGACCAAAAAATTTTCCCCTGACCAGAAAAATTTTCCCCTGACTTAACCAGAATTCCCCTGACTAGAAAAATTTTCCCCTGACTTATCCAGAATTCCC
The DNA here is from genome assembly GCA_030063045.1 of Pratylenchus scribneri. NCBI lineage: Eukaryota > Metazoa > Nematoda > Chromadorea > Rhabditida > Pratylenchidae > Pratylenchus > Pratylenchus scribneri. The sequence continues at coordinate 780,457 of JAQSEB010000009.1, forward strand.
CTGACCAAAAAATTTTCCCCTGACCAGAAAAATTTTCCCCTGACTTAACCAGAATTCCCCTGACTAGAAAAATTTTCCCCTGACTTATCCAGAATTCCTCTGACCAAAAAAATTTTCCCCTGACCAGAAAAATTTTCCCCTGACTTAACCAGAATTCCCCTGACCAGAAAAATTTTCCCCTGACCAGAAAAATTTTCCCCTGACTTAACCAGAATTCCCCTGACTAGAAAAATTTTCCCCTGACTTATCCAGAATTCCCCTGACCAAAAAATTTTCCCCTGACCAGAAAAATTTTCCCCTGACTTAACCAGAATTCCCCTGACTAGAAAAATTTTCCCCTGACTTATCCAGAATTCCTCTGACCAAAAAAATTTTCCCCTGACCAGAAAAATTTTCCCCTGACTTAACCAGAATTCCCCTGACTAGAAAAATTTTCCCCTGACTTATCCAGAATTAACCTGACCAAAAAAATTTTCCCCTGACCAGAAAATTTTTCCCTGACTTATCCAGAATTCCCCTGACCAGAAAAATTTTCCACTGACTTAACCAGAATTCCCCTGACTAGAAAAATTTTCCCCTGACTTATCCAGAATTCCCCTGACCCAAAAAAATTTTCCCCTGACTAGAAAAATTTTCCCCTGACTTATCCAGAATTCCCCTGACCAAAAAATTTTCCCCTGACCAGAAAAATTTTCCCCTGACTTAACCAGAATTCCCCTGACTAGAAAAATTTTCCCCTGACTTATCCAGAATTCCTCTGACCAAAAAAATTTTCCCCTGACCAGAAAAATTTTCCCCTGACTTAACCAGAATTCCCCTGACCAGAAAAATTTTCCCCTGACCAGAAAAATTTTCCCCTGACTTAACCAGAATTCCCCTGACTAGAAAAATTTTCCCCTGACTTATCCAGAATTCCCCTGACCAAAAAATTTTCCCCTGACCAGAAAAATTTTCCCCTGACTTAACCAGAATTCCCCTGACTAGAAAAATTTTCCCCTGACTTATCCAGAATTCCTCTGACCAAAAAAATTTTCCCCTGACCAGAAAAATTTTCCCCTGACTTAACCAGAATTCCCCTGACTAGAAAAATTTTCCCCTGACTTATCCAGAATTAACCTGACCAAAAAAATTTTCCCCTGACCAGAAAATTTTTCCCTGACTTATCCAGAATTCCCCTGACCAGAAAAATTTTCCACTGACTTAACCAGAATTCCCCTGACTAGAAAAATTTTCCCCTGACTTATCCAGAATTCCCCTGACCCAAAAAAATTTTCCCCTGACCAGAAAAATTTTCCCCTGACTTATCCAGAATTCCCCTGACCAAAAAAATTTTCCCCTGACCAGAAAAATTTTCCCCTGACTTAACCAGAATTCCCCTGACTAGAAAAATTTTCCCCTGACTTATCCAGAATTCCCCTGACTAGAAAAATTTTCCCCTGACTTAACCAGAATTCCCCTGACCAGAAAAATTTTCCCCTGACTTATCCAGAATTCCCCTGACCAAAAAAATTTTCCCCTGACTTAACCAGAATTCCCCTGACCAGAAAAATTTTCCCCTGACTTAACCAGAATTCCCCTGACTAGAAAAATTTTCCCCTGACTTATCCAGAATTCCCCTGACTAGAAAAATTTTCCCCTGACTTATCCAGAATTCCCCTGACCAAAAAAATTTTCCCCTGACCAGAAAAATTTTCCCCTGACCAGAAAAATTTTCCCCTGACTTAACCAGAATTCCCCTGACTAGAAAAATTTTCCCCTGACTTATCCAGAATTCCCCTGACTAGAAAAATTTTCCCCTGACTTATCCAGAATTCCCCTGACCAAAAAAATTTTCCCCTGACCAGAAAAATTTTCCCCTGACTTAACCAGAATTCCCCTGACCAGAAAAATTTTCCCCTGACTTAACCAGAATTCCCCTGACCAGAAAAATTTTCCCCTGACTTATCCAGAATTCCCCTGACCAAAAAAATTTTCCCCTGACTTAACCAGAATTCCCCTGACCAGAAAAATTTTCCCCTGACTTAACCAGAATTCCCCTGACCAGAAAAATTTTCCCCTGACCAGAAAAATTTTCCCCTGACTTAACCAGAATTCCCCTGACTAGAAAAATTTTCCCCTGACTTATCCAGAATTCCCCTGACCAAAAAAATTTTCCCCTGACCAGAAAAATTTTCCCCTGACTTAACCAGAATTCCCCTGACCAGAAAAATTTTCCCCTGACTTAACCAGAATTCCCCTGACCAGAAAAATTTTCCACTGACTTAACCAGAATTCCCCTGACTAGAAAAATTTTCCCCTGATTTGAAAAATTTTCCCCTGACTAGAAAAATTTTCCCCTGACTTAACTAGAATTCCCTACTGCTACTGGCTTATGTTGATCCGCGCCTTCATATAAAATTATTCTGATTTTATTCTGATTTTTAATTCTGATTCTGATTTTTAATTCTGATTTTATTCTGATTCTGATTTTTAATTCTAATTTCATTCAGATTTTTAATTCTGATTTTATTCTGATTCTGATTTTATTCTGATTTTGATTTTATTCTGATTCTAATTTCTAATTCTGATTTTATTCTGATTCTAATTTCATTCAGATTTTTAATTCAGATTTTTAATTCTGATTCTGATTTTTAATTCTGATTTTATTCTGATTTTGATTTTATTCTGATTCTAATTTCTAATTCTGATTTTATTCTGATTCTAATTTCTAATTCTGATTTTATTCTGATTCTTTTAATTCTGATTTTATTTTATTCTGATTCTGATTTTTATTCTGATTTTATTCTGATTTTTAATTCTCAATAAAAATGATTTTTAGAGCATGCTGCGCAAGAACTTATTATAAAAAATAATGAAAATTCCATAGATTACTCTAACTATTTTGCCAATCAACAGGTTTTTATCGAATCGAAAAGTGAAAAATAATAAAAAAATAAATCAACTTGTTAAAAACAGATCCGTGACAGTCAAAGAAATAGAATAGAAATTGATGTGACTAGTAAAAAAATGGGATAGAAGTGGGAATTTTAATAAAATACCTTAGATTTTTAAAGATTAGATGAAAATGAAAATAATGTTCGTTGTGAAATTTGTTTAAAATATATTTAATTTTAATAGCATATAATGTGTGTATGTCATATGTCTTTCCAAATTGTTATTCTCATTTACACTTTAGGATGATGATGAGGTGTTCCATGCGATGCGCCCGAAGTTACTCCTTGTTGTTTTTTGGCAATTTCCTTTTCAAGTTCTTCCACGGATGGTGCGTTCTCTGTTTCCATTTTCACTTTTGTTCCTTTCCCATACAAAAAGACCTTCAGCTTTAATATATTTACAAATTTGGGCAAATCTTCTGTTATATCGTTAACTAATTAAATTAGTGGGGTTTATTTTTTTAAATTAATTAAAAAAAAGCAAACCAATTTGTATATGATTATTTTTCTTGTAAAAAACGAAAATTTTTCCATCCCGATTATACAGGCCGCATCCGAAGGTTTCATCGATTTCAACGGCTGATTCGTGGGAATAGCGCTTAGGGTTACCATAGTCATCTTTATCAATACTTTCCAATCCAATTTTAAATAGTTTTTGGCTTAAAGAGCAATTTTATGAATTCAAATTTTTTTTTCAAATATTACCTCTCTTTTGCCAACAGCTTAAATTCCGAATATTGTATTTCCTTTTCCGCAGGAGAAGTAGAAATAATGAAAGGTTCGTTTGATCGAATAACAGCCATTGAACCTGAAAAATATGAATTTTAGCATGCCAATAATATTGCAATCATTTTTTAAAAAAAAAATGCTAAATCTTCTGAATTTTGGTCTCTTCAAAAAAATCAAAATCAACTAGGTCGCAATCATTTTTTTTTAAAAATGCTAAATCTTCTGAATTTTGGTCTCTTCAAAAAAATCAAAATCAACTAGGTCGCAATCATTTTTTTTTAAAAATGCTAAATCTTCTGAATTTTGGTCTCTTCAAAAAAATCAAATCAAATAGGTATCATTAAAAATAAAACAAAAAATAAAAATAGACATTTTTATTCGTGTTGGACTATGATAATAAAAAATAAATTAATTACTCACCTTCTAATGTGAATGTATCCATATTTTCCACTTTCACTTTCCATTCATCATGTAGTTTTTGATACAGTGGTTCAAATTTGCTCATTTCATGCTCGATTTCTTCCACGGTTGGTGGAGTCCTTTTTTGCATTTCCACTTTTGTTCCAAATTGTAATAACTTCGAAAATGCATAAATTGAATGAATTTAGATAATGTCGATTTTTTGCGTTTTGATTATTTTTGTATAATATTTTAATATGTTTGAGCCAATTTGGTATTTTAAGATTACCTATTATTTATGTATATATTTTGTCATGGTTTGGTCAAAAATTAAAGAGTTTAAAACCAAAAACAGGAAATTGGTTTTACGGTTCTCATTAATTTTGGTCTCAAAAGTAAAGCGGCTGGGATCTCCAGCCCAGCCAGCGGAAAAATAGTGGTCGGGTTGGAGTCTTGATCCAAGCTAAGGCCAAAGCTAAAGCACTACCGATTGTGCTACCCGCCACAAGGATGATTTTGCTTTCCTTGCTTTATCCGCTGGTGGTCTCTCCCTTACACAAACCAAAAAAATATATATACCAATCGACGGGTCTCATCTCGATGAGATTTACAAATTGGTATAAGGTTTAAACTTTAAATGGTCTAAAACCGGTCAAAAACTGTTTTAGTGCCAAAAAAAATATTTTTCTTTGCGGGAGTAGTTTTGTCCGTGTGCGCCAGCCTTTAGGACCGTCGTGCTCCTATAGTCTCTTTTTAAAATTATTTACCTTAGGATGATGCTGATGAGTAATTCCATGTGAAACGGCCGGAATTTCTCCTGCTGAAACGGCCGAAGTTTCTGCTGTTGCTGGATAAAGTTTGCGGATTTCCTGCTCGAGTTCTTCCACGGTTGGCGGAGTCCCTTTTTGCATTTTCACTTTTGTTCCTCTTCCATTCAGTTTAACAAATGGTGTGAATCCACTCTTTTCAAACTTGTGCTTATCTTCTGTTATATCGTTAACTAATTAAATTATTGGGATTTGTTTTTTTTAAATTAATTACAAAATATAACAAACCCAAAATTTGATTATTTTTCTTGTAAAAAAGAAAAATTTTTTCATCCTGATTAAACAGGCCCAATCCCAAAGCATGATTGATTTCAATTTCTTCGGAAGAATAGCTTTTCATTGGGTTAGCATATTTAATATATTTTTCACCCATCCCAATTTCAAATGGTTTTTCGCTTAAAGAGAGCAAATTTTGAATTCGAATGAAATTTTTTACAAATATTTTACCTCCCTTTTTTCAACAACACCAATTCAAAATATTGTATTTTCTTTTGCGCAGAAATAATCAACGGTTTATTCGATCTAAGAGTTGCTGATGGAACTGAAAATAAGAAATATTTATTAACTATCAAAATTTAAAGCAAAAATGCAAAGACATTTTTTTTATTTTTTGTTGGATTATAAATAAAAAAATTAATAAATTATTTAAATATTTATGTACCTTTTAATGTGATTATAATTTTATTCACATCCTCTTCATTCACTTCCACTACCACATTCTGATTACGCATTGGGTGAAATATTAATTCATTTTCGCTTATTTCCTGCTCGAGTTCTGCCACGGTTGGCGGAGTAGCCCCTTCTTGAATTTTCACTTTTGTTCCTTCTGCTTCCAAATAAATTGTCGGCCATAATCCGCTCTTTTCAAACTTGTTCAATTTATTTGTTATATCAATAACTAATTGATTAGTGGGATTTGTTTTTTAATTGTTTACCAAAAAAAAACAAACTCGAAATTTCATTATTTTTCTTGTAAAAACGGAAAATTTTTCCATCATCACGGTAAAACAGGCCGCATCCAAAGGAATCATTTTTTTCAGCTTCCATTTCTTCAGCATAGCTATAAGTGTTACCATATTCATCTTTATCAGTTCCTTGTAAGTTAATTTCAAGCGGCTGTTTTTCGCTTAATAAAAACATTTTGAATTCGAATGAATTTTTGCAAACATTACCCCCACATCCCTTTTGCCAAAAGCTTAATTTCAAAATATTGTATTTTCTTTTCCGGAGAAATAATGAACGGTGTGTTCGATTCAAGAAGTGCGAATGAATCTGTAAATATGAATTTTATTAATGCAATAAAAAGCATTTTTTAAATGCTAAATCTTCTGAATTTTAATCTCTCACAAAAAAAAATCAAAATCAACTAAATATCATTAAAATTTAAAAAAATAAAAGACATTTTATTTTTTGTTGGAGTTTAATAATAATAAAAAAAATTAATTATAATTGCCCACCTTTTAATGTGAATGTATCCATCTTTTCCATTTTAAATTTTTTTGAATTATACGGTCGAAATATGAATTCACCAATCTGAAATTGTTAAAAAAAATTACAATCAAAAATAGCAAATAATTTAATTTATGCAATCTAATTTTGGAACTATTGAATAAATTTTATCATCATGTAAAATTTATTCTGGGTTTTTTTGTATTATTCAAACAAAAAAAAATGCATAAATTCAATTTTAAATTATATAATTTAGCTCTATGAAATTTTATATAAATGCTATATGGTTAAATAGACCACAAAATATAATTCAAGTCGTTTGGTAATAGCTTCATTTGTATACCTCATTTTTTGATAAAAATATTTATTTCGCGATTTTTTGCCCAAAATTTTCGTAGAACTTAAAATGGAATATATTGAATGAATTTTATAATTTAATTTCAATTTTTAGGATTTGATTAAATTTTAATGCCTATTTTTTGCATTTTAAACGGTTTTTTTTGATCTATTTTTTGTATTTTTAAGACCATTTTGGCTTTTTTTTGGCTTAATTAAGCATTTATTAAAATCAATTCTCTAATGACTGGGCACACAAAATTAATTCTAGTAAGTGATTTTCTGAATTTTTACTTATTTAGGATGGTTCATAACGAAAAAGTACGGATAAACGCCTACTTTTTTATAAATATATTATTTTAAGAAAAAATTTTAAAATACATCTGCTGAAACCGCCGAAGTTTCTGCTGTTGCTGGATAAAGTTTGCGAATTTCCTGCTCGATTTCTTCCACGGTTGGTGGAGTCCCTTTTTGCATTTTCACTTTTGTGCCAACGCCAGACAACATAACAAACGGTGTGAATCCTCTCTGTTCAAACCGGTGTTTTGCCTCTGTTATATCATCAACTAATTAAATTATTGGGATTTTTTTAAATTAATTACAAAAAAGCAAACCAAAAATTTGATTATCTTTTTTGTAAAAACTGAAAATTTTTCCATCATGATTAAACAGGCCGCATCCAAAGAAATCATTGATTTCAGTTTCATCAAATCCGCGAGAAATTTTCACCTTGGGTACATACCCATTTTCTTTTTTATCGACACTTTCTAAGCCAAAGTAAAGCGATTCATTGCTTAAAGAGAAAATTTTGAATTTGAATTTTTTTTGCAAATATTTTTACCTCCCTTTTGCCAACAGCTTAAATTCAAAATATTCTATTTTCTTTTTCGGGGGAATAATGAACGGCTTATCTTTATCCGATTTAAGAATGTGGAATGAATCTGAAAATAAGAAAATTTAACAATAAAAAACAATTAGTTTTTTCCGCTTTTATTAGACAATATCACAAAAAAAAATTTAAATCCGGAAAATCTTTAAGTATAAAAAATAGCCATAAGGCGAAAAATTTCAGTCTAAAATGTAGCCCGGCAAAAATTTCCACTAAAAAAATAAAATCTTGACACAAAAATGGCAGCGCAGCAAAAAATTTTAACTAAAAATTTAAAAAAAAACTACAAAAGTTTGGTCAAAATTTTCTTTTAGTGTCTCATTTTCTTCGAAAAATCCAATAATATGGGGTGCATATTCAACCCCGTAATCCCGCGGGGGTGAGCGTTCGGGGACCGGGGTTGACAGGGATGGAAATTCGGAGACGGGGGTGAGGCCCAAAATCATCGTGGATCCCTGCCGGGGTTCGCCGTTCGCTTTCGACTGGGACGGGGAGCAACCCTAATTTTAAATAAAAACTAATAAATTATTTAATCCACCTTTTAATGTGATTATAATTGTATTCTTATTATTTTCCACTTCCACATTAGGATTATGAACTGGGTGAAACATTAATTCATCATTATTCTGAAATTTTTAAAAATTACAATAAATAGCAATTAAAAGCAATTAATTTTTAATTTATGCAATCTAATTTTACAGTCATTGGATAAATCTATTCATATAAATTAGTTTGTTATTCGGATTTAGTTTAATGTTAATTGGATGTTAAACCAATTTAAACCATTTTCACATTCTGGTTTATAACTCAATTCATTCAAAACCAAAAACTTTTATTATTTTTTTTTCATTTTCAAATAAAAAATGCATAAAAAAACAGTTTTAAATTATATAATTCAGCTCTATGAAACTTTAGATATAAATGTTATATGGTTAAATAGACTATAATTATAGTTTAAGTCGTATTTTTTTGATAAAATATTTATTTTTGATTTTTTATCCAAAATTGTCGTAGCGTTAATGAATTATAATTAATTTCATTTTTTTTTCATTTTGAATAAATTTTAATGCCAATTTTTGCTTTTAAGCAGTTTATTTTTTTGACCTATTTTTGACCTTTTTTTAAAATTTTTAGGCACATATTTTCACGATTTTTGTAAGCTGAAAATATTAGCATCCAAAATTAACTCAGATTCATAACAAAAAAATAAAAGTACCGATAAACGCCTAATTTTTTTAAAATATATTATTTTGAGATAAAATTTAAAAATACATCTGAATCGCCCGAAGTTTTTGCTGCTAGACAAAGTTTGCGGATTTCCTGCTCGAGTTCTTCCACGGTTGGCGGAGTCCCTTTTTGCATTTCCACTTTTGTTCCTTTTCCTTCCAAGGAAACCGTCGGCCACAATTCCTCCTTTTTAAACTTGTGCCAATCTTTTGTTATATCAAAAACTATTTGAATGGTGGGATTTGTTTTTTAATTGGTTATAAAAAAACAAACTCGAAATTTCATTATTTTTCTTGTAAAAACGGAAAATTTTTCCATCATCTCGATAAAACAGGCCGCATCCAAAGGGATCATTGATTCCAGCTTCCAATTTGTAAACATAATTATCAGTGCTATCTTTTTCTCCCGCTAACTTAATCTCAAACGGTTTTTGGCTTAATAAATAAATTTTGAAGTCGAATAATTTTTTGCAAATATTATTTTACCTCCTTTTCACCTTCAGCACAAATTCAAAATATTGTATTTTCTTAGCCGAGGAAATAACGAACGGTTTATTCGATTCAAGAAGTGCGGATGAATCTGAAAATATGAATTTTAACATGCACAAATGTAAATATATAGCAATAAAAATTAATTTTTTTTAATTCTAAATCATCTGAATTTGGTCTCTTCAAAAAAACAAAAATCAACTAGGTATCATTAAAAAATAAAACAAAAAATAAAATTGACATTTTATTTTATTTTTTGTTGGACTATGATAATGAAAAATAACAATAAATTAATTATAACCACCTTTTAATGTGAATGTATACTTATTTTCCATTTCCACCATTTTTGCAACAAACGATCGAAATAGGAATTCACCAATCTGAAATTGTTAAAAATTACAAAAATAACAATTAAAAAAGAAATTGGATTATTTTCGAGCGTATACGCTGTCCTTTATTTTGCCCACCGATCGGGGTTTCTGTTAGCTCATTCGATAGAGCTCATATGAGGATGAAATTTGGAAGTCTGGTTAAAAAAATTGTAGAGTCGCGAAAAATGAAAAAGTGAAGGGTCCCCCCTTTGGGTCGGAACTCGAAAAATTTTTGAAATTTTTATTTTAAAATAAATTCGAAACTGAAGACCCCAATAAGCTATATATCAAGGCTATACAATAACTAGAATGTGCTGAAAAAACAGAATCAAATTCGATTGAAAAAATCAATATTGATTGCAACATATATATAAATGTGGATAAACTTATTTTTTAATATATTATTTTAAAAGTTACTGCTGGATAATGTCTGCCCATTTCATATTCGATTTCTTGCAAGGATGGCGGAGTTCCTTTTTGCATTTTCACTTGTGTTCCTTCCCCAAACAAATGAACAAACGGAAATAGTTGGTCCTCAGCAAAAATAGTCCGCAAATCTGACGTTTGATCTTGAACTTAAACAGAAGTAAAATTGATTATTGATTTGATAGGAAAAAAAACAAACTTTTAAGAATTTGCTGGTTTTCCGTGTAAAAAGCGTAAATTTTTCCATTTAAATGACAGAAACCGGATCCATAGGTGCCATTCAAGGTCGCAGATGTCGGCTTATTTAAATAATTAAAAATAAATCCTCGGAAAGTACGTTTAGCTCCATTGAACCCAATTTCAAACAATTCTTTGCTTAAATAGAAATAAATTATTATTATACTAGTTTTAAAGAGTTATTGTTATTGATTAAATGATTTTAAAGAACTATTATATTTGAATTCGAATAATTTTTTTTTGAATAAAATATTTATTTATTATTATATTACCTTTCAATTTTCAAGGGCTTCATTTCAAAGTATTTTATTTCGTCTCCATTAAAAATAACCTCGAATGGTTCTTTCGCCTGAATAGATGCTTGTTTATCTGTAAATATCATTTATATATTCAAATTAAAAATTAGTATAAAACATTTATCTTTTTATAAAATGTTGAAATATTTTATATAAATTTTTGTCAAAAAAAGTATTTCAAGAACTCATTTTTTACAAAAATTTAATCAATCAGATAAAAAAAACTGCTCATCCCATTATTTAAAATAGAAAACAACAGTTTGATAGTTAAGTGAAAAATTAACTCAAAATTACAAAAAAAAAATTTCAAATATGTGACGGTTTTTATTAATTTTATTCAGGTTAAAGTTTAAATTGCCCACTTTTTAATGTGTATGTATTCATATTTTTGTCCACTTCCACTCTACTACCACGCAGCGCTTCAAATATGAATTCATCGCTATTCTGAAATTGTTAAAAAATTAGGAATTAAAAAGCAAATAATTAATTTGGATAAATCCCTTCAACATGCATAAATTCATATATTTGATTTAGATTAATGTTAGCTTTAGTTGGATTTATCATTTTCATAATTTCTGGTTTTTATTAATTCAATTGATTCAAAAGTAAAATCAGACAAATTATTATACAAAAATCTAACATCTTATAAGTTAGGAGAGTTCTCATCGATTTATCAAATTCAGACAAATTACATTAAAAATTCAATTTTGTATCAAAATTAAGAAATTTTGAAAAGTGTTTAAAACTCAATGAAATATTTTTTGCCTCTTTAATATTTTGAATGTGAACATAAGATTTTTGTTAGTCGGAGTCAAAAATTGAAAAGGTCGGAGTCCGGAGCCGGAGCTGGAGTTAAATTTTCAAAGGTCGGAATTGGGGGTCGGAGTCAAAAATTTTGAGCGACTCCGGTCGACTCCTGATTTTTATTTAAAAAAATGTATTTTTTACCTAATTTTTAAAAAATTTCCCTTTTCAATTTTTTAAAATTAAATTTTTTGGTTTATTTTGAATAACATTAAAATTTTCGCACAGAAATTATATCATTTTCGGAAATAGATGTTAATTTTACACAAAAATGCCCTATAGCCAATCGAAGTCACTTAAAAAAATTTACTGCGGAGTCAAACTCCGGAGTCGGAGTCGAGCTTTATAAACAGCACAGCTCTGTTTGAAACCGAATATTTCAGCCAGAAATATAGGGAAAAATTAAAACAAAAATTACCATGAAGCGAAAATTTTTTTAAATTTAATAATTTTACTGAATAATGACAAATTCAGCAAAAAAATTAAAAACCAGAATCAAATCTGAAAAATCGGGACAGATGCGAACTCTGCTTAAATACAGACAATTTAGCCCTAACTAAGAAATTTAAAAAATTCGACATAGTTTTTTAGGTTCTAAGCAGTGTGGCAACCGCAATAATTAGCTAGCAAAAAATTGGTAGCAATAAAATTACCTCATCATTTGTACTATAAATTGCCTGAGTATGTGAGGTGCCTGAACCAGCAGAAGCATGTTGAGGATGTGAGGGGCTAGCCGCCGGATGCATGCCATTCACATTGTTGCAAATCAATAGCGAAATTGACAAAATGACCAACAGCAACAGAATAGAAGTTGGTGAAATGGGCTTTATCATTTTAATGATGAATAAATTTTCTAGGGAATGAATATGGGGGGCAATAGATTGAATGAAATGGATGAATGAGAGAAATTAGAATTTATAAAGGCAAATAAAATGCTCGGCTGATTAACGGTTATGGGTGATTTTCGTGATTAACCGGCTGATTTGAATACGGCATACCCACGGGGGTCGGCATTGGCATTTGGAGAATGGATGCTATTCCCTAACCCATTTTCCAGCAAGCCCTTCAACCCAAATAGTTACTGGTGATTTTTGTGATAAAACTGGGTAATATGAATTCTCCACCAGGGCATTGGCATAGGCATTTAGAGAATGGATGCTATTCCCTAACCCATTTTCCCAAAATCACTTCAACCCATATTGTTAGTGGGTGATCTTCGTGATTAACCGGCTGATTTGAATTCGGCCTCCCCCACGGGATCGGCATTGGCATTTGGAGAATGGATCCTATTCCCTACACCCTTCCTGGCGTATGCCCTTCAATTCCCCTCCATTTCCCCGAAAGAGGAGAATGTGATTTGCCCAATCCCAATTTTTACGAATAATTTGGATCAATGATAAATGGGTTCGAATATAGCCCATTAAGCATTGAATTCATTTGGTTTTTTGAATAAGTTTATAATAAATTACATGCATATTCCGCGGTTTAAGTAAACCGTACAGGTCGATTCCTGAATAGACAAAGAGCCGTGCAAATGTGGGCATTTCCTGCTGGATAGTGCAAATGTAGGTTTTTCAACTTATAATAAATCAGGAACCGGTTTTAGACCACGAAAACCTTATATCATTTTGTAGATCTCATCAAGATGCGCCCATTTGGTATAATTTGTCATGGTTAAGTCAAAATTAGAGAGTATTAAACTGTTCAAACCATTTTACCAGTCTTTGGTTTTAACTCTTTAATTTTAGCCCAAACCATTACACATTATATAACAAATTATATACCATTCGATGCGTCTCGATGAGATTTATACAATATAATATAAGGTTTGTAAGGCCTAAAACCGGTTACTGATTTATTATAAGTAGAAAACGTCCACATTTGCACTATACAGGAAACGATATAGTACCAGTTAGACATATGAAAATTGAGCATTTTTCAAAGCAAAAATAATTATGTGGCCAATAAAGCCAATAGTTTTTTATCAATAATATTGAAATCAAAATTCTCTACAGAATTATTTTTAATGCATTGGTATAAAAATTTATTAATCGAATGTAAATTTGCAGTGATATTGTCCATAGGAAATATAAAGTTAAAGTATCATCAAAAATAATTGTGTTCATGAAAATTCAAATTATCGAAAAATTGTGAAAGTTTTCATATTATTTATCATCTCATCATTTTCATCAATCTCTTCATTGGACCAATTGATATGGATTGAAGGCCCATTCAGTTTTGCCAAAATTCGCCTCAATTTTATCATTCTCATAGAACAGACTGGCAGCCGGATACAATTCCAAATAGCAAAACTGGGCTGGCAATTCAATCGATCCTATAAAAAGATGAAAAGAATTATTTTAAAGAACTATTAGAATTTATTTCAGCAGTTTTCAAAATAAAAAACTTTTATAAGATTTCTTTAAACTCTTTAGTAGAACATTTTTGATATTAAATATTTGAATTTCACAGAGTCAAAAAAAGGCTAAAATTAGCCGATTTTGGCCTATTTATGCTTTTTTTTATTATTTATTTTTGTAATATCTATCAAATTCATTGATTCTTTTTCTAATTTAAAAATTGATTTAATTTGCAAATTCTTTCAATTTTAGTTAAAATTTTTACCCAGAAATTCCCCATCCCTACTGGCGAATGCTTTCAGCGATGAATCCATCGGTGAATGAATTAGGCCAACGCCAATCACTGCGCCAAATTGACGGCCATGCCATTCAAAATGTTTGTTTCTCCATTGACTCGCATGCCATTTTTGTTACTGATCCCAATTGAATAATATTGATTTCCGATATAAGTTCCAATGAGTGGAAATTTCTTATCGCAAAATCCGATTCGAATCCTGGAATAAAAAGGAAGAAAACTTAATCACATTTAAATTTTTTTTACAGATAATATTGGGAATTGGCTAATCACGAGATAAGCTAAACGCTGGTTTAATTAATTTTAGGAATCTCGGATACTAACCTAAAGAGCAAAACCTGTGAATGAGCTCATTCGACTGGGCAGAGTTGATTTTATCTATGGAATTTCAATTTCAGACCGATTTGAGCTAGGAATGAAAAAATTCAAACCGGTTTGGACTTAAAAAGTCAACTCTAAGCGGTATGAAATTGAAATTTCGACGATTAAATCGATTATGCCGAGTAAAGAGAACTTTTTATGGTAAACTATACGAAGTTTAGAAGACGAAATCCCAAAAATTTATCGATTTTGCTGGGAAATTATGAAAATTAAAAATGTTTCAAAATTATTTTTAATTCAAAAAAGACTGCGGAATGTTTAGACATAAATATCAAATATTTATTTGAGTTTTTTTGTCGTTTTTTTTCCTTTTTTTTTGTAAGCTCAATGCCAACATTTACCATTGAGAGATAGGTCACACATTTGGCAAATGTTGGCATTGCCTTTTACTAAAAATGGTCAAATATGCAATGACCAATAAATTCATAATCAAGTTTGTCATTTAAATTACCTTAAAAATATTCGAAAATAATTGTAATAAATTCCGAAAAATTATATTGATTTTTCCTCAATATTATTTTTAAAACATACTTTTTTCTGTCTGTCACACCATGGAGAATTTTCACTTCAAAATAGAATGCAATATATGGTTTTTTGGCATTCAAATCCAATTTTGGAACAGACATTTTGGCACGAACAGAATGAACTGGATTCATACCTGTAAATTAATATTTATATTTATATCAGGATTTTTATTGGAAAATGAAAAATTACCAGTAATATATTTTTCCACAACAAGTTCATCGCTGTCCAAAATGTTCAAATAATACTCATCTTCGGCCAAAATCCATTTGTTATTCGGTGTCAAATGTTGGGGGGATTGCATTGCGATGTTTATTCCGGCAATGCTTTCGGACAGCATTTCCAGCTAAAATTTGCATAATTTCATTAAGTTTACCAAAAGTTACACATAAAAATTTTTTTCATTAATATTAATCCAAGCAAATATTTTCCTATTTTTTTAGTAGAGTTAATTACCCGTTGGCGGGTAGGGTAGTCGGGTAGGGTACCCGCAAGGATTTTGGGCAAATTACCCCAACCGATAACCAAACTCAAACCCCAATTAGCCGCATTACCCGTTAACCGAACTTTGGCTACCCGCCTACCCGAAAACGCTATTTTTTAACGGATTTTTGCCACTTATTGGATCTATATGCTGATTTTTTCATTTTGAAGATGAGAACCCTATCCAATATTGTCATTTAAAAACAAATATAGATAAATAAAAGGATTTAGTAAAGAAAAAAAGATTTAATTTTTTTAAATTTGAGTAAGCGAATTTCTTCGAAAAAATTTAAAATACATTAAACGAGCTAGGGACGGGTACTACCCGCGGGTAATTTTCGAGGGTTGCCTACCCGACCCGTTACCCGAACCCGCATTACCTGATACTCGGTTTTTCATTACCCGGTCCCGGGTAACGGTCCCGGGTAATTAACCCTATTATTTAAGAACGACTAAGCCATGTATTTTGTCCCAATTTGTCAAATCAATTGTAAACCATAAGAAATTATTTTTGAAAACTTTCAAAATATTTTTTTTGTTCATATTTTAGTTTCAAATGTGTAAATTTAACTAATTAATATGTAGCCGAAAACATACCGCATCGGCTTTCACTTCCGGTAATTCACGATTTCCCGCCCACAATTCTGGATTTCCCGCCCACAATTCTGGATTTCCCGCCCATAATTCTCGATTTTCCGCCTCCCCTGTTGGATCGATGCCACGTTTGATCCATTCCTCCACCTGCTCAGAATAGAAGACACCGTAGCGACATTCATTGACGAAATGCTCGCAATTGTATTCCTTCATGCGAAATGCATTGCCCAACTTAAATATAAAATTTAAATTTAATTAAAATTTATTTTAGAATTTATTTAATATATAATTGCTTTTAATTTTTAATTTACTTTAATAAAATAAGAATTGAAGCATATTAAATATATTGTTTGTTAATTTTAAAAAATTATAATGAAATTGCCATAAAAATGCAGAAAAAATTAAATGGTTTGAAATAAATTATTTTATTATAATAGAAATTTTCAAAATTTGATAGACCTTCAATTTCGCCCTTTTGATAATGTCTTGTGGCCCAAATGGAGTGTATTTATCGTCCAATGAATTGTTGATGCGCACACGACATTTTCCATACCAGGGTGCTTCTTTGTAATATTCACGGACAACCTGCAAAAGAAAATTGGTAAAAATATCAACTTTTATCATTTATATATAAATATTATTATTAAATTGTATAATTATAAAATTTGGAAAAACATTTTTAAAAAATGAATTAAAATCAAAAGTAAATCAAAGGGGTAATTGGGGCATTTATAATATAATGATGTATTTTGTTTTTTATTTACCTTGTTGTCTTCGAACGAATTGTGAAAAAGGAAGCCTCCATCATCGTACAAAACTTTGTGACGATATTTGGATTCCTAAAAAATTTTAAATTTCAACAATTATAATATCAATATATTAACCGGATGAACACATTCCACGATGTCGCCTTTGGCAATTTTGGTAGACAATTCAATTGGATCATCATAATATGGCGTTATTTTTGGCATTTTTTTCCCAATTTTGAATAAAATTTCTTTTAGAGAAATTAATTAACTCTGTCAAAAATATGAGAATTTAATTTTTTTATATAATATTCGGAAATGAGCCGAAAGTGCCAAGGAATGTATGAAAAATATCAGAAATATTATTTATAAACGGAATTAAGGACAATGTTTGTGGGCGATGTGCAACGGCAATTAAATGTTTATTTCTAATATTATTTCTTCATTTTTTTTTGCTATTTAAAATGTTTGCTTATTGTCCATTTACATTTTTTTCAATGACATTTGAATTTAATTCTTTTATTTGAGATATGACATTTCTTTTTTTATTTGCTCGCATCTTCCTTCAAAATCAACAACAACAAATTTAAATTTACTCCTAAATACAAAATATGTTGATTCATTTCAAAATGTGAAAATAGCTCATATTCATAGGATTTAACAATCTAAAGTTGACTATTTCATGTAAATATGACGACACCTGTGTGCTTTCAAAATAACAACAATAAATGATTCATTTAAATTTTCCAATGATTAATTAAATTTCAATAGTAAATATATTAACCGGTTTAATACATTCCACAATGTCGCCTTTGGCAATTTTGCCATATAATTCGAAAGGATCATCAAAATATTCGGTTGTTTTTGGCATTTTTATTGCCAAATTAGAGAGAAAAAAGATTAAAAATTGTTTATCCTGTTTAAAATTAATAATTTGAGAATTTTTTTTTTGAAATATTCGGAAATTAATTTGAATATGAAATGTTCCATGAATGGATGAAAAGCGCCTGAAATAGTATTTTTATATGGAATTAAGGCTAACATATTGGAAGATTGTAGTGGCCATTTATTCTGCATTTTCTGTTTACATAAAATGTTTTTAATGCTTTCCTTTGTTCTTATTCTTATTCTTAAGACTGTTTAAAACAATGTTTATAGCTTATTTCCTACTTTTTTCTCAATTTTGTTTGAATTTTTCATTTGCAAAACATGACATATTCTTTTTTATTTGCTACTTCATTTCAAAATTAACAACAATACATTCAAATTTATTCTTAAATAAATATGATGATTCATTTCATTTTCCATTCAATGACAAAAATGTGCCAATCATTCATATCTTTTTGACAATTGTTCAATTCCATGTAAAAAGTGGACACTTGCTTACAAAATGAATAACAATAAATTTTCTTCTTAAATATTAAATATGATGATTCATTTAAATTTCCTATTCCCCTTCATTTCTAAAAATATGTCTTTTGTAAAATAAAATTCTCCTTTGTTATTGTTGCCCTTTATTTTATTGCAAATGTTAATATAAAGTGTGGATAAAAGATTAAATCATCATTTTAACCGTTTTTTTCATAATAATAAAGGGTGAATCAAATAAAAAATAGATTGTTTTAATGGATAAAAATAATTTTAAATAAAAATTTTAATGACCAATTTTTCCACTATTAAAATTTGTCGCTATTTTTTAAAAATTTTCACGATAAGAAAAAATCGACAATAAATATGCAATTATTTTTAAAAAAAACTTGCAATTTAATAATTTCTTTTCTTAATAGTATTTTGATAATAATAAATATGTATTAAGATCAAGATCATCCAATAAATTGAATTTTACTAAAATGGTCGACAAGTGTTGGAAATGTGCTAATGATGTGTGGAATTCTGTTCCAATTCCATACTCAAAATCAGTAAACTTTTCATTATTTTTATTCTAATTTATCAATTTAAATGTTTAAATAAAATATGCATTAAAAAATATATTATATAATTTACAAATGTTTTTATAGAAAACTCCTATTTCTGCCCCTGTGCAATGCCCGATTGTTTATTCGCCGGATTACGACATCACATTTTGGGGATTCGAGCGCTGTTTGCACACATTTGACAGTGGAAAATGGGGAAAAGTTTTGGATCAGCTAATTGGTAAATATTTTTTCCTATAATCGAGATAATTTTTTTAATTAAATTTTGTTCAAAAATTTTTTCTGAACATTTTTATTATTTTTAAATGAATTAATTTAAAAAATTTCAACATTTTCGAATCCAAAATAAAAAATAATTTTATTAATATAATTACCTTTTTTTTAAAGCGAGTGGGCGTCTTACCACTGTATTCAAACCGAATGAAGTTAATGAGGACGATTTGCGCCGAATTCACTCGGCCAACTATTTGGACTCACTAAAGGATATGGGACAGCTGGCGCGCATTCTCGAGATTCCAGGACTCTTCTATGCCAAACATTTCCGCTACGTCTATGATGTTGGCAATCGCATTTTGCATTCATTACGGTATTTTAATCATTAAAAATTTTGCTTTTTTTTTAATTTTTTATTATATTTTTATTTATACAAAATAAATTAAAATGTTTTTTTTTAAATTTTTATCCACAAATTTTTTCGACCATAAAGAATATGTAAATAAAAAATCTATTTAGCTTATTTTTCTGGATTATATTTTGGCTTGAGTAACTATAATATTATATTGTATTTGGTTCCGCCAATGAGATTAAAAATGCCTAATTATAAATATTCATTATTCATTAGCAATTATCTTTTACCGAAAAAGTTGTGTTTTTTTAGTCAATAAATTGATTCAATTTTAAATAATAACCATTTGTATGAAAAATATTATATAAAACCAAAATGTTATTATTCTAATTACCAGCATTTTTATTTATATTTTAAAATAAAAATAAACTTATCTGAATTGATTTATAATCAAAATTTATGGGCAAAAACAATTTTTTGCAAAATTGATTTTTTTCATAATATTTTATCAAAAAAAATTTTACCGTAAAAAATTTAAAATTTTATTTAATAAAATTTAGGATGCAAACAGGAGGCACAATTTTGGCAGCCGAATTGGCCCTTCAAGAAAAATGGGCCATAAACATTGGTGGTGGTTTTCATCATGCCTCCGGCAATCATGGTGGCGGTTTTTGCGTTTATGCCGACATTTCAATTGCTTTGCGCAAATTATTTGACCAAGGACGCATCCGCAAAGCAATGATTGTGGATTTGGATGCACATCAAGTGGGTAAAATGCAAATAATAAACATATTTGATTTTATTTTTTATTAATATTAATATTAATTTTTTATCAAATCAAATTACTAAATTGTTAAAAAAATTTCCTCAAATAAAAATAATCTTTTATTTTATAAAAATAAATTTATGTTATAAATTTTGAAGGGAAATGGCCACGAAATGGATTTCCTTAACAATCCCAATGTCTACATTATGGACATGTTCAATGCGGACATCTATCCACGCGATTATGCCGCTATGAGTAAGCCAATAAAATTAAAAATTTTCACTTTCCTATTACTTTATTTTGGAATTAGATTATCAAAAAATTTTATTCATCAATTTAATTTATGACCGAAATAAATAAAACTGTGTTTTTTAAAATAGTGAAAAAATTAGAGAAATTATAATTTTATAAATTTCTGAATGAAAATTAAAAAATTTAAATTATTTAAAAAATAGTAAAATGAAATATTTCGTTGCTATTAAATAAAAAAAAAATAAAAAATAATTAAATGATAATAAATTATTATAAAAAAATGATTTTCTCTTAATCAAACTTTAATAAAAGTTATTAAATACAGAGAAGAAATAAAGTCAAATTCAAATTATGTCGGCAAAAAACTTACTAGGAAAAATTTATGAATATAAATTTTCGTTATAATTTTCGTTAGTACCGTATAATTTTTATTTCCTTTTTAGAAGCCATTAAAATGTCCATCAAATTGAAATCTGGAACTGGTGATTCAGAATACTTGTCTTTTTTGCGAAAGTATTTGGCCAAAGCTTTGGATGCATTTCACCCGGATTTGATCATCTACAATGCGGGTACCGATATGTTAGCCGACGATCCGCTCGGCCGTTTGAATATTTCTGTAGAAGTGAGAAATATTTTTTAATTAATTAATTTAAAATATAAATAATTAAACTATTATTTATTATTTTTAATTTTGAAAATTTCCATTTGCAAAATTAAAAATTATTCATTTTAAAAAATTTTAAAAAAATTTATCGAATTTTGAGGAGATTTTTTAATTAATTTAAAATAAAAAATTTGAATAAACATTTATATTTTATTATTTTTAAATTAAAATTTTCATTATTATTTAATTTATAAAAAATATTTTTAAAAATTACTCGAAATTTGAATTTTTTAAATTCTATTTTTAGGGCATTATCGAACGCGATGAAATTATCTTCAATTTAGCTCGTCACCGCCAAATTCCAATTGCAATGGTGACAAGTGGGGGATATAGTATGCAAAGTGCCGATGTGATCGCCAAATCCATTTTGAATTTGGATGCCAAAGGGCTGATTGAATTGCGTTGAATTTTTGTGAATTATTCAATGCCCAAATTAACGATGTTTTAATTTTTAATTATGATAAAACATTTATCGATAAAATTTGTTGAAATAAATTTTACTATAATTTTACACCTTTTCTTCTATTTTTAAATATTCCCAAAAATCTTAGAACAAAGTCTATACCGATTGTTTTGCTTTATTGACTTGAAAAGCCTCATTTTCATTCCATATGGTAAAATTTTGGTGCTTATCGGTTATGGGTCCAGATTTTCCCCTTAAAATTACCCTTTATAATCTCCAAAATTGGTCATAAAATTCTAATATTAATGACGTCAAAAATGGTCAAAGAAATATTAACTTATGGAAAAATATTCCTCTTGCCATTAGAATGATTCTCAATAATTCAAAATTGAAACTCTTATTAATTTAAACCCCAATTAATATGAGTAAAAAAATAAAAGGGTGACAATTTATCGAGGCAATAAATATTACAAAAATCAATACAATGCTCAATTATTTATAAGCTAGAAGAAACGAAAACGAAAAATGCTCGACACATTCAGCTGTGAAGATTCCTCCTTTGAGAATTGGGGAAATACAAGAAGTCATAGAGCTGTTAACTTAAAAGCATCGTTGGATTTTCAAAAAAAATTTCAACTGTTTTATATCGACTCCAAGGCGAGACATTATAAAAATAGGTATTACCGAAACAAAAGGAAAAAATTAAACACCAAAAAATAGAAAGAAAAATTTATAATCAAAGATAAAATAATCCATTCATTCATCGATCCATCCATTCGTATTCATAGAACATGGAATTGATTATGCTAAACATCTAATCCTTTCTCCTGGCCAGCATTTTTTGAATTTTCAGACTTTTTTCCACCTCCCTTCTTGGTTGTCTTTCGTCTATTTCCATTCTTGGTTGCCTTTCTAGGTTTTCGTCCATTTCCATTTTCATGCTTGGTTGTGTTTCTAGATTGTCTTTCCATTTTCAATCTTATTTGTAGTCTAGATTTGTTCTTATATCCATTCTTTGCCTTTTGCTTAACATTTGAAAATTGCATTTTCCCATCATTCATATATTCTTGCTTCTGATCTTGAACGTTAACCTGATTTTGGCCATCATCATCGTCGATTACCATAACTTTATGGTATATTGGAGGTTCAATCAACCCAATTTCGCTCGACTTTGGATTACTTATGAAACGATCTCGATTTCCAAAATTTGTGACTTTTTTATACCATTCACCATGTTCGTGGATACCAGCGCCCCTACCCCCGCCAAAGAATACGGTAGGGTCAACGCCACCACCACCACCACCACCACCGCCGCCACCATCACCACCACCACGACCGTTACCGCCACCGCCACAGCCAAGGCAACCACCACCGTTTGCTAGATCCAAGTATGCCAGAAATATGATCACAATGGTTATGGTAAATATCATATTGTTCAGTATAATTCGAAAGTTAGATCTTAAAAGTTTGAATTTTATCAATCTATATAAATTTTATTTAAATGCGAAAAAAATAAACTTTATTGGAAATTTGCATTTGATGAATACGAAATTTTTTTCTAAAAAAAATAAGAATTGGGGAATGGATAACTATTTTAAATTTAATTATAATTTATGAAATCAATTATGTCCAATTTTAAATTCCTTTCAATTTTATCCCTTTTAGTAGAATTTGAAAGATTTCGGCAAAAATTTTTGAAAAAATGAATGGAAAATGTAGATAAATATGGAGGATTTCGGCTACTGCCAATTTAGGTAAATATTAGAATCCGGTTTTTCTGACTTGCCGGGCCCGATTCCGGGTTTTTCTATTCAAAATTTTCCGGGCCGGACCCGGTTTCCGTGTTTTTTTTCAAAAAATTGCCGGGCCGGGCCCGTTTCCGGGCCCGACAAAACCCGGTAAAAAGTGCCAGGTTCTGGGCCGGGCTGTCAATTTTTAAAAAAGCTTAAAAATTAATTTAAAGGGAAAAAATTGAAAAAATTTACAAATTTTACGTACAAAATCGAATATTGCGCGTCGAATAAGCTATTGATCAACGCATTAAGATGAAAAAAAATTCAAAAAAAAAGTAGAGGGTCACCACTATGGGTCCGACTTAAAAATTCAATTAATTTTAAAATTAATAAAAATGCTTTCAAAAAATACTGAGACTTTTTACAATCTATTAGATTAATAATAAATTCAGTTTTGACTGAAAAGCCAGTAATTTAAATGATTGGACAATGGTGGGATTCGAACTTTTCCTCCAAAATTTTGAGAAAAGCATTTACCAACTGAGCAAAGTGAATCCCTTTTTGATAAGGCCCTTCAATTTTGGGCACTGAAGTGTATTAATAAAATAAAAATATTGTAAATAAAATATAAAGTTGGTATTTGGTGTACTTCTTAGTTCTTTTATTGAAACATTTGAATATAAACAATAATAATTTCATAAAAACCCGGCCAAAATCTGCCGGGTCCGATGCCGGGTTTTATTTAAAACCCGGAAACCCGGCAAACCCGGGTTTCCCCAAAAATGCCGGGCCGGGATCCGGGCCCGGCAAAACCCGGCCCGGGCCCGGCCCGGCTCCGGACTCTAGTAAATATCATTTTATTAGTTTTTCTAATCGAGGTTTACAATTATTTATTTATTTATATTAGGGTTGCGCCCCCGCACTGCGGGGGCCGAGTTTGCGGGGACGGGGATTTGCGGGGATGGCTCTAGCGGGGACGGGGATTTGCGGGGATGGACTTGCGGGGACGGGGACGGGGATGAGGCCCAAAAAGTGCGGGGATCCTCCCCCGTCCCCGTCCCCGCGGGGACGGGGGCGCAACCCTAATTTATATACTAATTGGGACTTTTTTAAATTTTAATTCTAATTAAATTTAGCACACTAAATTTAGGCTTAAACAATGGGAAAATAGCCTATTATTTTTTAGAGAAATGGAAAGTGATAATGTTTATGATGCGATTTCTTTATTACGTTATTTTTGGATCCGATACTTGCGGAATGCGGATGAAACGGTTTGGTGACGATAGAAAGCTGCTGTGGCATTGTTTATAGAATTTTATTAGGCATAAAATTGACTACAAAATGATATTAAACGCTTTGGCCAATATTAGGTATTCACCGAGATATGGTTAAAATAGGCCAAAAATACAATTTTAATTAAATCAACAGTTTTTGACCATAACTAGATGAGAATATTCAACAATTGCGCCAATGCTTTGATGCCATCGTGTAGCTAATTTTATGCTTAATAAAATGCTATAAACAATCCCACAGCAGCTTTACCAATTACCAGCATTGACACTAGACCGTTTTATCCCCAATTGTCTGGTCCGCAAATGTTGGTTACAGGTCATTCCGTCCACATTTTTGTGAAAAAATTACTATTTATTAAAATCTATGGAAAGTTTTCTAGAATTTTATGCAATTTGGGAATTATAATAAATTGAATAATTTAAAATGAAATTGATGGTTGAACAAAGGCCAATTTAACAAGGGACTTTTATTTCAATTTTTGGCGTCGTTTTCGATTTTTGGCGATCATTATACAAATTTACACGCTCCATCCGAATCCTCCATTTTCATATTCCCTGTTCCCTCACATCAATCAAATGAAAAATCCACCCTTATTCAATCAAAATATTGAATTTTTCCTTCGCCACTGATTGTCCTATTTTTATTTTTTTTCCGATCATCCATTCACTTTATCCCATTTTATTGCTGGCTTTCTTTTATTTTTGCAAAAATTTTATCTATCCCCAACCCCACTTATTGGTGCAATCGCCCAAAGACAATATTTTATTTAATGGATGTTCCATTGCCCTTAATACGGTTTAAACCGTTTAATACCTTCAATTTTGGGGCAAAATCAGACAAATTATATACCAATCGATGCGAGTCGATGAGATCTACAAAATGATTTATTTTAGTATCTATAACCTGTTAGTGATTTGTTAGAAGTCAAAAACCTATTTTGTCGGTAAAAATAATAACCGTTGGCAAATGGATCATCCGTTACAATTAAAAAGATATTACCATTGGGTAATTGCCCTAATTAAGGGGAGAAAGGGATAGGGATAGGGGATAAATTTGAACAAAACAACGGAAGAAAGGACGGGCAATTTGAATTTATATTTTACATATAAATTCAATATTAATAAAAAGAAAAAAGAAATGAATTTTCCAAAATTTATTTATTAAAGGGAAATGGCCACGAGATGGACTTCCTGAACAATCACAATGTTTACATTTTGGACATTTTCATTATTTTTAATTTTGAAAATTTCCATTTTCAAAATTAAAAATTATTCAATTTATAAAATTTTAAAAAAAATTTATCGAATTTTGAGGAGATTTTTTAATTAATTTAAAATAAAAAATTTGAATAAACATTTATATTTTATTATTTTTAAATTAAAATTTTCATTATTATTTAATTTATAAAAAATATTTTTAAAAATTACTCGAAATTTGAATTTTTTAAATTCTATTTTTAGGGCATTATCGAACGCGATGAAATTATCTTCAATTTAGCTCGTCACCGCCAAATTCCAATTGCAATGGTGACAAGTGGGGGATATAGTATGCAAAGTGCCGATGTGATCGCCAAATCCATTTTGAATTTGGATGCCAAAGGGCTGATTGAATTGCGTTGAATTTTTGTGAATTATTCAATGCCCAAATTAACGATGTTTTAATTTTTAATTATGATAAAACATTTATCGATAAAATTTGTTGAAATAAATTTTACTATAATTTTACACCTTTTCTTCTATTTTTAAATATTCCCAAAAATCTTAGAGCAAAAAAAATTCATTGCCTTTGGCAAAATAGACTATACCAATTGTTTTGCTTTATTGACTTGAAAGCCACATCAATTTCTTTCCATATGGTAAAATTTTGGAATTATCGGTTATGGGTCCATATCCAGATTTTCCCCAATCTACAAAATTGGTCATAAAATTCTAATATTAATGAAGTTAAAAATGATCAAAGAAATTTATTAACTTATGGAAAAATATTCCCCTTGCAATTAGAATGATTCTCAATAATTCAAAATTGAAACTCTTATTAATTTAAACCCCAATTAATATGAGTAAAAAAATAAAAGGGTGACAATTTATCGAGGCAATAAATATTACAAAAATCAATACAATGCTCAATTATTTATAAGCTAGAAGAAACGAAACCGAAAAATGCTCGACACATTCAGCTGTGAAGATTCCTCCTTTGAGAATTGGGGAAATACAAGAAGTCATAGAGCTGTTAACTTAAAAGCATCGTTGGATTTTCAAAAAAAATTTCAACTGTTTTATATCGACTCCAAGGCGAGACATTATAAAAATAGGTATTACCGAAACAAAAGGAAAAAATTAAACACCAAAAAATAGAAAGAAAAATTTATAATCAAAGATAAAATAATCCATTCATTCATCGATCCATCCATTCGTATTCATAGAACATGGAATTGATTATGCTAAACATCTAATCCTTTCTCCTGGCCAGCATTTTTTGAATTTTCAGACTTTTTTCCACCTCCCTTCTTGGTTGTCTTTCGTCTATTTCCATTCTTGGTTGCCTTTCTAGGTTTTCGTCCATTTCCATTTTCATGCTTGGTTGTGTTTCTAGATTGTCTTTCCATTTTCAATCTTATTTGTAGTCTAGATTTGTTCTTATATCCATTCTTTGCCTTTTGCTTAACATTTGAAAATTGCATTTTCCCATCATTCATATATTCTTGCTTCTGATCTTGAACGTTAACCTGATTTTGGCCATCATCATCGTCGATTACCATAACTTTATGGTATATTGGAGGTTCAATCAACCCAATTTCGCTCGACTTTGGGTTATTTATGAGGCGATGCTGATCACTATTCATTGCATTTCTCTCCCATACTCTATTTGCATTATAACCCATCCTTCCCCAGTCACCACCAATAGCATTATCGCCATCGCCGTTGCCGTTGCCATCACCACCGCCACAACTAAAGCAACCACCACCGTTCGTTGGATCCAATAATGTGAAAAAGATGATAAAAATGTTTATGAAAAATATCATATTGTTCAGCATAATTCGAAAGTTAGCAATTGCAATCTTAAATATGTGTATTTTATCAAAATATAAAAATTTTATTAAAATCGCGAAAAATTAAACTTTTTATTGGAAATTTGCCTTTAATGAATACTAAATTTTTTCTAAAAAAAAACATATGGAAGCGGAGTGTTGATAATCGTTGAAATTTAATTATAATTTTAAATTAATTTTTTTCAATTGCAATTTTTAAATTACCTTGGATTATATCCCCTTGCTAGAATAGAAAAAAGATTTCGAAAAAATTTTGAAAAAATGAATGGAAAATGTAGATTAAATATGGAAGATTTCGGCTGCTGCCCATACAGCAGATTCGTCTTCGATTTTATTGAATCACATCCTAAAATTCTGATACAATTCAGAAAAAAAATGCTTTTTTTGCTGTAATAATTAATGTTTACGGGTGATTCTGATCATATGAAACGGTTACTGGTGATTATTGATGGGTAAAATGAATTCTCCACCATGTCTTTGGCATTTGGAGAATGGATGCTATTCCCTAACCCATTTTCCCGCAAGCCCTTCAACCCAAATAGTTACTGGTGATCTTCGTGATTAACGAGTGTTTTTAATACGGCCTCCAACATGGGATCGGCATCAGGGGTGGAATCGAAATTAAAAAAATCGAAACCGAAATTTAGATCGAAAACTCATATCCTCATTGAAACTGAAATCGTAATGAAACTAAAAACGGAAATTTCGGCAATGGAAATCGAATTTTAAAAAATTTATCGGTACTTTCCCATTATCTGGGGGGAAAAGTCATTATATGGGGGGACGGGTCATTATCTGGGGGGACGGGTCATTATC
Source organism: Pratylenchus scribneri (assembly GCA_030063045.1). Lineage (NCBI taxonomy): Eukaryota > Metazoa > Nematoda > Chromadorea > Rhabditida > Pratylenchidae > Pratylenchus > Pratylenchus scribneri. The sequence continues at coordinate 808,724 of JAQSEB010000009.1, forward strand.
TGGGGGGACGGGTCAATATCTGGGGGGAATGGTCATTATCTGAGGGGCAAGATCTATAATATATATATATTATATAGGATGATGATGAAGATGATGATGAAGAAGATGATGATGATGATGAGATGATGATGACGATGAAGATGATGACGAAGAAGATGATGATGATGAAGATGATGATGAAGAAGATGATGAAGAAGATGATGATGATGATGAGATGATGATGATGATGAAGATGATGACGAAGAAGATGATGATGATGAAGATGATGATGAAGAAGATGATGATGATGAAGATGATGACGAAGAAGATGATGATGATGAAGAAGATGATGATGATGAAGATGTTGATGATGATGAAGATGATGATGAGATGATGATGATGATGATGAGATGATGATGAAGATGATGATGAAGATGATGATGAGATGATGATGAAGATGATGAAGATGATGATGATGAAGATGATGAAGATGATGATGATGAAGATGATGATGAAGATGATGACGAAGAAGATGATGACGAAGAAGATGATGATGATGAAGATGATGATGAAGATGATGATGAAGAAGATGATGATGATGAAGATGAGATGATGATGAAGATGAGGATGATGATTATGAAGATGAGATGAAGAAGATGATGATGATGAAGATGATGATGAAGATGATGATGAAGATGAAGATGGTGATGATGAAGATGATGATAAGATGATGACGAAGAAGATGATGATGATGATGATGAAGAAGATGATGATGATGAAGATGATGATGATGAAGATGATGATGATGATGAAGAAGAAGAAGATGATGATGAAGATGATGATGATGATGAAGATGATGATGAGATGATGATGATGATGAAGATGATGATGAAGATGATGATGAAGAAGATGATGATGATGATGAAGATGATGATGATGAAGAAGATGATGAAGATGATGATGAAGATAATCCCTATATATATTATAGATCTTGCCCCTCAGATAATGACCATTCCCCCCAGATATTGACCCGTCCCCCCAGATAATGACCCGTCCCCCCAGATAATGACCCGTCCCCCCATATAATGACTTTTCCCCCCAGATAATGGGAAAGTACCAATTTATCCTTTAAAAATTGAAAAAATTCTAAAAACAATGCAAATTTTATTCTCCAAAAAATAATTTTCACCAATCACCCCAAATGTGATAATTTTTGAGATTTTTTTTTAAATAGCAAAAATGGATGGAATTCAAAGAAGATAAATAATCTAAATATTTAAATTAATTCTTTGGGAAATAAAGAACATTAAGAGTTAAAAGACCCATGTTACGACTTCCGAGCCTTAAAACTAGCCTTAAAATTTGAATTTAATAAAGGATTAAATATTGAAAAAAAAATTAATTTTTCTGTATGTGAAAATTAAAATGTAGATGGAACTGGATTGCATTCCATTCCTTTTTTCTTATTGTAAAAAATCAAATATTAAACTTTTGGGGTTAGTAATGACGAAAGTTTTTTGGGAAAAAAAGGTAATATAAAAATATGAAATTCCATTATGGATCATTTTGATCAAAAATTATAAATTTAAATAATTGTCAATTTTTCTTCTCATCTTCATCCACCAAATTCAATTCGATTCAACAATATTCTCAGCAATAGTACATGGTTGGAAGCAGTCGATCTGCGACAACCACGGCTTCATTCGGACGCACAAAGCATTCTCCTGAAGGCAAACGTGCAATCTCCAATCGCTGCCCATTTTTCCTTGAAAAGTTAAAATTTTGAAGAATAGTGTAAAAATGTTAATGTAAAATAGCCATAAAAAGGATTTTTAAATGGCGTAAGTTACATTTGCACAACCGGAGCCCATGCGTTGGCTCCAAGAGGAGTAGGATTTTTGGGTACATTCAAAAAATTTTTTCTACCTGACCAAAAAATTTTTATACCAAAAAATAGAGATTGAATCGTTGGCTCCGGCTTTGGCTCCAAAAATTCTAATAATTTTTCTATTCGTCTGAAAATCGTCAAATTAAATTATCGATGCACTAAAATTTGTTCTTTTTGGTATAAAAAATTTTTTGGTCTGGTAGAAAAAATTTTTTCAAGGTCACCAAAATTCCTACTCCTCTTGGAGCCAATGCGTTAGCTCCGTTTATGTAAACGTAGCTTTAACTTTATTAATATTTATGATCATTTGTCAATTTTATGAATTTTTCTCAAATAAAACAATTAATTTAATGTCTATTCGATGTGATCAACATTTACCTTTTTTTTAAAATGTAATATTTAATAAATAGATTAGAAAATAAGTAAATAAAAAATTGTTCAAAAGATTTGTTGTTTTCTTTAAATTAATACCATTTTTTTAAATTTCAGAGAATTTTCAAGGGTTGCCTCTTTGTTAGAGAGAGGGCCAAATTTCAGTGGGAAATTGCATAAAAATTTTATAAAATTTGCTACAAATCAGAACATGTTTTTTAGGTTTCAAAAAATTTTTTATAGTTTTGCATATCAAAAGATGTTTATAGAATTAAAAAAGTAAAAAAAAATTGAGAGGGGGAACTTCTACGTAATAGAGAAGGGGGTTTATAATAGAAAAAATACGGTAATTAAAACGAAAAATAACTTACCCAACGCGAAGCCCATCATCAGCTGCAGCCCAATGGTGGCGAGCACGGTAGCAGGCCAAATGGGCATAATAGACTGGAGCCGGAATGGAAACAGGCTTTTGGCAACGAGCATAAATATTGCATAAATTATTGGAACAAATTTGCAGGTCATCAGCCGTGAAATTATTCTCATCAATTAACACATAATAGTGAGAGGGACGGGAAGTGCCCTGTGGGAAAAAAATTAAATTTAAAAATAATTATAAAATAATTTTAAAATATAATAAAAAATTTTAAGAATATCAAAGTAATTTTTTTATTATCAAAGAAAATCTGATTTTTCTTCATTTTTAAATTTATGTACTGACCAGCATTCCTTGATGCGAGCAAAGGTAATATTCCTTTGGATGGCTGGTAATAAAGCCGTCCACAACTGTTCCTTGCTGCAAATTATCCTTACTAAAATAATTGAAAAAATTATTTCAACGGAAATTATAAAAATTAAAATAATTTGCTATCAAAAATAAAAGTAATGAGTTAAAATATTAATTGCTTATTAGAATTTTAAAAATCCTAGAAAAATAAATTTCATAGTGTTAAGGCTATCAAAAAATCCTAAATTTGCGCCATTTTTATTCTAGAAGCTACAAAATGTTTCGGAGAAGAAGTTTTTAAAAAAAACAAATATAAAGTAAGAATTTTAAAATAATGTCTCATGAAATATTTTTCGTATATAAAAATTTCCCCCAATTTTTATTGATTCTTTCTCTTAATTTAGCATATTTTGGAATATTGAATTTTTAATCGACTCCGTCTTCCTACGTTTTGGCGTCGTAAAATCGAGTGCTATGTCGCTTTTGAACAACCAAAAATGTCAGTTTTGGCAAATTCTTTCCCTCATAATATTCATTGATTGCCTCGCGCATTTTCTCAGCCTCAAATTGTTCGACTCCTTCAAATTGTGATTCTGAGACGCCATCACGGAAGACAACAATTTTTGTTGGACGCAATTTTCCATTATAAAATTTGTCGGTTTCCTGAAATATAGAGGAAAATATGTCTAGAAAAAAAGAAAATGTATTTTCTTCACCTCTTCAAAACGCTTCAACTGTTCTTTGCACATTCCCTTGATGTCCTCAATCCATTCAGTGCGATTATGCTGGGCACGGACAATGGCCGCATAACTTTAAATTAAATAAATTAAAATTTTCAATTCATTAGAATCAGGCTTTCCTCAGTAATAATTGATAATTTAGCTATTTTTAGAATGTTTCTATAAAAGCAATTTCCTTCCAAAATTCCTTAAATATTCATTTTTAAAGAAAATTAGTTTCCCAAAATTCTCTCTTCTTCAATTAATATAGAAAGAAGTAATTATTTAAGAAACTAATTTATATGAAAAATGCTTTCTGACCTAAATTAATTAGATTTTAGAATTAAAAAACTTGAATTTTTTATATTTACTATACATATTTTTTTGTACTTGTCTAATTTGTATTGATATCTGTCTGTCTGCTTTTTGGTCAAAATGGAAAAAGTGGAGGGTCGGGGAGGTCCCTCTATGTGTTTTAGGGGTTTTCGGGTTACATGAGGTGATTTTATCATATTCTATCCCTCAGAATGACCCCTCTAATTCTGATGACCCATTCGGGCCCTTCACTTTTTCCACCTTGACCCAGAAGCGGATTACAATGTGTACAAGTAGCTAATTATTTTTTTGTTCCTTGGGTTATTTAAAATATTAATTTTATTTTGCTGAATCATTTTCATTTCCCTTCTCCTATTTTTCTCCTACCGAGTTGCGTCCACATCAATGTTGCCCACAAGTGCGGAAATGGATGGAGTAATTGTATCGCCTGGGGCTGGATGTGTCACATCGATGCCAATGAACAGCGTTGGATTCTGTCTGCCCACAAATTTGGACCATCTATAATAAAAATGGAATAATTTTATAACAATCTAAATTATAGTGACTAACTCGGAATTCGGTTTTGCCGGAATTTTGATATTCACGCCTCCACATTTGGCATTGATTTTGAGGAAAATGTTTTTTGCCACTGCCGGCTGCATCCCATCATTGAATCGGCCAATGAATCGTGCCTTCTGGATCACTTGGGAACGAATGCCGAAACGCAGTTCGGATAAACCCTTGAATGCCTCTGAAAAAATGCAAGAATGGGAAATGAAAAAAAAAGAAATTAATTAAAGATTATAGCTAATCAAATTAAAATCATATTTAATAACCAAATTAGTATATTTTCAAAATTTGGGCTCTATCAGAAAAAATTTTTATAAATAAACTAATAAGTCAAAATTGTTATTAGAAAACAAAAAATTGACCGTTTTTAGTGAAATTGTTGACATATTTTAATAATTATAAAAGTAGAAAGGAATTTTTCCAAATTAAAATAAATCATTTAAGAAAATTTAAGAAAAATTTTTAAAAAATATATTAAATAAAAATTGTATATTTTTGATATTGAAATGGGAAAAACTTAAATTTTGAAAAAAAAACATCCTATTTAATTCCAGCAAGGTGGAATTATTTTTATATTAGATGAATTTTTTTTGCTTACGATAAATATTAGTGCATCCCGGAGGCACAATAATGATTATGACCAGCATCAGATTTTGTTGTTTCAAATTTTTATAAATATTCACACGTTCTTCGAGCAATTTATCCACTTCATCGGCCTTGAACTGGAATGGGGTGAATCCCATTGGCTGGTCATAATCCAGAAAATTGATGCCATTTTGGCGACAAACTCTGATCAGAGTATCCCAAGAAGCTCTGCAAAAGGGAAGGGGAAATAGATATAATTTGCTTTTAAAAATCAATAATTTGAATTTAATTGTCATTAAAAAAACAAAATATTTATTTAAAATTAATTTTTTTAAATTCGCCCATGATAACCCTTGAATTAGTCATTTCATCGTCAATTAATTTTATGCCAAAATTCTGTCTTACGAATAAGGTTGATCAAAGTCGATTTGAGAAAATCGATAAAATTTAAAATATAAATTGGTAATTTCTTTTTAACACCTAAGAGGAGACCGAAAATCGATATATTTTCAAAAACTGAAACCCGACATTTTTAAATTAAAGAAAACGGGTTTTAAAAACCTCAAAATCTTTGTAAAACCGACTTTGAGTAAATCCTACCTAATAAATTACATAAATAGATCGATTCAATTTTTTTTGGAATTTTTCATAATTAAAAAATAATTTTAAATTAATTTTCCATTCCCATTTTCCTTACTGATTCCATTCCACACAATTATTGACATTGATTATATCGAAGATAACTCGAACTTCCTTCCCATTTTCCTTTGGTGCAAAATCTGGGCCGCCATTCACAAATTCGCATATGGGTTTTTCCAACACACGGGCCCCAATTTCCAAGAATTTTGGATCAACGTTGACATCGAATTTCTTGAGGAATGGGTCGGTGGCAATATTGCATTCCATTTTGACCATTTGATCAATGTCAGAGAAACGTTGCTCCGGTTTGGTTGTGGTGAACTACAAATAGCACAAAATAATTTTATTTTATTGTTTTGTTGAGTATTATGGCTTAAGAAGAAAAGCCATAGGCTGCTAATTAATAATTATATGAGCATAATTTTTATAATTGTTGCGGTAAATATTGGAAGTTTACAAAGGTCGGTTTCGGTTTCAGAAAATCGATAAATTTTAAAACCAAAATTGGGCATTTTTGCTCTTTAAAACTATAAAAATAGGAAAAATCAAGACAGAAAAACGAACGGCATTTTTTAAAAAGCTAAAACCGGACATTTGTAAAATCGATTTCGCAGAGCCTTAATTTAAATTTTAAAATCATGACTTCTAGTTCTAGCTAACATATAGAATAGATGCATGAAATGGCTCATTTGAATCCGTATGGTCGTGGTAGATTTATTCTATGATATTTCAATTTCAGAAGGATATTAATTTTAGTCAAATGATAGTAAACCAAAATTGCAAAACCAGTTTTGGAAACAACAGTTTAGTTTTTCATAGCAAGCTCAACCCAGTTTGAAATTGAAATTTTAAGGAAATTAATACTCACATTGTTGGTTTTGGCCTGAAGGCTGTCTGGCAATTTTCGGCGCAATCGTTGCAATTTGTCCGAAACACGGAGCACTTCAATTGGCAAAAACAAATTCTTCTCCTTTGGCATTATTTGAATCAGTGGCATAATTGGGTATTTAATTTTGTATTTATATTTGTGCTCGAAATATTCGACAATTGACACTTGGCCTCCTCCCATTTCATCACATTTGAATTTGAATGATTGCGCAGTTTTGTCGGCAACATCACAAAATGCGGCTTCACTTTCCACCATATTCTGGGCAATCTTCTTTTTCTTCACTTTAAGGCCTGAAAAATTGGAAATGTTTTCAAAAATGAATGATAAAAAAATACTCCAATTTTGCTGCTTATGCCGAAATCAATAATATCCCGGCAATTTTTTAAGCAGCTTATAATAAAATTTATACACTTGAATTAATTTCTTTCTAAAGACCATTTTTCTATCAAAATAATTGATCAAAACTTAATTGGACATTGTTTGCTTATCTTTTATATTTGATCAATAATTCAAGTTCACATATAATTTTAATAATTAAATCTCTTTTAGCAGAGGACAGAAAGGTTTTTCAGTCATTCATAAATAAGCCAATAACTTTTCTGGCCGAAATAATTTACTATTTATTGAACTTCTTTTCACATTTTTTCCATGTGAAATAAATAAAGATAATCGTAAAAAACTAATGATATTTTGAAACTTTTTAAATGTCCAAAAACTAGAAAATTTTCATGATAAAATTTTAAATATATAATTTAAAGTTTAAAAAAAATTTCTTATTAGATCCTATTTTGGCCAAAGTCCAGTGAAAATAAAAAATTGAACTAAAATATTATTTCCCTTCCCCGAATAAAATAACTCACCACTAAGCAAACTGCGCAGCTCATTTCGCTGATGTCGATCCATTCCGTAATCACGTAAACGGTCCACCTCTTCTTCGCCCATAAAACGGCCAGTTTTCGCAAAAGCATAAAATTGAAGAATGTCCAATCTCACTTTGTAGAATGCAGAATGGGTTACTGGAATTAAGTAAATTAGAATTATAAATCTCTGTGTAATTTTTGAATTTTTAGATTACAGAATTTAAAAAAATGTTCAATTGATACTTGATATCAAATTCAGAGTTCGTCAAGTCAAAATACGTATAAAGGAAAAAAAGGTACTTGTATACTTTAGGTCCTCTTTTTTGGAAAGTGCTTGGTCCCCCCTTTGGTTTATCATATTTCGGGTTAGGGTCAATCAGGGTTGGGTTAGGGAAAGGGTGGGGTAAGAATCATCTTATGTGTATCCTAAACCCAAGCCCTAACCCAAACCCTGAAACCAAAGGGGGGACCAAGCACTTTCCAAAAAAGAGGACCTAATAAAGTATACAAGTACCGAAAAAAATTAAAAAATTTTTTATAGAGTAGAGTATAGGGAAAAAACAGTAGGGTCCAGCAATTTCTATATAATTCTTTGTAGGGATTTTGTTAAGAAATTTTTAGCGCAAGGATTTTTGGGTTAGAATAGAAACCATTAGTGCCAAATTAAGTTAAATGAAATTATGTATATATGAAAATTGAATAAATATTCTGTTTCCGGTCGTGTTGTCCAAAGGAGTAATTTTGGTTATTTCTTATTTCGACTAAAATTTTCGTCCAATTTTATTTTCTAACAAATATGGGTTAAGGATTCTTTGGCCTAAAAGTAAGTATAAGAATCCCACGGACAAAAGTATTTGTAAAGGTAAGTAATATATAAATTGTGAAGCCAAATTCATGTTTAGCAGGCATTCCAAATTATAGGAAAATTCATTCCAAAATTGAAATTAATATTAAAATTTTAAAGAAAATGGAATATTTGGCTAGCATAAATTTTAATTTGTAATTTAACTACAAATATTCCATAATAATAAAGCATATTTGTTTGAACTGACCATCAAAATTAGCGAATGCCTGTCCAAACGTTTGATTGGCTCCACCTCCGCTAGGGCCTCCGGTGGAGAGGAGTCCCCGTTTCGCAAAAGAATAGAGGCCACGCAACATGTGGAAACCGCCCAAGTCCAAAGGCTGATGGAAACCGGCAGCCACCGATGGCTTAATGAAAAGGCGACTAATTTCGCAGTGAATATTCCGGTTGAGTGCCTCAATTGGGCATCGGGCATATTGGGTGAGAATCAAGTTGAGCACGTTGAATCCTTCGGCGGAATAGTTGAGTCGAGGCGATGTGGTTTGACGCTTGATGCACATTAGGATTGGGGTTGTGCCCCGCTGGAAAATTGAATGGAAGATTTTTTAATATTCCGTAAAATAAAATGTTGATTAAATTTCCAATTAAAAAAGGGTTTAAATTTTTTGCTGAAAGATTAATGACTTTTGAATGCTTAATCTTTTACCATAAATACCTTATATCATTAAATAGAGCCTAACAAGAAGCGTCGAATGGCCTATAGATTGTCGGGATTTAAATGGAAAAAAAGATATAAAACCAAAGAGCAAAATATGGTTTAAACCGTTTCATAACTAGAATTTTTCTCAAAATTGATAAATTATAAATGATTCGACGCAACTTTATGCGCTCTTAAATGATGTAAGCTTTATGGTATATAGTCTAAGATCAAGCATTAGGAAGTTTTATCCAAAAACTGATCTTTCGATAAAAAATTTTTTTGCCAAAATCGAGAATATAGTTAAACATTAAAAATGATAATGAAATTACAACTCAATATGATCTCTTTTTATGTTTTCAAGCTAATTCTGATTGATTTTTATCTCAACGTGATGGAAATGGAAAATCCAGAAACCTGTCCAGTGATTTTCGGCATTTCAAGTGTCAATTCTTTCACTTGCGCTCCGCCAAAATCCAATGGCTGCTTTGTGAAAAGCAGATGTGAATCGTCGTAGATCAAATTGTGTTTACCACCAAATTGTTGTTCATAATTCTCAACAAATTTCCAAAAACGTTCTCGATTATTCATCCTAAATAGAATTTTTCCTTTTAATAGATGCTTAAATTTGGTCGAATTTTAAATTTTGAAGTGACTTTGTATGTTAAAGTTAATTGCCAACTTGTATATATAATCTTAAGATTTTGTTTCTCTATTTTTGTATTTTGTAGTGTAGCCGTAGCCTCATAGACCAAATGTATATTTAGAAAAGGGGGCTTTTAGACTAAATGTATATTTAGAAAAGGGGGCTTAGACTAAATGTATATTTAGAGAAGGGGGCTTAGACTAAATGTATATTTAGGGGGCCTAGACTAATTGTATATTTAGAGAAGGGGGCCTAGACTAAATGTATATTTAGAGAAGGGGGCTTAGACTAAATGTATATTTAGAAAAGGGGGCTTAGACTAAATGTATATTTAGAGAAGGGGGCTTAGACTAAATGTATATTTAGAAAAGGGGGCTTAGACTAAATGTATATTTAGGGGGCCTAGACTAATTGTATATTTAGAGAAGGGGGCTTAGACTAAATGTATATTTAGAAAAGGGGGCTTAGACTAAATGTATATTTAGGGGGCCTAGACTAATTGTATATTTAGAAAAGGGGGCTTAGACTAAATGTATATTTAGAGAAGGGGGCTTAGACTAAATGTATATTTAGAAAAGGGGGCTTAGACTAAATGTATATTTAGAGAAGGGGGCTTAGACTAAATGTATATTTAGAGAAGGGGGCTTAGACTAAATGTATATTTAGAAAAGGGGGCTTAGACTAAATGTATATTTAGAGAAGGGGGCTTAGACTAAATGTATATTTAGAGAAGGGGGCTTAGACTAAATGTATATTTAGAAAAGGGGGCTTAGACTAAATGTATATTTAGAGAAGGGGGCTTAGACTAAATGTATATTTAGAAAAGGGGGCTTAGACTAAATGTATATTTAGAAAAGGGGGCTTAGACTAAATGTATATTTAGAGAAGGGGGCTTAGACTAAATGTATATTTAGAAAAGGGGGCTTAGACTAAATGTATATTTAGAGAAGGGGGCTTAGACTAAATGTATATTTAGAGAAGGGGGCTTAGACTAAATGTATATTTAGAGAAGGGGGCTTAGACTAAATGTATATTTAGAAAAGGGGGCTTAGACTAAATGTATATTTAGAGAAGGGGGCTTAGACTAAATGTATATTTAGAAAAGGGGGCTTAGACTAAATGTATATTTAGAGAAGGGGGCTTAGACTAAATGTATATTTAGAAAAGGGGGCTTAGACTAAATGTATATTTAGAGAAGGGGGCTTAGACTAAATGTATATTTAGAAAAGGGGGCTTAGACTAAATGTATATTTAGAGAAGGGGGCTTAGACTAAATGTATATTTAGAAAAGGGGGCTTAGACTAAATGTATATTTAGAGAAGGGGGCTTAGACTAAATGTATATTTAGAAAAGGGGGCTTAGACTAAATGTATATTTAGAGAAGGGGGCTTAGACTAAATGTATATTTAGAGAAGGGGGCTTAGACTAAATGTATATTTAGAGAAGGGGGCTTAGACTAAATGTATATTTAGAGAAGGGGGCTTAGACTAAATGTATATTTAGAGAAGGGGGCTTAGACTAAATGTATATTTAGAGAAGGGGGCTTAGACTAAATGTATATTTAGAGAAGGGGGCTTAGACTAAATGTATATTTAGAAAAGGGGGCTTAGACTAAATGTATATTTAGAAAAGGGGGCTTAGACTAAATGTATATTTAGAGAAGGGGGCTTAGACTAAATGTATATTTAGAAAAGGGGGCTTAGACTAAATGTATATTTAGAGAAGGGGGCTTAGACTAAATGTATATTTAGAAAAGGGGGCTTAGACTAAATGTATATTTAGGGGGCCTAGACTAATTGTATATTTAGAGAAGGGGGCTTAGACTAAATGTATATTTAGAAAAGGGGGCTTAGACTAAATGTATATTTAGAGAAGGGGGCTTAGACTAAATGTATATTTAGAGAAGGGGGCTTAGACTAAATGTATATTTAGAGAAGGGGGCTTAGACTAAATGTATATTTAGAGAAGGGGGCTTAGACTAAATGTATATTTAGAGAAGGGGGCTTAGACTAAATGTATATTTAGAGAAGGGGGCTTAGACTAAATGTATATTTAGAGAAGGGGGCTTAGACTAAATGTATATTTAGAGAAGGGGGCTTAGACTAAATGTATATTTAGAGAAGGGGGCTTAGACTAAATGTATATTTAGAGAAGGGGGCTTAGACTAAATGTATATTTAGAGAAGGGGGCTTAGACTAAATGTATATTTAGAGAAGGGGGCTTAGACTAAATGTATATTTAGAGAAGGGGGCCTAGACTAATTGTATATTTAGAGAAGGGGGCCTAGACTAATTGTATATTTAGAGAAGGGGGCTTAGACTAAATGTATATTTAGAGAAGGGGGCTTAGACTAAATGTATATTTAGAGAAGGGGGCCTAGACTAATTGTATATTTAGAGAAGGGGGCTTAGACTAAATGTATATTTAGAGAAGGGGGCTTAGACTAAATGTATATTTAGAGAAGGGGGCTTAGACTAAATGTATATTTAGAGAAGGGGGCCTAGACTAATTGTATATTTAGAGAAGGGGGCTTAGACTAAATGTATATTTAGAGAAGGGGGCTTAGACTAAATGTATATTTAGAGAAGGGGGCTTAGACTAAATGTATATTTAGAGAAGGGGGCCTAGACTAATTGTATATTTAGAGAAGGGGGCCTAGACTAAATGTATATTTAGAGAAGGGGGCTTAGACTAAATGTATATTTAGAAAAGGGGGCTTAGACTAAATGTATATTTAGAGAAGGGGGCTTAGACTAAATGTATATTTAGAAAAGGGGGCTTAGACTAAATGTATATTTAGAGAAGGGTGCTTAGACTAAATGTATATTTAGAGAAGGGGGCTTAGACTAAATGTATATTTAGAAAAGGGGGCTTAGACTAAATGTATATTTAGGGGGCCTAGACTAATTGTATATTTAGAGAAGGGGGCTTAGACTAAATGTATATTTAGAAAAGGGGGCTTAGACTAAATGTATATTTAGGGGGCCTAGACTAATTGTATATTTAGAGAAGGGGGCTTAGACTAAATGTATATTTAGAAAAGGGGGCTTAGACTAAATGTATATTTAGGGGGCCTAGACTAATTGTATATTTAGAGAAGGGGGCTTAGACTAAATGTATATTTAGAAAAGGGGGCTTAGACTAAATGTATATTTAGGGGGCCTAGACTAATTGTATATTTAGAGAAGGGGGCTTAGACTAAATGTATATTTAGAGAAGGGGGCTTAGACTAAATGTATATTTAGAAAAGGGGGCTTAGACTAAATGTATATTTAGGGGGCCTAGACTAATTGTATATTTAGAGAAGGGGGCTTAGACTAAATGTATATTTAGAGAAGGGGGCTTAGACTAAATGTATATTTAGAAAAGGGGGCTTAGACTAAATGTATATTTAGGGGGCCTAGACTAATTGTATATTTAGAGAAGGGGGCTTAGACTAAATGTATATTTAGAGAAGGGGGCTTAGACTAAATGTATATTTAGAGAAGGGGGCTTAGACTAAATGTATATTTAGAAAAGGGGGCTTAGACTAAATGTATATTTAGGGGGCCTAGACTAATTGTATATTTAGAGAAGGGGGCTTAGACTAAATGTATATTTAGAGAAGGGGGCTTAGACTAAATGTATATTTAGAGAAGGGGGCTTAGACTAAATGTATATTTAGGGGGCCTAGACTAAATGTATATTTAGAGAAGGGGGCTTAGACTAAATGTATATTTAGAAAAGGGGGCTTAGACTAAATGTATATTTAGAAAAGGGGGCTTAGACTAAATGTATATTTAGAGAAGGGGGCTTAGACTAAATGTATATTTAGAAAAGGGGGCTTAGACTAAATGTATATTTAGAGAAGGGGGCTTAGACTAAATGTATATTTAGAGAAGGGGGCTTAGACTAAATGTATATTTAGAAAAGGGGGCTTAGACTAAATGTATATTTAGGGGGCCTAGACTAATTGTATATTTAGAGAAGGGGGCTTAGACTAAATGTATATTTAGAGAAGGGGGCTTAGACTAAATGTATATTTAGAGAAGGGGGCTTAGACTAAATGTATATTTAGGGGGCCTAGACTAAATGTATATTTAGAGAAGGGGGCTTAGACTAAATGTATATTTAGAAAAGGGGGCTTAGACTAAATGTATATTTAGAGAAGGGGGCTTAGACTAAATGTATATTTAGAAAAGGGGGCTTAGACTAAATGTATATTTAGAGAAGGGGGCTTAGACTAAATGTATATTTAGAAAAGGGGGCTTAGACTAAATGTATATTTAGAGAAGGGGGCTTAGACTAAATGTATATTTAGAAAAGGGGGCTTAGACTAAATGTATATTTAGAGAAGGGGGCTTAGACTAAATGTATATTTAGAAAAGGGGGCTTAGACTAAATGTATATTTAGAGAAGGGGGCTTAGACTAAATGTATATTTAGAAAAGGGGGCTTAGACTAAATGTATATTTAGAGAAGGGGGCTTAGACTAAATGTATATTTAGAAAAGGGGGCTTAGACTAAATGTATATTTAGAGAAGGGGGCTTAGACTAAATGTATATTTAGAGAAGGGGGCTTAGACTAAATGTATATTTAGAGAAGGGGGCTTAGACTAAATGTATATTTAGAGAAGGGGGCTTAGACTAAATGTATATTTAGAGAAGGGGGCTTAGACTAAATGTATATTTAGAGAAGGGGGCTTAGACTAAATGTATATTTAGAGAAGGGGGCTTAGACTAAATGTATATTTAGAAAAGGGGGCTTAGACTAAATGTATATTTAGAAAAGGGGGCTTAGACTAAATGTATATTTAGAGAAGGGGGCTTAGACTAAATGTATATTTAGAAAAGGGGGCTTAGACTAAATGTATATTTAGAGAAGGGGGCTTAGACTAAATGTATATTTAGAAAAGGGGGCTTAGACTAAATGTATATTTAGGGGGCCTAGACTAATTGTATATTTAGAGAAGGGGGCTTAGACTAAATGTATATTTAGAAAAGGGGGCTTAGACTAAATGTATATTTAGAGAAGGGGGCTTAGACTAAATGTATATTTAGAAAAGGGGGCTTAGACTAAATGTATATTTAGGGGGCCTAGACTAATTGTATATTTAGAAAAGGGGGCTTAGACTAAATGTATATTTAGAGAAGGGGGCTTAGACTAAATGTATATTTAGAAAAGGGGGCTTAGACTAAATGTATATTTAGAGAAGGGGGCTTAGACTAAATGTATATTTAGAGAAGGGGGCTTAGACTAAATGTATATTTAGAAAAGGGGGCTTAGACTAAATGTATATTTAGAGAAGGGGGCTTAGACTAAATGTATATTTAGAGAAGGGGGCTTAGACTAAATGTATATTTAGAAAAGGGGGCTTAGACTAAATGTATATTTAGAGAAGGGGGCTTAGACTAAATGTATATTTAGAAAAGGGGGCTTAGACTAAATGTATATTTAGAAAAGGGGGCTTAGACTAAATGTATATTTAGAGAAGGGGGCTTAGACTAAATGTATATTTAGAAAAGGGGGCTTAGACTAAATGTATATTTAGAGAAGGGGGCTTAGACTAAATGTATATTTAGAGAAGGGGGCTTAGACTAAATGTATATTTAGAGAAGGGGGCTTAGACTAAATGTATATTTAGAGAAGGGGGCTTAGACTAAATGTATATTTAGAGAAGGGGGCTTAGACTAAATGTATATTTAGAAAAGGGGGCTTAGACTAAATGTATATTTAGAGAAGGGGGCTTAGACTAAATGTATATTTAGAAAAGGGGGCTTAGACTAAATGTATATTTAGAGAAGGGGGCTTAGACTAAATGTATATTTAGAAAAGGGGGCTTAGACTAAATGTATATTTAGAGAAGGGGGCTTAGACTAAATGTATATTTAGAAAAGGGGGCTTAGACTAAATGTATATTTAGAGAAGGGGGCTTAGACTAAATGTATATTTAGAAAAGGGGGCTTAGACTAAATGTATATTTAGAGAAGGGGGCTTAGACTAAATGTATATTTAGAAAAGGGGGCTTAGACTAAATGTATATTTAGAGAAGGGGGCTTAGACTAAATGTATATTTAGAGAAGGGGGCTTAGACTAAATGTATATTTAGAGAAGGGGGCTTAGACTAAATGTATATTTAGAGAAGGGGGCTTAGACTAAATGTATATTTAGAGAAGGGGGCTTAGACTAAATGTATATTTAGAGAAGGGGGCTTAGACTAAATGTATATTTAGAGAAGGGGGCTTAGACTAAATGTATATTTAGAAAAGGGGGCTTAGACTAAATGTATATTTAGAAAAGGGGGCTTAGACTAAATGTATATTTAGAGAAGGGGGCTTAGACTAAATGTATATTTAGAAAAGGGGGCTTAGACTAAATGTATATTTAGAGAAGGGGGCTTAGACTAAATGTATATTTAGAAAAGGGGGCTTAGACTAAATGTATATTTAGGGGGCCTAGACTAATTGTATATTTAGAGAAGGGGGCTTAGACTAAATGTATATTTAGAAAAGGGGGCTTAGACTAAATGTATATTTAGAGAAGGGGGCTTAGACTAAATGTATATTTAGAAAAGGGGGCTTAGACTAAATGTATATTTAGGGGGCCTAGACTAATTGTATATTTAGAAAAGGGGGCTTAGACTAAATGTATATTTAGAGAAGGGGGCTTAGACTAAATGTATATTTAGAAAAGGGGGCTTAGACTAAATGTATATTTAGAGAAGGGGGCTTAGACTAAATGTATATTTAGAGAAGGGGGCTTAGACTAAATTAGAAAAGGGGGCTTAGACTAAATGTATATTTAGAGAAGGGGGCTTAGACTAAATGTATATTTAGAGAAGGGGGCTTAGACTAAATGTATATTTAGAAAAGGGGGCTTAGACTAAATGTATATTTAGAGAAGGGGGCTTAGACTAAATGTATATTTAGAAAAGGGGGCTTAGACTAAATGTATATTTAGAAAAGGGGGCTTAGACTAAATGTATATTTAGAGAAGGGGGCTTAGACTAAATGTATATTTAGAAAAGGGGGCTTAGACTAAATGTATATTTAGAGAAGGGGGCTTAGACTAAATGTATATTTAGAGAAGGGGGCTTAGACTAAATGTATATTTAGAAAAGGGGGCTTAGACTAAATGTATATTTAGAGAAGGGGGCTTAGACTAAATGTATATTTAGAAAAGGGGGCTTAGACTAAATGTATATTTAGAGAAGGGGGCCTAGACTAATTGTATATTTAGAGAAGGGGGCTTAGACTAAATGTATATTTAGAGAAGGGGGCTTAGACTAAATGTATATTTAGAGAAGGGGGCTTAGACTAAATGTATATTTAGAAAAGGGGGCTTAGACTAAATGTATATTTAGGGGGCCTAGACTAATTGTATATTTAGAGAAGGGGGCTTAGACTAAATGTATATTTAGAGAAGGGGGCTTAGACTAAATGTATATTTAGAAAAGGGGGCTTAGACTAAATGTATATTTAGAAAAGGGGGCTTAGACTAAATGTATATTTAGAGAAGGGGGCTTAGACTAAATGTATATTTAGAGAAGGGGGCTTAGACTAAATGTATATTTAGAAAAGGGGGCTTAGACTAATTGTATATTTAGAGAAGGGGGCTTAGACTAAATGTATATTTAGAGAAGGGGGCTTAGACTAAATGTATATTTAGAAAAGGGGGCTTAGACTAAATGTATATTTAGAGAAGGGGGCTTAGACTAAATGTATATTTAGAAAAGGGGGCTTAGACTAAATGTATATTTAGGGGGCCTAGACTAATTGTATATTTAGAGAAGGGGGCTTAGACTAAATGTATATTTAGGGGGCCTAGACTAATTGTATATTTAGAAAAGGGGGCTTAGACTAAATGTATATTTAGAGAAGGGGGCTTAGACTAAATGTATATTTAGAGAAGGGGGCTTAGACTAAATGTATATTTAGAGAAGGGGGCCTAGACTAATTGTATATTTAGAGAAGGGGGCTTAGACTAATTGTATATTTAGAAAAGGGGGCCTAGACTAAATGTATATTTAGAGAAGGGGGCCTAGACTAATTGTATATTTAGAGAAGGGGGCTTAGACTAAATGTATATTTAGAAAAGGGGGCTTATACAATTTTTCATTCTTTAGAAATTAAAATTATATAATGACTTAGAATATTTGGATATTCACCATATAGAAAAGTTTAGCAGGCCAAAAACCTCATAATGATTTTCGTTGAACTTTGACAACCTGACTAGAGTTGGCAAAAGTCAGTTATACAGAGATGTCGTTTTAAAACCCGATTTACGGCGGTTTTTCAATCTCGGTTTTGGTTACTCCTATTTTTGGTTTTTAAACGACAAAAATTCCCAATTTAGATTATAAATTGAATCGATTTTCTGAGACCGAAAACGACTTTTGCCTACTCTAATCATGACCGACTATTATTTGAGATATAATCGTAAACCATAACTGAGTTTATTTCGTTCTATAATGAATATTTCACGAACCTATTGCGCGCATTTATTTCCTTTCGCTGGTCATGGCCATCCTCTTTCAGCACAAAATAGTCAACTCTATAAGCGTTCACAACCATTCCCTCGATATACTTCATTTTGAAGTAATTGGCCACAACGGAAGTCGGCTGGCCTGAATGGCCTTTGAATGCCGAATTATTTTGGGTAAACTAAATTTACGGCATAAAATAAATTTGCTAAATGAAAAAAAAAGAAACCGGAATAACTTCCAAAGTGCGTAGTGGTCTCGACGGAACATTGACTGCTCCTCCACCTCGAGGACCACCACCTCCTCGTCCAGATCCTCCTCCGCCTCCCCGAGAGCCACCTCCTCGTCCAAATCCTCCCCCTCCTCTATGGCCACCACCACCTCCTTCTCGAGGGCCACCACCTTCTCCTCCCCGAGGACCACCACCTCGTCCAAATCCTCCTCCACCTCCATGTTCGGTTGGTCCTCCACCTCTAGGACCACCTCCATGTCCGTGTCCTGCTCTATGGCCTCCACCTCCTCCTCTAAAGCCGCCACCACTTCCGCTATTGCCACGTCCGTAACCCCCTCCACCTCCACGTCTTCCTTGGCCGCCCTGTTGATTTCCCAAACCGCCTTGGCGTTGTTCATTTCTTGATGACATTTATTTCAAAATTTGTCCGTTTGGTTTGTCGTTTTTTTTGCAATATTTAATTAACTGCTGAATGATTGTTGAAAATTTAAAAATATATGTAGTAGAAATTCTGCAAAGATTTCTCAATTTTTTACTAAAAATGGAAAATTGGGCAGACATTTTTATTCTTAATTGTAATAAAGCTATAAATAAACCAATCTTATATCTTATTAAATTATTTAATCAAATATCAAAAGTTAATTGATGTGCATTTCATAATGTTTTTAATATAAAAACGTTTTTTATGGCCATATTTACATTGTAAGATTGGAAATGAAAAGGCAAAGCTACAGGGGAAAATGCTGGGTGAGGCCCGTGAGGGAAGGAATAATCAATAATGAGAAGATGGTGGGGGAATTGACTGAAATGACAATTGTATAGATGGAATTAATCGATAGGAAGAGAGCCAATAAGTCCTAAATTTCGAGATAAACAATTATTTTGATAGTTAAACAATTAAATTTTAACGAACATTTTGGGTTTCGATCTAAATCTTCCGGTTAGTTTCCTATAGTTTTAATCTAATTCTCCCGGTTAATTTCCGGAAAGCTTTATTCCTCCCGTTTTCTGCATATTTTACGGACAATGAAAAACATTTTTTGCCCAAAATTGAGCAGGCTGTTATGTGAGGCAATAAAATTACTTGACCAATTTTTGCGGATTGTGGTGGCTTTCTTTAGAACAGTGAAAATATATCAACAATTATAATTTATTTTGATTTAAAATAATGAGCGAAAAATTGTCAACAATCAAATTATCCCGTATCAATTTCAAAAAAAAAAAATACTCCTGGGCTGATAAATTAATCATAATTCCATCTTTTCTTCCAATTCTTTTCCATCTAATTCCAATTCGATTCAATAAAAACTCATTTTCTCCGGCGGCAGGCTCATAAATTAATCATAATTCCATCTTCTCTTCCAATTTTTTTCCATCTAATTCCAATTCGATTCAATAAAAACTCATTTTCTCCGGTGGCAAGTGCCCAAAATCGCCCATTGCCATTATTTTAACACTGCAAAAAATTAATAAAAAATATTTTGGGCAGAAATTTCTTACTGTCCATTCGGAAGAATTTGAATCCAAGTGATTGAGGCATGGGCAAGCGAATATCGAAGCCATCTCTCCGGTGGAGATTGCAAAGCCCTAAAAAATTTGATAGGGAAATTTATGAATCAAATTAAATTTTTTAAGTGAATATTTCCTTTTAACAAATTTGGTACCATTTTATAGTCCATTCATTGAGGAATGAATTGATTTAAAAACGAATTGATTGGAAATTGGCAAAAATTAATAACCAAAAAACGGGAAAAACACGCAAAAATTGGACATTTTTTAATTTTTTGGCTAAAATTTTTCTGCTCTATTATTTTTATCCATTCATTTTTTATAATAAAATGCCTTATAGTGTATTAAGTTTAATTTAATTGTTTCTATTATTTTTATGAAATTTTGTTGAGATATTGGCCAATTTGCAATTGTTAAATGTCTCGAAACCGTTTAAATAATTTATATTTTATTAATTTAATTTAAAATAATTTAATTAAATTGGAAAAATCGGTCATTGTACTTATGGAGTTTAGGTCCTATTTTTTGGAAAGTGCTTGGTCCCCCCTTTGGGTTTATGGTTTTGGTTTAGGATACACGAGATGATTCTCACCCCATCCCAGACCCTAACCCTCTAACCCGATACTGACTGACCCTAACCTAGAATATGGCAAAACAAAGGGGGTGGGACTAAGCACCTTCCAAAAAATAAGACCTAAACTCCAAAAGTACCGAAAAATCAAAGCAATGTTTGGCATAAGTCGTTGATTTAATTTGAGTAAATTTTCAAATTAACCAGAAAGTTATGGTCGCCTGATTTTGGCCTATTTTCGGACATATTTTTTTTAATTTCCATCAAATCCGTTAACTTTTTCAGAATCAATTCGTCCCAATTAGGGCTATAAAAGTATAACAAATTTTTTTAATTTAAATTTAATATTCACAAAAAGCACAAAATTTAAATTATTGGCTTTAAAACCTGCAAACAAAATAGCGAATGACATTGGCGTGACAAACAATCAGTTCAAAACTGTCCTTTTCTTGTTTTGGGCTGGCACGATGGAAATATTTGCGAAATGCAGCCTCAATCCGTGGAGCATGTTTATGATATGACTAAAAATTGGATTTCATCAATAAATCAATTTTCTCGATTTTTACCTTTCTTTTGCGTGTCCAAAGTGGGAGGGTCGGCGGATCCACCAAACATGGAAGGCCCTCTTCCAGCAATGGGTCAAGTTGGCATTCCAGTTGGAAATGTGGCATCTCGGATTGCATTATTTGACCGGTCTCACGAGCACTTTAATAAAATTTTGTGTTAATGGAAAAATAATTAGGTTTTAGGTATTATCTTAAGGTTTTTGGGTTGTTAATCTCATCAAGATTTTTGGTTTTGGGATATAATCTTACGGAAATTGGGTTATAATCTTAGTGTTTTCGGGCCATAATTTCAAGGTTTTTTTGGATAAAATGGAAAAGTTTATGGCTACAATGTTGGGGTTTCTGAGCAAAATCTCAGTTTTATGCCATAACTTTTGTATTTAATGGTCAATCTAAATTTTCAATATGTCATTTTGAAAAACAGAAAATATTAAATCAAATGATTTATTGGTTGAAAAAAGTAAGGTTTATCGATTTTATCAAATTATAAATCATTTAATTTTCCATTTCTGTGCTTTAAAATGCCTTATTTTTGGTTTATATTGGTAATCAAATGGAAGAAAAAAAAATATGGCCCATAAAATTTATTGATTATGTCCGAAAAACCTTGAGATTGTACAAGTTGCATCCATGTTTGAAATAAGAATTTTTAGTTTTATTACCGAATCATGGTCGAAAAAGTGCATTTGTCCAGCTTGAACCGATCTTTTGCTGCCGAGAAACGTTTTCCCAAAAGGGCGGATTGTTCTCGACCTGAACTTTTCTTTTTTTAAATTTTAATAGGAAATTTTTTAATTAAACCAAGCGGTGTAAGTTTCTGCTCATCCCGATGTTCAGCATTGGTCTCATATTGGCCGTGGCGAATCAAAAAGACTAATAAAGAAATAAATATTTAATTGTTTTGTTTAGCCAATTTCAAGGTTTTAAAAGGTCGTGTTCGTGTTTAATTTGGCGAAAAAAAAGAACATGGCAAAAATTTTAGTGATTCAATTTCAATGTTTACCCTAGACTGCCAAAACAATTTACCCAATCAATATATCCCATTAAGACGCAATATGCGTCGATTGGAATAAAATTTATTGTTCAAATTTAAGGGTATTAAACCATTTTAATCAGAAACCACCTAATTTTGGAAAGTATGTTAAAAATGGTTGGTACTTGTTAAGTTTGGGTCCTCTTTTTGGGTCACCTTGGTAAAAGTGAGGACAAGTGAAGGGTCCCCCCTTTGGGTGTTAGGGTTTGGGTTTAGGATACATTTGGGATGATTTTTACCACATCCCCATCCCATCCCTAACATATCCCTACATGACCCTAACCCCAAACCTGATGACCCATAGGGGGGACCAAGCACTTTCCAAAAAGAGGACCCAAACTTAACAAGCAAGTACCAAATGGTTAAACCTCTGCAAGATTGTTATCAAACGATGTGTTTTGATGAGACCTATCGATTGAGTTTATGCTTCGGTGATCTAGCATAAACCAGAGATTGGTAGACCTCAAGTTAGAGCTTGATGAGCTCAATGTCGATTTGGACCTTGAGCTCAAGATCCAGGTCCAATCCAGATTTAGTTGAAAATCAGGGTCTGCCCAAGCTCCGATCCAAGCTGGGTTGAAAAATCTAAGGTCTACCAATTTATAGCATAAACAATTGAACTGCTATAATCTTTTCGCCATTTTAAATAGTATTTCCATTTTTAAATTTAACTTAATATTCAAATTATGAACAAACTGTTTCTTGTGGCTTTCGGCGTAAGCTCGGCAAGAATTTGTTTCCGCTCCTCTTCTGAACCGTTCAAATATTTGCGATCATCTTTGGCCATTTCAATTGGTTCACGGCTGAAAATATTTGGTGTAGATTTTGTAAATTATGTCACTCACTGATCCCAATTGTTGTCCCAAGTGCTGGTTTCCTTGGTTGGATCGGGCAAAGTCAGTAATTCATCGATGTTTGGCCAATGCATTTTGGGTAGTTTTTTGTGATTGTTTTCGATTGGTTGTTGTTTGTTTTCCG
Source organism: Pratylenchus scribneri (assembly GCA_030063045.1). Lineage (NCBI taxonomy): Eukaryota > Metazoa > Nematoda > Chromadorea > Rhabditida > Pratylenchidae > Pratylenchus > Pratylenchus scribneri. The sequence continues at coordinate 831,762 of JAQSEB010000009.1, forward strand.
AATCATTTACCGCAGGATTTTTGTGATTGAAAATTGTGGGTAAAGTAGTAGCAAAAATTGGAGCAAAATATTTTGGGAATTTTATGGCTCGATGCATTTTACGAATTTAATCTCAAAAAAAATTTAGTAGAAAAATGTTATTGAATTTTTCAAGCAATTCGGACGCTTTGGTAATTCTCATTTTTATAATTTGTGCAGAGTAAAACTTAAGGGAAGAGTCCACCCCAAAATCCCTATAACAAAAATCGGTGCTGCCTCAGTTCAGCGAAAAAGACAAATAAGCGCAGTTCAGCGAAAATGGACATTTATCGAAATATTTCGGTTTATAGGGACTAAATCAAAAAACCAATGATGTTTTTGGATTCTACGTGTTGGAAAACCCTTAAAAACATTTTCAAAACATACATTGTTCAGGCTAAAACATTTAAAACATTCATGTTTTTGTTATTTGACATTTGTTTCAAACAAACCATGTTTTTGCTAGTTTATCAATCATTTATAAATATATGTTTTGATAATGTTTTTAAGGGTTTTCCAACACGCTGAATCCAAAAACATCATTGGTTTTTTGGTTTAATCCCTATAAACCGAAATATTTCGATAAATGTCCATTTTCGCTGAACTGCGCTTATTTGTCTTTTTCGCTGAAATGAGCATTCACGACAAAAATCCCTAAAAACCCAAAATCCCTATTAGGTATACGGAAAAGAAATTTTTGCGCTGATTTTTTTTTGAGTGGTTGTTGTTTGTTTTCCGAATCATTTAGTGCAGAATTTTTGTGGTTGCACATTGTGATTAAAGCAACAGCAAAAATTGGAGCAAAATATTTTTGGAATTTTAGGCTTGTTCTGGCTCGATGCATTTTGCATTCTTGCAAATAAATATGGGTTTTCTTTATTCAAAAGTATAAATTTAATCATTGATTGATCAAAAATAATTGAATCCAGGGAATGTGGAAAAATTCAAATTAATGAAAAATTGTGACAATTTTAATATTTTTTATCA